>JAKIJQ010000074.1:0-600000 GCA_023373905.1 Rhizoglyphus robini | reverse complement strand
ACGCTAACATATATAAAGTAGAATATAAAATAAATATATGTATTTCATAATAAATATAGGATAGTTTTTATTACACAAATACAAATAATTATGCTAATAGTATACTTCATATATGAATGGCCTCTCTAATATGCCTAAAAACTTATGCGTTACATACAGTATCTCAAATGGATTTAATAGATATTAATTTGTGTTGGTGCACCATCAGACATCGACAAATAAAACATTACATCTCACTTACTGACTATTGACGTCAAACATTCCAATGTTTTATGCATTTTCTGGTACTACTTTTTGGGCTATAAAAAGTCTTTCTTTATTGTAACCACTTTTATGAATGACCCATTTTTGGGCAAACTTTCTTTTGAACCTATTATGTATGATATATTTTATTTCCGTGGAATGAGTGAGCGGCCATCTGGGACCATCCAACCAGTCACCTTTCAATGTCATCGATCCATCAAGACTATTAAATATTATGCTTCTTCTTCTTTCACTTATATAATACGAGAAAAAATACTCACACACACAAAAAATGGTAAATAAATAATTTTTCATAATTTATTGAATATTAATAACAACACAAAGAGGTAGCGAATATTTAATTAAATAATCCGCCCAAAATGTGAGTGATCGATCGATGACCACGCACATTAATATGAGAGAGGTCCTTTGTGAGTGGTTCTATTCTCAAAATGTCCATCAATCATTCATGAGTTGTTTTTTTTGTGGGATGATGTTTTTGAGAAAATTCAGGACTTTTTGGGTGCACAATAACTTTTCCATTATTCTGGATTCTACGGTAAAAGATTAATTAATCACTAAAACAAGGTCAAGGTCAGTCGGAGCGTAGCATAGTCTTTACTTTTGTTCACGCACTACCCACAATTTTGTTTATTTTTTTGCAATGTTTCATCATCGTCATAAAATAAGCAATCACGAGATCGTTCACATTTTTTTGCTTGTTGCAACATATTAGTCTCCCAACTAACTAACCCATTAATAGAATTTTCCTGCAATTTAAGACAATTGTTGATTATTGAGTAAATCATTGTTGAGGACAAAAAACTGCTGAATAATGTTCTTCTTCTTCTGCTTAAAGAGAATGACTTTACACAAAGTCTGAATAATTGCAATAAATAATTGTGGTTTTAGTTAACGTGTAGTTTGGTTAGTTGGTTAAGCCCGGGTTTACATCTTAAAAAATCTTTGGAATTTCACTTTGAAAATGTTATCTAACAAATTGTATCATTATCTGGTCAAATTCAACAAAACAAATCTTAATCCCATAAACGAAAATGAAAAAACTTACCATAATTTTCTTTAACAAAAATATCATTTGTTTTGCCGATCACTGGACCATAAAGCACCACCCCTCAATAAAGACAATGCCACAATCACATCAAATAGTTATATCTCAGAAAAATGATTTTTTGATTAATTAATTTCATGAAGATGCAATTAATTATGTAATAATTAAGATTGAAATGCACTTGACTTGATTTTTAATATTAAAGTTTATTTGAACTTTTTGGAGAATTTGTCTTGCAGGAGTTCGTGGTTCGATCAAGCGTGATATATTTGACAGAACTTCTTGGTGACACACACAAGTTATTAATAATAATCATGAATTTCGTACTACAAACGCTCAAGACAGTTGAGGAAAGTACAATTTGTGGCTACTTCCTATTGTCGTTAATCAAATATGACGATAAAGAGTTATGAGTTGTATATGAGTGGACAAATGTTCGGTACTGCTTCTATAAATAGACCCACTCATTGAGAGAAAATCATTCATTCATTCCGTCAATTCAGTCAATTCAGTCAATTGTATATGACATTATTATTGGTTAATTAATTAATGAGTCACACTTGAAGTGTATTGGGCTGAGTTGGAGTCCTGTCAAATTAAATGTTGCTTGCTGAGAAACAGGAGGAAAAGTTTATTTGTGACATTTTGGTCTGTTTTTTTTTCGTTCTTCTTCTTCAACAATTTTCATGTGTACTCAACATTTTGACTAGTTGACGTGAAAATTTCTCGAACAAGTAAAATTGAAGTGAAGTCCGAGAGTCAACAACGAAAAAAATAATGATCAATTTATCGATCTGTTAATAATTTAATTATTGCGTAGATTATTATTATTATTATTATTATTACACATTTTCATCATCAAAAGACTAAAAATAGACAGGAACAAAGTTTCGAAAACAAAGTTGATGATGAAGAAGAAAACTGTCACAAAAATTATCGTTGTTTCACAAAATTGTCCACTTTTAGGACCGGAAACTTTTTTTGGACAGGAAATTTATATTATTATATTTTAAATAAATAAAGCAATCAATCTATCAATTTAACTTGGGTCCATAAGTAACGTATACGAGTACAAGGGTACAAAGCACTTCAATTGCACTTTCTTAAGAAACACATTTTATGACGTGCCAAAATTGCGTTAAGAAACTGTGTGAACACTAAACACAAGAAAAAGCCTTGCACAAACATAAACATTCCGTCACACGTCCATTTGAGAAACAGAAAACTACTGAAGGCATACACGCGGATGTTGATGAGTCATTACGCAATATTCATCATCATGCCTTCATCGTGAAACACATTAATTGATGATCATGACAGTGAGAGGGACGTGATGATCATCATCATTACGAGCACATATCACAATCATGAATGCGGCTCGTGGGATTTTCTTGTTTGAATATTTTGACTTTGCTTTTTTCCACTAGTAAGTTTGGTTGTTGTTAACTTTGGGTTTCCTCATGCTCATAAAATGCAATACGTAATCAAACTGATCGTCACTGATTGTCATCATCATCGAAAGTGTCAATCAAACAAAATCTATTGCTGATTTGTTGATTTGAAAAGATAAGAAGGGGGATCTTTTCAAAGGTCAATATGCCGACAAACACAAACAAAAAATTGGTCAATTTGAGTGTCATTCAAATAGTACGTTCAATTGCGCATGCTCAGATACAAAAATAGAATTTTGCAACAGAATCCAAAAAAATCCAATTTATCAAACTCAAACAAGAACAGTTTAATTACAAAAAATACAACTAATTGGACATAATCCAATTATCCTACTATTACATCATCAAATTACACCATCAAAATTGTAATTTCCTGGGAAAAAAATACTCTCAGGGATTAACAACATCAAGGGTTTAGTCAACATCAGTGCACAAGTACAAAAAAAACAGTAAAATAAATCAAAAACACGGTTAATTCTGTTTCTCTGTTTCTAATTTCAACGACGTTTTAATTTCTTCACGATTTTCTGGGAATTAAATAATGATATATTAATAAAGTGGTTTCTTTATAAAAGGATGAAGAATTCCAAGAAAAATTCTGTTTTTCACTTTCTTTATCAAGAATCACACACAAAAAACTTGAGCAGAGAGAAAGTTGTTAATCTGATTTATATTAAAAACAGACGCACAAACTTGATTAGTTGGTTTGATGGCAAAAAAAGTTAACTTTATTTCGAGTTATAGAGAAATAAAAATATATATGAGATCTCAAGATTAAAGCAACCACTACAATTTACTTTATACAGAATATTGTACAGAATGTCACAAAATTGCACAGAATTTTAAAATTCTACTAAATCACCCTGTCCAAAATCAAGTGTCCTTTATTTAAACTATTATAAAGTACGCAAAGGTCTAATTCTCATATTTCAAATTTTTCACCATAAACTTTTTCATCATCAAAATATTCTTCTGCCAAGATTAAAAGCAAAAGCCCAGAGAAGAAGGAAAGGAAAAAGTAGAAGGCAGAAAAAATCTCATAAATTATATTTTCTTTCATTGCTTTCTTTTCTCTCGTTGATCTAAAAATAGATTTCTTAGCACAACACACACACACACACACACACACACACACACACACACACACACACACACACACACACACACACACACACACACACACACACACACACACACACACACACACACACACACACACACACACACACACACACACACACACACACACACACACACACACACACACACACACACACACACACACACACACACACACACACACACACACACACACACACACACACACACACACACACACACACACACACACACACACACACACACACACACACACACACCAAATTCAATATTTATTATTAAAGTTCAACCCAAAAAAAAATTTTGTTTAGAGAACCTGAGAGTAGGTTCAACTCAAAGAAAGAAACAGAAAAGGAAAAAGAAAGAGGCGAAAATGTCAAAATTATAAATTATTAAAGAGGGAAGAAGATTCTCTTTGTTAGTAAGAAAAAAATTGTGACAAATTAATCTCTTATAGATAAATCATATTATATGGAAAGTATTTTTAATTAAAAAGCATTTTAAAAATATAATTCTTATTTTTTTACAAAAAAAAGTTTAAATTGTAAAGTCTGGGCACACTTTAAGTGAAAATAACAAGAAGAATTTACGGAAAAACAACATTTTTGGATGACCCCCTCTTGTAAATCAACGAACCAATCGAATTTTTCTGCGTAGAAATGAACTTTTTACACGTGAATTTGAAGAATTTGAAGAATTTAATCTTGTGAATTATATCTCTAACTTATTAATCGGAATAATCCCTCGTTTTTTTCAGATTTCTACTTTAAAAAATAGGATTCCGAAAAGGGTAAGAAGAGTACATTTTGGAGTGAATAATTTAGCGTTCTCAGGTGAGTCACAGGCCTGCTCGATGTCTCAGGTGAGAGACCGCTAAATGATGATCAAATCTTTATGACTTTCTTGTTTTTTCTTGCAGTCTGACTTACTGAACGAGTGTATGACTATGACGACGAATGCTATGACGAATTGATAATTTGTTTGTGCAAAACACAACATGGAAAACCCGGGCGCGTGTCTTTTTCTTGTTCGGCCTGTGTTCATCCTAACTAAATTAATCTACGTACATATAAATGTTTGAGCGAATAATCAATTAATTAGCACAAAAACGAGAGGGGCGGGCGTGTTCCTCTAAATTCTTAAATACACAAATTGGACTCGGATCTTATCGAACAATTTTTAATTGAGAGTTAATAATGTTCAAAAAGTTTGTCTCAGTATTGAACGATTGTATGGTTGAACAAAAAAATTGAACATTTGTTTTGAAACAGATTAATGTTGTTGTGTAAAGCAAACCTGCAGACAGGAAAATGAAGGTCTCATGGTTGCGTCTGTGTTTGAGCATCTAATCGACTCAATCGATCATCATCAAACATCATCAAACATCATCAACATCAAACAGCAGCATCACCTTTTTTCTATGATTAGCCATCATCATCATCATCATCGTTTGTTCGTTAATGAGCGATAATTAAGATTCCTGAATTTTTAATTACCACTTGTTTACTATTACGGTCTGAAGAAGACATATGTTTGTCTCATGTACATTTTACAGGGGATAGAAACATGTTTCAGACATTGCATCGATTTAATCGATTATGTTTAAGAAGATGATGATGAAGAGTTTTTGAGCAGACGACGAGAAAAACTTATGACATCATTGGACGCCGGATCACAAAAACATACATAAATTGAGGCACACAAAAGCACATTTCGTGCTATTTCATAATTGCAACCAACAAATCTGTAATTCTATTGCGATTGTAGGTAGGAAGTGTAATTTCGGGTTAATTAAACAGTAGATAGACACAGATAAAAGACTTTCGCAAAAAAATGAAAAAAAAAACAGATGGGTCATTCTCATTTATGACATAATTTAAGCTGACGCATAACAAAGGTTATTTGTCCCTAGGGGGTCATTCAGATATCACGTGAACATCATCAACATTTTTTTCAACAATTTTTGTTGTGTTCACATGAAAAAAAAGAATTCGTATTAAGAGAATTCATAGTTGCTGACACGGATAATAATCCCCCTTAGATTAATGACACGAATTAATAACAGTACTAAATATTAACATTACTAATTAAATAATAATCAAGTTAATTAATCAATAACAATAATTATAATTATAATATCTATATATTTATAAAAAAAATAAGGAAAATCAATTACAAACTCACCGGTTTCTCTCTTTTGAATTCGAGTTGAGTTGCCTTTTCACGAAGGACTGATTTTTCTTCTGTTTTTTAAGGAAGTAGGGCACACACGTGCTTCAAGTCACATACATTGACACTTTGTGCACAAACAGAAACAGACAGAAAGAGTCACAAGATCATCATCATTAAAACATAAATGACTTGGATACTTTGTATATAACATAACATCTTACATAAAAAAGATATGAATGTATATTGAAGATTCACAAAACAGAAAAACATTAAAAACATCAACAACAACACTTTTCAAGGTCCGTTTCGGCGAGGGGAAAATCAAAAGTCTGACATATGAGGATATCCTTCACGACATTTTGGCGGGAGTTTTCAAAAATTTTAAACACCTGAATTCAGGAACTGTTTGTTGATAAGTAGTAGATTATGAACTCTTTTAGACTTTATGAAACAGTTTAACTTAAAGTTTAACGTAAACTTTAACATGAAACGTTAACAAACAACAAACAAAAACTGAATGCTGGTTAGTTGTAGTGTGTTGTTGCATGGATGGACTAGATTGAAGTGTGTGTTGTGTGTTCTAATGGTTGTTGTGTGCCGCATACAGACAGTCAGACACATGCACGCACAGTCACACCACACCACCACTGTATATGATGCACTTTTGGATACAGTCCACTCGTATACGTATGATCAGTCTGTGTGTGTGTGTGTGTATACAGTGTATACTGCATTGCATTGCATGTACATCAAAGAAGTGCCTAACCTACAGACTCATATGCATTTGCAGACTCATACAGACTCACATACATCACCATCACCGAGTAGCGAACGAGACTGGCAAAAGACTGTGCATGCAGCCACATCGATATATCTGTCTATACATTGCATTGGCGCGAGGGCGCCAACATTGGAACCTTCTCTCTCTCTCTCACTAACACTCAAACTCCAATACTCGCAAGCTCCAATACTACTAAATGTGTTGTGTGTTCTCTCTCAAACACTCACTTTTCGGTATAGACGTTCTGCCAAACGGACGACGCTCGACATCGGACATACAACACACAGGACAGAAACAGAAAGCTTTCTAGAGAGAGAGACTTTTCGTGTGTACAAAACAGAGATAGATGCGTGTGGAGTCTCGAACGAAGGCGCGCCAGATGGAATTCGTTGTTGTGGCTGGCGTCCAGTTGGTTGTAAGCGATAAACAGTTTTGGGTTTGCCTTTTTGGCCAGTAATAAGTAATAAAATGGGTTTTTTCGGGTAGACGACAATTTTTCCCTCTAAAAAATAATCGTACAGACGCATACGACACGCTCAGACATTTTATACTAATGTTTTCGTAATGTGTTCCCGTGTGTCATTTCGATTACTTACTATTAGGTATTGCGTTAAGGCGCATTTGCTCTAGAGTTTTTAATGAGGGAGGGATAGAAGGAAAAAATAATGAGAGACAAGTAACTGTCGGTTACTGGTGGAAAAATAAATTTGTTCTCGATTAGAATGACAACGAAAATGCACTACCAAAGGTACTTCCGTTAAGCGTTAACCTATCTCTTGAGCAGTATGCTTTTTAATGGGCTTAACGCTCTGTAGTACTACAAAGCGTTAACCAATTTGACAGATGACTTGACATGTTTAAACGTTTGGCCTTATCAGCGTTAACACTCTCTCATGTATGTCTACATTCCATATGTATGATAGTTTTGTGTGTGTGTGTGTCTTGTTGGCTTGACTAATTAGCCAATGCCAACCAAAAAAAATTAAATAGGGATACTTGTCCACAACAAAAAAAATAGAAATAGAAAATAACCAATCGGAAGTCTAGACTTAAGAGGAGTTTAATGTGGAAATTTAACACACACAACTTGTTTTTCCCTACTTCCCCAATTTATCACTCACTTTAACATGTCATTTTGACAGTGGAGATATATTTATAGATATTTTTGGTTATTGTTAAAAGTGTCCCTCTCTGTCTTGTACTGGACTTGAACTTTGTTTTTGTATATTCTTCATCTTACTTGAATACAAAATCATGACTTGATAAATTATATATGGAAAATTTTGATCAAACACTACTTACTTTTCTATTGATATTAAAAATTATGGAAAATTTGAGAATTCTTGAGAATTTCGTTGTACTTTTTCTACAAAATGTTTTATAATATGATTTCTTAATCTATTGTTATTTTCGTATATATTTATTGTTATTGTTAATATTATTAAATAATAATCATTTAATAACAGTTATTAAATAATTCTTGAACTTTGATATATTAATTTTATTATTGATTTCAGTTGTTGAGGGGGAGGGAGAGTTTTGATCAATAAATCGAAATTGTACAATACACAACAACAACAACAAATTGAATTCACTTTAATATACAGAATTTATATATACAGAATGTTGCTAAATTTACAAAAAAAATATCTTGCGAAAGGTCAGATCTGCAAAAAAACAGTTGAAAATGTCGATTTTAGCATAATTCATACATAATGTATTCATAAATGTTGTTACATCTTATCGAAATGAAAAAATCAATGTACCAAAGATATTATTATTAATAGAATTGCTTTAATCAGAACCTAAACTTTAATAATACGAAAACTTTAAGGTCAAAGTTGTCGTTTTGATTTTTTTATGAATTTGTTTTGGTTTATGATTAAAAATGGCGGAAATTCTCAATAATTCTTGTTTAAATCTTGTTTCATCAATTTCAACCCACGCAAAGACAACTACTTTGTACATTTTGCTATTATTTTTTTAAATTTTAAATTAGAATTTGAAATAAAAAGAAGAAGAAACCTTTTAACATGAGATAATCTTATTAAAAAACATCACGAAACTTCCTTGTTTTGAAAGCTTTTTGTTTTCAACTTTCCAATTACCTGATTGTTACTAAAAAAAAGAACAGAGATCCCCCGAAAAACGAGGTCAAACGGGCATCTTTGTTATTTGTTTCCTGTTCATCATCAAATAGAATTTGGTCCCTTTTTCCCGTGGATCAAAGATTCGAGCAATCCAATCAGCCGTAAACCCTTGAGAAATCTTACTTATGAGCTATTTTAGCTTTTTCTTGGATCATTTTCTTTTTATTCGTTTCCAACTCAAACAAACATTTGGATTTTTTTTCTCTCAATAGTACTCTCACTCATTAATCCCCCAATGATGGTAGTAGTATAAAACATTTCGCAAATTGAACAAATAGTATTACAAATAATAAATAATATATACAGATATACGATTCCTGTTCGTTAAGTACGTACACAAATGTACGCACTTAGACGTCAATTCACTTGAGAGATGTTCCTGGTAAAAGTGATTTTAGAATATAATTTTAGAATTTGAAAAGGTTTGGGTAAATTGAATTTTGAAGAAAAGTAGAAATAGAAATGGCAATTCTTAGAAGGATTCGGTTCAATAATTGACATTAAAAGCATCCTTACTGGGATTTATTTCGAGAGACCTTTAGAGAATTCTATATCTTTAGAATATTCTCTATGCCAGTGGTCGTCAACCTTTTCTGAACGGGGCACCCTTGCATTTGTTGTGTTTATGAATGTTCAATAAATATTTTTATGTTCCTTAACAACTCTTATATATTTTTTATACAATTTAAAACACTTTTCAACTGTTTTTAATCTAAAAATTAAAATTTATTAAGATTTGTAACATTTATTACAAAATTTACAATATAATGCACAATAATTGCGCCAAAACTTGGAAATCTTAAAAACATTACTGAATTTGTGAATTTTGAGTATTCTACCAATTTCAGAATTAAAAATACAATTTTGACATCACAAATAATCTAAACTTAATATTTGCAAGTTTTATTATTTGACATGATTTCTTGATTTTCAACGATTTGCCAACTTTAATCAGTTTTGAGGCCCTGGAATAAATCTATAAATACTTGGACAAGGTTAATAAATTTCGTAAGTGTTCTAAACATGTTGAGAAATATAAAAGGACATTTTTAGTAAAGTTTAACTCAATAGAAATCTAAAAACAGAAATATTTCCAAATTTGACTCCGAAATCCATTCATTTTCTTGCTTATTATCAGAATTTATTTTGCGAAATGGACTGTCCAAAAACCACACATCAGGCTTGTCAGGCTTGAAATTATTAACAAAAATACATGTAAAACAAATTAAGACATTTTTTAAGTGAAAGTTTTTTAAACCTTGTTAGCCTAATGTACTCAAACTTGTAATATATTTGTTACAAACATCGAAAATAATTAAATAAAAACAGTTGCTGTTGTGCAATTATTAAGAAATTTTCATAATTACATATAAAAAGCACACAAACTACATATCCAGATTAAAAGGACTAATATTGGCATTAGATGTTCCAAAATATTCACAGAATATTCTGAGTTATTTAAAAAAATAATTTTCTATTTGTAATGATTGATTAAGATTGATATTTAAATTGTGAAAGAAACAGGAAAATATTTAAAAACTTTTGTTATAATTCAAAAAACATTTTAAACGTTGAAACAAAATTAATTCATTAAATTAAATATTCATTTATTCGGTGTGACATGAAGTGTGCCCAGGGGTGCCGCGAACTGCCAAGGGTGCCTCGGGGCACCCGGTTGGAGACCACTGCTCTATGCATAAACCTATTACAGAAATTTCTACCCACTAGAATCTTGTGAGTAAAGTTCTATAGAACTTTATAAAGTTCATCATATTAAGTTCGTAGGTCGTATATGACATTTCGGGATTCAAATTATAATATTCTCTGCAACACACGAAACTTGGAGAATATTCTCGATATATTTTGTGCTTTCAGTTCGTTGGGCGTCAGGGCGAAACATTTTTGACGTGTGACGCCAATTTTTGGGTTAAAATTTATATATGACAGACAGCATGCATGCACTCATGTCCATGATGCATAATAAATTCTCTCATATATTCTGCTAATTTTCCGCATCGCTAACCGCAGAATCCAGGCAAACCAGAATGCATGCAGAATTATGGGCGCCAAAAGAGCAAGAGGCCGAAGGCATGCATGCATACACACATTCATATACTGAATGGCGCGTTCAAATTATTAATGTTGATTATATGGGGGCGCCCATAAAAAAAAGTGTCACTTTGTATATCTTCTCAACAAAATATTCTCAGCAATTTCCTTCTATAAACCGAGAATATTCTGTATAAGAATATATATACTAGTATAGAACCAGCCGCTGGCATTATGAAACCTTTTAGCTATCGTAAATCAAAATAAGTAATGCCATTGGCATAAAAGTCGGAGCGAGAGTATGTAAACCATTTGTTTCTCGTTTGATCAGTTGTGTTCCAAATCTGTTCCAAATCAGTTCATGTACAACAAAGTTGGGCAACTATTTTCTGCTTCTGGCCATAGTAAAATAACCATTGCGTTTTTTTAAATAGACACCTAGATCTTTACCCATCCGAACAATTTCATAATCTTCAATTACCAATTGACATGGGATTTTAAAAATCCGGTTAAAAAAGAAATAAAAGCCGAGATATTTTTGCGCTAATTGTGGGATTGTGAAATTATGCCTAAAACATGTTCAATATAAAATCAATTTTGTTACTGCATCATTAGGAAATATTTTAATGGCCAATTGGCATTTGAGTTTTGGAAATTGGGTCATTTAGCCATTGGTAGCCTACCTCTGATACATTAAAAAATATAATTTTCATTATTAAATATTATTAAATGACATCGAAGAATCGATCAACAACTGATTCTCTCTAAATTCACTATGGGCAATGTACTCTAAATTTAGTTTAATCGGGGTTGGGTTATATTGGGAATAAATTAATGTTTTTAATTTCAATCTAATTTGTCATATTTTTATATTTTAAAATTTTTAGATATAAACTCCTTGTACATTTTTCAATTCATTTTCTAAACCCAAATAAATCCTATCACATGATGCAAATAACAAAATGAACTAAATTCAAACTCAAACAAATACTAAATATTTGTTCGGGTCACAAATACAAATCCACCATTCAACAAATTATTGACAACAATCTTCGAGATAGCACTTCAAGATCTGTTTGATCGGATAAATGTCTGTAATCAAATTTTCTTTATTGTCATCACACAAATCCATAGTGTAGGATCCACCAAATTTGTAAAGAAGGGAAGAATAATTTTTTGATGGAAAAATAAAAAATACTTTAAAATAAATAAACAATTATGTGTTTTCATGATTGCTTTCTGATTAATTTACATCTTACCATACGCAATAAACTTTCAATAATTAAAAATCTTTGCAGTTGGCACTAAATTTCTCGTTGTTCAGTGTTGTATGGTTATTAACGGTTTAATCATTGGTTAATACCCTTAAATGGTCACTGACGTTTAGTTTCAAATCATCGATGAGCAGAATATGTAAACAAACACTCGGACAAACGTGCATTCTATTCAAATTGTCCGCATCCAACTCACTGATTCACATTTGGGTGTGCTTGCTACTGCGCATCTCCATTGCGCACAGCGGGCGCGCTCGGGAGAATGTGTGCTTGGCTGTGCCACAGGAGGACACACACACACTGTGTTGACACTCGGTCTCTACACATTTCTATACAAAATTTTGCATTTTTTGAAAAATTACTACTCATTTGACCTTTGACCTATATGGCCCCAAAACTATACAGCACATCTATACCACCACCGGAACACTGTGTTAAATTTTCAGACCGATCCATGAATTTGTCTTTGAGTTATCGCGCGAACAAGAATTGCCCCTATTCCTTTTTTTTCTGGCAGGGAATCGTCGCTCCCGAACTCACTCACACCTCGCTCGCTACGCTCGCTCAGCGTGAGTGAGTTCGGTCGCTCCTCCAACGAGTGCATATATATAGCTAATATTTTTTTTTCTGGTGAGAAGAATATTCCCATGCCTGTCTAACTGTCTGTCCGTCTGCGTGTGGTTAGAGGAGTCCAACAGCGAAATTAGGTCATTCTATACTTTCTACTCTCAAATTGGGTTTCTCTTCTTCTTCTAAATTGAAGTTGTGAGTTAGAGACTTTGTGTCCTCCTTCTCACCCAAATGTTTGTCTCTCTCTCTCTCTCTATCTATCTATCCAACAGATCTGTCGGGTTGCATCTGCTTTTGCTACCCTCTCTCTCGTTTAACAATTCCGCCCCCTTCCCCCACCCCCTCACCCCCTTAAAAGGTTTTACTGCCCCTTTTCCCCTCAATTCTCTCTCTTTTCTCTTTCTAGTTCCAAAATGACCATTAACGATCGTTCATGGAACAACACAACACACACACACACACACAAATTCCCCTAGAGAGAATGCCGAGAGAGTGACTAAATGAATGGTGACTTGAAACATTCACAAGCCTGACCAACTTTCATTTCATTTCGTTTCATTCAAAAGATAGTAGTTCCTCTATAGACCAATTTGTACACAGTGGAAATTTTGGTATCTGTGTGGATGATTGGGTATAGCGTGTGTGTGTGTGTATGCGTTCCTGGATCGGTTTTTGGAACTTTTATATACACAAAGAGACAGAATCCCAAAATGGACAGAGTTTGTTGTTGTTATGTTGACAAAATCGATTATCTCTTGCACAAGTGTTGTATGTGCTGACCAAAATGGACATACAGAACTTTTCTCTCCCTCTCTCGATCACTCTAACGGTAAATGGAAAAGTCAAATTCAAAGTGTATTCGTAAATTGAGATGGAACTATTCAGGAGAACAACACACTCGAGATAACATAATACAAAATGAGACAGTCAACATTTCGTTCATTCATTTACGAGAAACAACAAACTTTCGATATCGATTCGATTTGGATGGGTTTTGCGTGTGTGACTCTGTGTGTGTAGGAGTAGACGACGACGACCTTTGGAATTTGTTATGAGGAAAATCCTAAATGATCCCTTTTATATAAATGAATGAATAAAATAATAGTAGGAATAGCATTATCTTATCGTATGATGAAGGGTATTAAGTACTTTTTGATGATACAAACTGAATACAAAAACTTTATATACGGTTCAGTAATTCGAGCAGGAAGGAACAATTTAAATTAGGTTTCGTTTTTTCTTTGTTTTTCTTTCTTATTATTACGATACAAGTCTTTGACCTTTTACTGCAAGAAAATAATTCTAGCGTAAAATGTCTTGCTTGAACCTGAAAGGGTTAATCTATCAAGAAAATCGACAATATCATAATATTTTTTTTATTCATATTTTTATATCTTTATCAAATAAAATTTAAAGTTTATCTTTCTCAAAGAAAGAAAAAGTCAAGTCAACATTATGAAAAGCAAATACAGACAAAATATGAATGAATTGAACAAATATCTTTGGGCTATATTAATTTTTTTCTTTTTATGTGAAAAAGCACAAAATTTTAAAGATATTTATTTTATTTATTTATTTAAATATTTTTAAATATTTTCTTAAAGAAGAAGGAAAAAGCGCCAATTTTTTATTTTTAAAATTGAAATTTTTTGAACAAAAAGTTCAACCCAAACTTGTGACAGTGGCGCCATCTTTTGAGTCTTTTTATTTGAAAATAATTTTATTTTGCATTATTGAAAAAAATAGTAATGTAATTTATGAAAAGTTTAGCGATTTATATGATAAAAGAAAATATATAAAATTATTATTGAAAATTGATAAGATGAACAAAAGTTTATAGATTACATGTTGAATAATAAAAATTCAAATACTAATTTGATGAGTATTTCAGTCTGGGAGATTAAAGTCTAATGGTGGGTTATTCGTTTTACATGGATAAATCTGCTTGTTTGTGTGTGTACTTTGGTCGGTTTTTACAAGGCAACTCAACCCAACACTCAATGGCAACTGCACTTTTTGATGACCATATTTTTGAACTTTTTGAGCACCACATTAGCCTCGTCATCAAAGTACAGCACCATGATGGGCGAGAGCTCCTTGGGCGCACAGCACGGCTTCGGTATGGAGTGGCCATTCATGAGGTGCATCAAATTCTGCAGGATGGCGTGATTCGTCGGCTCCAGGTGGGACGGAATGGGAAAGTTGCATTGGCCATCACAGAACCAGGCGGCGTAACCTTCAGGTGCGATTACCCAGTCCTGTTTGGGTGGAGATTAAAAATTGGGGGAAATTAATTGGTGAACATGACTTGAAAGAAATTAGGATAGTTGGGAAGCGTAAATTGGGGTAAATTGGGACCGCAAATTAAAGGTAACTAGGGGGCGTAAATTGGATGAAATTCGGAACGCAAACTAAAGGTAATTAGGAAAGTAAATTGGAAAAGATTGGGAAGTGTAAATTGGGGTAAATTTGGAATGGTAAATGTGGGTAAATTAGGAACGCAAATTAAAGGTAAATTGGAACGTAAATTGGATGAAATTGGGGTAAATTAAGATGGGTAAATGGGGGTAAATTGAGAAGGGTAAATGGGGGTAAATTGAGAAGGGTAAATGGGGGTAAATTGGGAACTCAAATTAAAGGTAGCTAGGGGACGTAAATTGGATGAAATTAGGAACGCAAACTAAGGGTAATTAGGAACGTAAATTGGAAAAAATTGGGAAACGTAAAATAGAGGAAATTGGAAAGCGTAAATTGGGGTAAAATGGGAACTCAAATTAGAGGAAATTGGAAAGCGTAAATTGGGGTAAAATGGGAACTCAAATTAGAGGAAATTGGAAAACGTAAATTGGGGTAAAATGGGAACTCAAATTAGAGGAAATTGGAAAACGTAAATTGGGGCAAATTAGAACGTACCTGCCAATTAAGGTCCTTAAAGCTGACATACAACACTCGTCTCGTACAGGTCAATGGCTTCTTGTCTGGTTCTGTTCAAAAGCAAAACAAAAATTGAGAAAAACATTCTTAAAGAATTTGCATACGATAATAATAATAATAATAATAAAGCAATAAGCATAATATTAACGACAAAAGTTCCATTAATTTTGATTTGTCAAAACGAGAGAGAAAGAGAAAATTCCCCAGAATTTGTGCTTCTGACAATGTGGAAATTCTATTGAATGAATTCTGGTTCTGTTTGTGTCTGTCTGTGAGCCGATAATGGAAATGGAATAGAATAAAGCCGGGGTAGAAATATAAAGGAGAAAACCAAACCCCTTCAGAATATTATAAAGGAATAATATGATAATAAGAATATTCTGTGTTGGAAAGGGAAAAGGGGGAGGGGATGGAAGAATTGGGGATGGAAGAATTGGACAAGAAGAAGACAAATAGTCATGAGAATGATAATAATAATAATTCAGGGACACGATCCAGAATCGTTTGTTCAGATTCTGTGTCTGTCTGTCTGTCCGACTGTGTGTGTGCAAATGATTATTCTGGTTATTCTTATTCTTAAAGAGAGGAAAGAAGAATCCATAATACTAAATATGTATTCAAATTATATTCTGTATTATTATAACGTCATTCGTGGAAAGACCATTTGTCATCTTTGTTGGATTTACTCTATTTTACTATTCTAAAAAATTGAATAATTTGAATTATTTTTTCTGAGCAAAAAAAAAGAAAATGCATTTTTGTTTTGAAGGAAATGGTAATTCAGAATATTTATCAGAATATTCCTGAAAATTTTTGGATTAAAAGATCTACTATTCCATGAAAAAATGCTCATTTTAAAGTTTAGCTTAAAATTGCGCTAGTGGCGCCTTCTCGTGGAGAAAAATAGAACTTGTTCACTTACCAAGCAAGTATGGATTATCCTTATCGGGATCGTAGTAGCTGAAGGTTGAGGATCGCTTTGTGGAGGACTTTCTGTTTCCGAATTCTGCCGCTGGTAGCGCTGCACCGCGCTTGTTCCGTCCCAGTACAATTTGGGGTAGTTCATCGATTCGGGGACGATGTTCCGGTTCGGGTTCCTGTTCACCAGTTGTCCAACTTGTTAGATTCAACTGTTGGGCTGGATTCAGTGTCCCCGTGTCCTGGGGCTGCTTCATGAAGACGGTCATAAAGGGCTGGAACTGTTTGAAGCCTTTCTGATTGTTGATGATGCCTACGATTTTGGGACTTAGGTCTTTTGCTGTTTTTTGGGGGGAAAGGAATCAGAATCCATTTTAAACTCAGATAAGTAAATACCGAAATTTTCCGATCGAATCTGTAAATAAAGACCGAGATTGTGCTCAGGATTTTGAATCCAATGAATGAACGGTTCGGTTACGTTGAACTGAATCCATCCGCCTTGTTCACCAGAGAATCGTATCGAATCCACATACTGAAGACGAATGTCGCTATAAAATAAAGAATAGAATTTATAGTTACTATTCTTGACACTAGATGGCGTTCTACTCACTCTTTTGTCGAACCAGGCTGCAACTCGTAGAGGCTTACATGAATCGTGTAACTCGAATTCAGTTTGGAACGCGGGAAATCTCGATAAACTCGCAACTGGACGTCGATCACTTCGAGATTGGTCGACTTGGGCACATCCTGGGTACTGAACCAGAAGCGGCGTTCACGGTGGCTGTGTAGATGCTTAACGTTGCGTTTTTTTCGGACTGTTGGGGACAAAAAAATCGGAACGTAAATTTTTTATCCTTTGGACTTCACTGAACAACTTACTTTGGTTCTTAAAACTCATAATAAAATCCGCCTCCACAATGTCGTACATTGTTTGTCGTTTCACTTTGCGACGCGATTCTCGTGTGCCAAATTCTTGTGAGCGCGGAATGGTAGCGTGTCTCGATGGTGTTCCACTGGTGTCTTCGGATGAATTCATGTCTTCGAGATCGAGGTGAATGTCCTCTCGAACACTGCCCGATTCCTTGTCCAGCAAAGACTGATACATGTCCAGTAGGTAGAGAGATGCCGATTCGTCCGGTACTGGTACAAAATAAAAAACGTATATATTTGTTAATTTGGCTTTAGCAAATCCCTACGGTTCTTTGGATAATCCTAAGGTTCTTTAACAAATCTCTACGGTTCTTTAGATAATTCTACATTTTCTTTACTTAATCTTTACCGTTTTCAAATGAGTCAAAAGTCCACCTACCATGTTGATTCCTAGGCTGCGGTCTATGATCGAGCCCGAGCACATTCAACAGATTGTTCTCAATCAACTTGCCCTCCTCAGGCCTGAGCGCATTCTGTGCCACCGACTGTTCTCGCTCTAGATCCGAGTAGAAGAATCGTAACGGTCTTGAGGGTGTTGCTATCGATGGTGAAGACAATCCACCGTAAACACCAGTCACTGAACACAATAATAATGTTAAAATGCAGATCACTATTTGAAGATGATGCGATGATAACATTTTGGACCGATTCGATGGCAAAAAGGTGATGATTGTTCTAAGTTTCATTGTGCACGGTAGATGGACTTTGATGATTGCCATCATGTAAATCATAAATCATAAACACAAACAAACACGAATGCTTATCAACACACTTGTTGATGATGTTGTTGTTGTTGTTCTATGCAATTAGTAATAATATAGAGCGTTAATTTTCATCATTAATAATAAACAGAAGAACAAGATGAACAAGATGAAATCATAATAAGAAGAGATGAGTCGAGAGTGGTACAACATCACATTACATCATCATAAAGAGAGCGATGCGAACATTTGCTGAGGACGACAGTTTTGTTGGTTTGATCGAGTTTTGGGTACTGTTGAGTTACATTGTACGACTGTGTGTTTACATCTGCAAATGAGTGTAAGATAGAATGTGTGCGCCAAATGATGACTTGATTGTGATGCTGCTGGTGATTAGGATGATTGGGATGATTGGGCAATGAGTGATGAAAGACGAATGATGAGGTGGTGAAAGTGTAAATTGATTGATTATTTTGTTTGGTTTGCGTTCACTGCTTCAACGCTGCAAAATGAGTACCGAATGAATCAGATATTAGTATAAGTAATAAGAAATTGAAGATTATAGAATGTCAAACTCAATCATTTATTCAATAAAACCATTAGATTAGGCTATTTGATTAGGCTACTAGTTTGGGCGATTAGTTTGGATAAACAGTCAAATATAAGTATTTGAACTAACTGACTAACTAATAATAGCACAAATCAGTTCAAAGTTCAATCGTCCATTACTAATGGATTAACCATAGCCATTAGATTGAATGACAAGAGATTATTGTGAGATTTAAAGTAGAAATTTATTTTTGAATAAAAATTACATTATTGACAAAATATAATGCAATCTTGTCTTGAGTTGACTCAGAATTGTTGATCTAAAAGTCAAGCATAAATCAATTTAGTTAATTTGGTTTTTCAAATTTTGGGATTTGAATTAAGCAAACTATTCACCTGAAAAAATAATCACACAGGTCGATGGAATTTTAAGGAATCTGATTGGATCAATACTCGAGAATATTCTTTGATTCTTTGGGAAACTAAATGAATTCAAATTGTTGATTTGGAAAAACTTATGAATCACTTAAAGTTGATTTAAATCGTAATGCCCGTAAACATCAAAAGTATGTCACAAGGAAATTAATATCGATCGATAATATGAACAACAACCAAAAAAGAGATTAGACAAGATAGCCTTGAAGGGAGCAATAATGAGCACAGAACACAGACTGAAGGGGGAATGGAGGGCGAAAGTTGTTTGTTCGTTATTTGAGAAGACAGACGGACAGAAACATCACAGACACCCAGAGCACTCATGAACAACAAATGTTTTTGCGCTCGTAATACCAGAAGTCTGCCAGATTTGACGGTGGATGAGTGTGGTGTTGTTACCAAGGCACGCCGCATCTGCGTGTGACCACTTCCCCCGGGTTTGTGTGTCTGGCCAGACAGACTTTTCCGAATGGGCGCACAGATTGAATATAAAAACGTTGCATGTGGCTAATGTTTATGCACCCAACCAACCAACTGGAGCCCCCATAATTCAATGGAAAAAAGTACACACTATAGTATATCACTCAACACATCGATGGTGTATCTCTCGAATCGAACTACTACTCAACAGTCTATCGAATCACGATTTCCCCCTTTGAAGATAAACCCAAAAGCCGAAAACATGGACTAAAAGATATGTTCACTTATATACCAAAAAGAGTAGGGGGGAGTGATGATGATGGGGATGGGGCTGATGATAATAAAGACCATCTACATATACATTGTATATACAATCGATATTAGTGTAGTGTATTCGACAATGTATTAATGGTCTGGTGTTGTAATGGTAGGCACAATACGTACGTTCAATCATGTCATAAAGAGAAAAAGGAGAAGAAGAACGAAGGCGGGATGGGATGCATTAATACCCATTTGTATGTGAGTGCATGTTTACTGATAACTAAATGGCAATGCTACTGCTGCTACTCACTACTACTCAGTTAGTCATTTTAATGGATTCGATTGAATTTGAGCAGATTTGTTTACATGGAAACGTTTTGTGGTTGTGTGTTCGAAAGTGGCAGAGGAAAGGCCAAACGACCTAACAAGAGTTGAGCTTCGTAGAATTTCAACTAAACTTGAAGGGGGGCGAATCATAGTTGCACTATCCAATGAATGTTTGGATGATTATTATTACGCAAACATAGCCAAGACGCATAGAAACGCAGTATCGAATTCATCATACAAAGATGAATTTGCTTTTATGACTAAACGGGAGAGAAATGAAATGGGAATGGGAAGGGCAACAGATTTCAGGACTTAATTTTGCCAAAATGAGTCATCGTTTCATGATTCGGTTTCATGATCAACTTTATGATGAATTTGATTGCGGTTGGATTGGGTTTGGTGGAAAACAATGTAACCATTTCATTGGAATTAGAAAAAGAAAGAGATGCAATTGTAAATGTCATTAACATTAAACATGTTTCGAATATTCGAGGAATTGTCATACATGACTAATATATGAACTAATTCCGGTTAATAATTAAAGTGAAATGGAAGAAATTCAGGAGAAATTAAATTTCGAAATTGAAAGTGTATAAGGTCAATTTGAAATGAGAGAGAAAAAACGAACTTACCCTTTTTTGGTTTTAAGTAAAAATTCAATAATTTTCGAAAAAAACAGAAACAAGATGATTAACAAGAAGAAGAGTTATTTGGCACAATGTTTTACACAGGATCACTCACGGACAAAGAATGTTTGTTTGTAAATTTCGAAAGACTAAAATCAAAACACATAAATACAGGATGAGTGAGTGAGCGTATGGTAGAATGAGAGTGAAGGCACACACATTCTTTTGTGATGATGATTAGTACCACTGTTGAGTGGTCAGACAGGTAAGGAAGCTAAAGGTAAAGCCAAAGGTAATGGCTAAAGCCATGCTTACTACTTTTGAGGGGGTAGGTTCGACCACTACCTTCTTGGTCAGTTGTCCGTCTCTGCAAATGTAACGAACTTCGAACCATGGTCCGTCTGTCCGCATATATACTTTCTCTCTTGTTTGTTTTCGAAGGTAGTAGAACGGTGGAAAGGTAAAATAACATCATCGTCCACCCCTCAAAAAAAACTAGTCTTCCTAAAATTAAGATAACACGCGGTGAGGGGTTCTTCTTCTTTTGCGTAAAAGGTAGATTATTATCGCCTGGAGCGTAAACACGGGAAAAATGCACTACCAAAACAGTATACGAGTCGTATATACTTTAGTGTAAAGTTTACACTACCTATTTATCTCCTATCAAAGCATTTTTTACCTAGAGTACGCTCTTACCTCAAAATTCCTCTCCTCTCTAGGAATAATTCTGTATAATTCAAGGTGGGTGGCTTCTCATAGAGATAATAGTAACCTGTCAACGATAACTAATTTCAAGTCTTCTTTTTTTGAAAATAGAAATTTGTAAATGAAAAATTGGATGTCTCATTTTGCGAGTAAAGAAGAAAAAACAACAAAACCAATTTATTATAAATTAAATGGTGGATTAATGCAAAGGTGGCGCCATCTGGTGGCGGTTTTATTAATCAAGTTTAAAATATTTTAATATTTTGTACAAAATGTAAAAAATGAAAAATACAATATGGAATAATCAGATATCGACAATCACGTAAATGTCCACCTTTTCTGGCGATTGATGAATTTGCATATTCGAGTAGGTGATGGCCTTCACCTCGGTGCCCTGTTCGTGCTTGTTCAGGTCAAACACCTCACCGAAAGCGCGAACTTTGATCTTGAAGGCGGTGGCATCGAATTGTTGGATTTTGACTTTCTATTGAAGAATATTCTGCATTAGAATATCATTTGATCACGTGACACGCGACTTACATTGGGCACAAAGAATGGATCGGCACAGAAGAGGAACAGTAGCTCATCGAGAAAGCGATACAACAGCTGATTGAGATCATCGCCTTCGACTTCGAGGTCGACTGCATGAGCTGATGAGACTTTCTTCAGATCGGTGATGTAGCCAAACATTCCAATGGCACATTGCTCAAATGCGTCCGGCAAATTGACGCCCCCTAAATAGAAATGTTATTATTCAAATGAAGAATTTTGGCACAAAAATGAACTTACAAGAATGAATCCTAATTGTAGATTTTAATGGTTAGTATAATCAAGGACAAACAGAGTAAAAACCCATTAAAATCGTATAAAAATCGTGACAAGAATGAATCTGAACATCGGCAGTATGATCGAGATCTATCAGGAATATCAAAAATTTAGAAAAATAACCAAAAATTACGGATTATACTCACATTCGTACTGTACCACCGGAATGGTGAGATCATCGTCGGGATTGATCGCTTCGAGTGACATGATGACGAGGATGATCAAGAAAATATGAAAAAATTTCAAAATAAAACAAATCGCAAACAAAATGATGCAATTTCTGTTCAACAGAGGAGCAAAACAAACCGGGCAATAGCCACAACATGACTTGGTGGTAATAGCCTACAAAAAGTATAAACATTGACACTTGGGTAGAAATAGTTGTCATGCCCCCGCTCACTGGCAGTGAGTCACTGCCCCACGATTTATACTGGATACTGTACGTACTTTTGTTTATGAATTGCACTTTTAGGTGGGCTACTGCCCTGAATTTAGTGTTTTCTGAATACTTTGCTAACGAACAATAGTTTGAGAGCTCTCAAAAACAAATGCACTGAACAATCAGTGAACATACGATGCATCGTGATGAATTTGATCCATTCCATGTCGTGATTTTTTTATTACCAGAAATGTCATTACTAGACGATCGTGCTTTCATGGAATACTTTGAGCGATCCAAAATGGAAACCAAACAACAGAGTGATGAGCTGATTGAAGAGAACTATGCGATAATACTTGAGGATTTGAAGGATTGGTTGAACGTGAACAATAACAATGCAGAAACGAACAATCAAGAGGATTCTTCCGTCCCAAATTCTTTGGACTCTTTGGAATCCAATTCTGGTGACCCCAGTTTTGTTATTAAACAAGAAGTCGAACCAGATTTTGCCGAAATTGTTGACTTTTTACCCTCAATTGTGGCCACTCATAATCGGGAATTATTAACGAAACAAGAACTGTTTCTTGTTGATTTGGAACAACAAGGAGATACTGTTGAAGAAGGCTGTGAATGTGAGGATTGTCAGTTTGGATTGGGAGAGTGTCCGATGGAGGATCGAGAATTGTCTCAACAGAATGAAGAACAGCAGTTGAAGTCAAGTGATTCTTCGGTGAGTGGTTCAGCATCGAGAACTTCAAGTTCGGGAAGTTTTCTTTTTGGAACCACAAGTTCGGGGACTTCGGCTTTCGGAACATCAACTTTGGGGACTGTACCATCAGGATCATTAGCTTTGAGTGCTTCTACTATTGAAACTTTTCTTTCGCGGACTCCAACTTTGGAAACTTCTACGGTAACATCTACTTCGGGAACTACATTTTTGGGAACTGCAGCTTCGGGAGCTTCAACTTTAGGAACTCCAACTTCGGCAACATCTACTTCGGGAACTACATTTTTGGGAACTGCAGCTTCGGGAGCTTCAACTTTAGGAACTCCAACTTCGGCAACATCTACTTTGGGAACTACATTTTTAGGAACTGCAGATTCGGGAACTTCAGCTTCGGGTG
Source organism: Rhizoglyphus robini (assembly GCA_023373905.1). NCBI lineage: Eukaryota > Metazoa > Arthropoda > Arachnida > Sarcoptiformes > Acaridae > Rhizoglyphus > Rhizoglyphus robini. Next base: position 575,988 of record JAKIJQ010000074.1, on the reverse strand, counting down.
CTTCTACTTTGACAACTTCTACTTCGATAATTTCAACTATAGGAAATCCATCTTTGGTAAATCCAAATTCAGTAGTTACAGCATCGGAAACCTTTATTCCAGGAACATCAACTTCGGGAATATCAGCTTCAGAAGCTTTGGTGACTCCAAGTTCGATAACTCCAAAATCACGAAAACGCAAATTGAAGGACACTATTCCGGATTCTCCTCTCCTCGTACCAAAATGTGAACTCCCCTGTCCCCACTGTCCCAAAACATACAATGACAAGCACACACTCGCCCAACATCTACTCTCACACACCACTGACCGCCCTCACCAATGTGACCAATGTGGCAAACGATTCAAACAGAAAGGTGTTCTCAAGACACATCTCGCCCTACACAATCCCAAACAGCCATACCAATGCGATCAGTGTGAGAAGGGTTTCGGACAGAAGGCCAATCTCGACAATCATATCCGTGAGAATCATACCGGGGAACGACCCTTCAAGTGTGAGTTATGTGAGGAATCGTTTAGTACCAAAGCCAAACGAGTACTACACGAACGGGCGGTACATCTCAACATTAAACCATATCGATGTACGAAATGTGGATACGCTTCGATTCAACAGGGCAATGTAATGAATCATATTCGGGGAGTTCATTTTGGTAAAACACAGAGCGCAAAGGGCGAGCGCAAATTGAAGAACAAGAGTACTACTGATTCGCCTACCAAGGATGATCCCAAAATGTATCTCGAGAAGGTCATTTAGGTGTCAAATGTATCTTTTATTAAAATTGCATTGTAAATAAAACAAACATACAAAAATAGAGCAGTCTTGTCCAGATTGAATCAATTTGTCTGATAGTAAGCAAGATCGAAGCCACTAAAGTCTAAACAAATACGCTTGGAACAAGTTCTAGCCAAGCAATTTTTTCTTTTGATATGTCTCCCACAGTGTGAAACATTCACATTTGTTGTCTCTCGACGAGAAAGTCATTTCAAAATAAAAAATCACACGGAACTAGTTCCAAGAATGTCTGTTCAAAGTTTGAGTTGTTTCAATTTTTTGTTACAATTCAGAAAAAATGCATTCAATCGCTGCTATGAGTAATTGAGTCGTGATCATCTTTATTTTTGATAACGTAAAAGATAGAGCATTTGACATTGTCGATTCAGTTTTGTGATGTAGCATCATCGAAGCAGCCTGTATAGTCGTATACGAAAAATTTCTGAAGCTAGTTAAACAAAAAAAGTTTATCCACTGGATATGTCTCTCTCATGAGAAATTCAATTCATTCATTTTATCGACGAGAAAGTCATTTCCAAGGAGGAAAATTCATTTTGAACTAGTTTCAAAAATTTCAGTTTACAACTGTGAAGATTCGATGTTGTGTCCAATCAGAAAATCGAACCAATCAGGGTAGATGCTTTATTTTTGTGGATTACGTCATTAAGAAAAATTTAGTCGTGACCATTTCACTACAATGTTTTGCGTTAAATAAAAAAATGATATTACAGAAATTAGAAACAGTACTTTTTAGAGGGTAGGGTAGGGTTTACGTAGAATGTACGTTTTGTTCGTAACCAGAAAAAACTGAATCCCAGAAAAATTGATTTCAAGATCCAAATTCGGATGGACAAGTAAGATACTCAAAGGAAGCTCAAGTGGCTACGTGGCCACTTGAGCCTTCTTCAGATTAAACGATCAACCACGACACAGCGACCGCTTTCTGATGCGTAATAAACTACACTCATGGGTATATCGTGAAGCTAATAAGGAAAATGATATGGGCGCGAAAAAAAAGAAGACAAGGGCGAATAGAAGGTACTGTACATGTAAAATAATACACGTACAATACTATCATTCATTCACGCATGCGCAAAGGATAGAACTCGAATGAATCCAATGTACAGGGTGTGAAAGTGTACAAATCTCTAATCAAGTGTTAACTTTCCATTTGACACACAATTTATTTATTTATTTAAGGCACGCAACTTTACTCAAAGAGCAAGCGTGCGGTCGCTTTATTAAATAATTGAGTTAATACATTGAGTTAAACAATTGAGTGATCAGCAAGGCGACAATCAAAGCAATAAATTGCTGGTAAGCACACGATATGCACCCAGGAACAAAACATTGAGTTAAATCATTGAGTTAAATATTAGAGGGATAATTGAGTTAAGAATTGAGTTAAACAATTGAGTCACGAAATGAACCACATTAAAAGGTGGGTCTTGATGTTTGAATTTTGAACTTTGATTATTGAACTAAGACCGCAATGGGTCAAAATAATCAAATGAATTATCAAAAGAGTCGCGAACAGACCCGAAAATGTTTGATTATTGAACTAAGACCGCAATGGGCCAAAAATAATCAAATGAATGATCAAAAGAGTCGCGAACGGACCCGAAAATGTTTGATTAATGAACTAAGATCGCAATGGGTCAAAATAATCAAATGAATTATCAAAAGAGTCGCGAACAGACCCGAAAATGTTTGATTATTGAACTAAAACCGCAATGGGTCAAAAAAGATCAAATGAATGATAAAAAGGTCGTGAATGGACCTGAAAATGTCTAATTATTGCAAATGGACCGCAATGGGTAAAAAAATCAAATGAATGATAAAAAAAAAGGTCGTAAATGGACCTAAAATTTCTAATTATTGAAATATGACCGCAATGGGCCAAAAAAGATCAAATGAATGATCAAAAGGTCGTGAATGGACCTGAAAATGTCTAATTATTGAAATAGGACGGCAATGGGGCCGAAATATGCAAATGCACTATAATAAAAACTACAACAAGAAACTGCTCTAAAAAATATATAACTACTATAGCTAAGAAGATGAACTGAGAAAAAAATCAAGCATAATTAAAAATTGACACACAATTGGAAAGAGATAGGATATATAAAATGTACAATATATAATTTTTTTATTATAATAAATATATGGCAAAATAAAAACTCACAAAAATCCAATAATTCACAATCGAATTCATATGTACCCATTTGTTTCATGAATATCGTAAATGTTTACTCAAACGCCCAAAATGTATTTAAAAGTGCAATGTCAAATATAATTATAATCAGATAATCATAAATGTCATATTTAAATAGTTGAATAGTTTTCCATTTCTTTAATTATGACAATATTGCACTGTTAAATCTTTAAACAAAATTGTGAACAATCAAACTTCAATGATTATAATTCGCCATAAGATCAAAATTGCAAATATAATAAAAATTCATCAGAAATATTAAAATATTAATATTAATAATTGAATTAATGTGCTCTACATGTTTCTTCTTTGTTTCAGTGTAGCCAATAACCAAAATTATAACGACTATTGCTTCCATGTAATAATGAAGTTTACGATCATTTTAATAACATATTTGTTTCAATGTCAATGTGGCTTCGTTGCTTCATATTTTATATTTCATTGAAGCAATAAAACTTGTGCTTTTTAATCTACATTTTGTTCATCGATTTGTCATTACAAAACTATACGTAGACATTGGATTGGTTGTAATAACCTTTATATATTAACCTTTGTATTAATTATTCTTTTTTTCAAATTTTAAATAATATTATTAATATTCAGAGAAATACAATAATAAAATAGTATAGTAATAAATTTTGAAATATCAATATATTTTATTGGTTTTCAATTGGTTTCTTCTTCTTCTTCTTCTTCTTTTTAAGCCGGAAGAAAATGTTGAAATGACTTGCTCAATTTGCATATAAAAAGATTATTTTGTCTGGTTTTGATCAATTGAAATTTTGAGTTTATGGTTATCATTGATATATTATTAATGACATTTTAACAATATTGCTGTTTGACTACGAACATAAAGAATGCGCTCATGTAGGATAAGATCTAAAACAAATCATATTAAATATACAGCAATCAAAAGAAAATTATTAATAATATAATTTACCACATCATATGTTTTGGACGTAATTCTACAGTTGCCAATAAAACAGAACGCATAAGGACGCAATCGATGGGGCGTTTGAAGCGTCTCCACTTTGATCAAACTTGCAATACATTTACATTCGCATTGTTTATAGACTTTGCTGAAATTCACGTAAAATTTTGTGCTCTCAAATTCAATTCTACGATAGTTTCTTTCCATGGAGGCACACTTTTCAATAAGCCAGAGCATTTGTAAATTGTAGCCAATAGTAACGTACAACATTGAGTGATTGAAAGAGTGTCAAATTTGATTTGCACGAACAAAACAAGCCATGTACACTGTACATTGTACAGCAGGTAGCACTGGACAGAAATGAAAATTGGAAACATCAAACATAGCCGCCACAGGCCCACTCGAGCATGTTCACGCGTTTGGCCACAAATGTGCAACAGCTCACGGTTGAGATGTGGTTGCACCACCGATTGCCGACCACCATTTCCACCTTCGTGGTCTCAGCGGCGATTTGAACAGCACTCGTGCTGCTGCCTCTCACGTGTTGGCCTCGAGTCATTAACGGTCAAGTGGTTTCGTCACTGCCGGCCAATGCCGCGCATCGCCCTTTTGTCACCACAGCCTCATCTTCCATCGATGATGTTCATCTCTTTTCCTACTTAAGCAGCCTGCTAGGCTCGCATTCATCACCTTCGAGACGAGTCGTTTTGGGTCGTTCTCGGTCGTTTTCCCGTCTGTCTCCGGACACGGAACCGCTGTATCGCTTCGGACCAAGGTCCATGATCATCTCTTCACTCGCCACCCTCATTTACTTTGTTTTTACCTGGCCCACGCGCCATTGTGTTTTATTAATTAACTTATTTACTTAATTTGTCTTTATGACATTAAAATCGACTATTCTCACTCAACTAGCGCTATCTCCTGTGCGAACGACTATTTCCACGAGGTGTGCGCTATCGGAAGTTTATTTGTACGCTGCCCGAGCATCAGAGCCAACTCGGTGCAACTACAGAGACACTTGAAACGCCAGTAATTGAGAAATAGATTGCTTTTCAGGGCGAAATTTCGGTTCAATTGCACAAATTTGCCTTGTAAATCGCCTTGTCGTATTCGAATAATCTGGCATAGCGCATACAAGAAAAGCACAATCTGAGTTGTAGAAGCTATTAGAAAAATGTAGAAAAATTATATTTTCAATACAATTGCAATAACCTTTGTAGTTATTATCGAAGAATCTTTGTGTGAAATTTAGTTTCAATTTTATTTTCAATTTTATTTTTCGAAATCAAATGGAATAAAGCATTAAAAGTTTTAATCAACATAAAATAAAATTGAAGTAAATGATTAATTAGAGTCACGAGTTGTTGAAAATGTTTGTCTTTGAAAAGTAAGTTTAATTGTTAAATATTTATCGGCTTTTATCGATTTCACGAATATACACAACAAAAAGTTTGAGAAAGTCAGGATGTGTGGATCGATTTTCAACGTTCAATGTTTTGAGCACCGCAAAACTCTTGAGGGAATTATCATCCAAATTAGTTTAATTTAACTATCTAACTACATTTTGACATTTAGACGTTCAATTTTCCAAATTAATATCAAATCTGACTCTTTAGCAATTCAATGACAGAACATTTTGTCCACGAGCGTGGACACTTCAGTAGCACTTGGTAAAGTTATAAAATAGTCTTGTGTGGACAAAGGTAACAAAGTATAGCAATTGGCTCGAGATCTGCTGGATCGATACCAATTCCGAAATGATCTTTCGATCGAAAGTGTGTTCTTAATTAGCTAAGTCCATTTTTATTGCTGTTTTCAAATGATGGCAAATTCTGAGGCACAAACTTTTGGGTCCTGAAATTTTCGTCAAGTTTGTTCATTAAATATTTATTGACATAAACAATTCCACTAAGATAGATGGCTAACATTGAAATTGATTATATTAGTAAAACAGTATTAAACAAAGTAACAAACACCGGGGGTTTGAGTTTCAAGCTCATCTCGAATCTGTCTAACAATGGTAAAAATTATAGCAATTACACAGGCAATAATTTTTACCATTGTTAGACAGATTCGAGATGAGCTTGAAACTCATATAACGCAAGCTTTCGACCTTTTGTTATGTTTGGCTTATAAAAGATCGAATAGGTTCAATATGTTAATTTTCGATCTTTTGTAATTTCGACCTTTTGTAGTAGAACCAACTCAACAGGCAAGCTTGATTGTAACTTTTCTCGCCAATACCAAGGTTCAGTTTCATCGATTTAAATTGACACACTGTAAAGGTAATCTTCACAGTCGTATATCTATCGATATACTCCACCTCTCCTACTATGTATTACAACTGTACAACTGTCTCTCACACGATACATGACACTACACGTAAATGTATCATATCATATACACTCACACGTTCACTGGCTACTCACTTTCGCTTGGAGCTTGAACTTGAACAGTCCTGTCTCTATTCAAATAAATTACCATTCTTGATCAACTGACTCTATTTCAAACTTATTACATCGTTGGGACATTAGACCAAGTACCCAAGGTCTCATTTGTCCTACACTGGCGCGGTTACCGTTTACGAACCCTACTCAATCAAGAAACCCTCTCACTGGTGGTCGAAAGTCCGTTCTAAACACATTTGAACGAAAATCCACCATTTTTCTCTGTTTTTGTGCTTTTCCACGCTCAAGACAGTGATCTAACTTTCTCGTCCTTTGAGACGACAACGGATACTGAATCGATCGATATTTCCACCTGATCATTCATTTGGAATACTTCTCGTCCCTCCTGCTCAAAATCCTGATCCATCAGCTGGTTTTGCAGTCTGTCCAGTCACCTGTACCCCCTTCGTGGTCCGTGACATTTTGGCTCATCAGATTTGGACTGGTCTCCCCATCGAGCTGGTCTTTTCGCACCTGTGGCACTTTGGTCCCCCCGTGCTCTTGCCGCCCTTCGAAACTAGACTTTTGATCTCTTTCTCTGTCAAGTTGAGTAAGTTTTGTCTTATCATTTGCGCTTGCATACAAATTTGGGTTGTCTCACTCTGTCTGAGTCATTTCCCGTCGAGCCTTATTTGCCGTCGTGCACGGCTATTTGATTGCATTTGTTGTCTGTTAACTTCTTGTTGACAGTTACAACTTGGTGGCTGCTGTGGTTGTTGTGACTTGTTCGTTTGTTTACATTTCAACCGGCAAACATTTCTGATTCGTGATCACATTAGCTTCTATGAGTGTTTATACTTAGCTGTGATTCACTTCGCCATTGTTCTGATAGTTTCTGTCTCCTCATCGGATACAGATCTGTTTTGTTTTCCTTTCATCTTTTGCTCTTGGTAGCACGGATGGCTAGTAACCAAGGAAACGACGACGACGACGATCTCTTCCTATCTCCGTCAAAAACAAAATATTGAGCAATCGAGTGCAACAAACGACACTTGCCTCGATCTTGATTTCTCTTCTATTGTCGAATTCAGTCAAAACATAACAGTCACGCAATCTAGTATTGTTTATACACCCCTTGGCTCCAAATCAGCCACTGAACTAGTTGATTCTGACTCGGCTTCTGCGCATGTGCGTGATCTATTTGACGCAAAAACAGATGACAAAGGCTCTGCGCCTGAGCAATTGCAATTACCTATTCTACGAATTCTTGCTCCTCTTCCGTCTACTACTGTTACAGTGATCTCTCCTGTGCCCATACAAGTTGCTCTCCCCTCTTCCGGACAGTCAACTAGCACTACATCTTCCACTACTACCGCTAGTGTGATTTCACCGATTTCGACTACGCACTCTCAGTCTTATACGCCACCTGGCTCCCCGCCTCCTTCACATAATACAACCATGTCTACACGTGACGCGGATCTGTTAGCCTTGATGAAATGGTAATGGTGGCGGTCAAAACAACTCCTACAACCGCGGGAATGGTTCTAATAACCGTTCACAAGGTTCCGGTGGAGGTGGCCAACACTACCTAATTCAACTTCAATCTTTCAGCCTCATTAGATTGGAATATATTACAATTTTGATACACAAATTCATTTTTACTACCTACACGAGCCGAATAATGTTTTTTTAAAGAAACAAATAAAGTAGTTACATTAGTTGAATTAACTTACAATCGATAAAGTCTTCACTTTTTTTAAATGCATCTGCATGCCTGAATAAGGCGACATAGAGCAGAAAACATATCAGTGCCACATAGCCAAAAATCAAATTTGTTAAAAGGAAACTCCAGAATCGATTATAAACGCTCAACTATTTGAAGAGACTCAACACTTTTCGATTGTTCACCAGAAACTTGTTCCACGTTATATGGCGCGCAAGTGGCATATTCGGCTGGAGGTGCTTTCTCTTGGCTATCCGAGACACTTGTTCAATTAGTGAGTCAATCTTCCGCAGTTTGTCTTGTTGTTTCAGTTGAAGATAGTTAGTCAGCAGATGAAAGCATGAAACGGAATGTAAATGACGCCTGAAAAAAATGAATTCATTTTGACAAAATCAAACAAGCGAACTTTAACAACAAAAAACGACACTTGCCCGCAGTACTGTAAAACGTCCAAAATTGATAGTACAATAGGAGCCATAGATTTCGAGCCGTAAAGAGATTTCCATGCCGAATTGAATGATACAAGTGATAGCTAATATAGAAACAATAAACCTCTAGAAATGAAATCGCCATCAAGATTGTGTAGATTTTCCTTATTTTTGAACGCAACTTCAAAATTCGGTCCCATTTGTCTTGTTTCCAAACTTTTAAAACAGCCAAAATGGAAATAAAAGTTACAAAAACACCTCAAAATGACTTACACTTTCCTCTGAAGTAAATAGTTCGCTTTTGAATTGCATCATTCCACACAGCAAACATGAAGAACTCAGAGTCAATGTTGGGTCTCATGGTTAGATACGAATAAAAGAGAAAACATTGAGTTATAGTGGTAAAAAGCATCAGATCGCAAATGTCCCAGAAATCGGTAGGCGCCATGTGGTGGCTCATCAGTTCGGCATTCCAGTGCCAGTGACCATCATACATGAAATAGACAATATAGACATTGTCGAGATGAAAGTACAACATCGTCATGGCAGGCGGCAAAAAGTGTAAATTTATTTCGATCCAAGGAAATCGAGAAAATCCTTTAAGCTGACGGGCATTTTTAATTGCCTCAATATCTTCAATTGAATTACAATGCTTGATCGTATCAAGCTCAAAATAAAATTCACTCAAATGAACATAGACCATCTTGCAGATGCTTTTGGTGTGTTTCAATGTGAACAAAATGATCCAAATTAATAGACGAAACATTTTTTTAGAGAATTTTTTTCATTTTTTACAAGAGTACAATCGACTGGGGCCAATTTGAATTCACTGCTGGAAATTGCATTGTACTTTTATACTTTTTTTAATGCCGTATATTCTGGAAAATTCTGCTTTCCGAATAAAACAAGGCAAAAGTAAAAAGTAACAAATGGGTCTATTTCAATAAATGAGTCGCCCAGAAGCAAAATCGATTAAGTCCACTTTGGCACTTTTCGAGAAAAACGACTTTAGTAGTTTTGAACTTAAAATTTTCGTTTTTAGAGTAATGCTTAATCGATTTTGCCACTAAAAATTATTTGATTTTATCAACAAGGGATGTACATTGGTGTTATATTATGGAAAATTTCAACAAATTTTTATCAGAGAGTTATTTTTTAAACAGATAATCTTAATTATCTGAATATATCTTCATCATAATATCAAAATGTGAAAAAATGGACTTAATCGATTTTGCTTCTGATCGACTCATATGTGACTCGTGTTTGCCATTAGTAATCCCGTACCTCTACCACAACCCGTGAGATGAGATCTGGTGACTTACCTGCCATTTGCATTAAGAATGGAAACTTTTATTTCAATTTGCCAACAACTGTGTCTTATTTGTTCATAGTACAAACCGATCCAACATCTACCACATTTAATCGATTCATCTTCAAATGCCATGCTATTGCAACTTGTCGAGCCGAAGTTGTTACTTTCAATGACAATTTGCAAACAAAAGGGCTCCATTGGTTACCTTTATTACATCCGATATGATAATGGCCTAAGCCAACCAACAGAAGGAACGGGTTTTTTGGGAATTCACGAATCTATGAATTTTTTAACCTTGGGAAGGCTCTAATGTCAACTTGATTTCGAAACTAGAGCAAAATTTGTTTATTTAATAAGGCAAATACGAGAGTGAGTGATTTATATGATTAAAATGCGATAAATTACTTTTGTTATGTGTTTCATTTCGACTTGACTATAGTTCAAATTGAAATGGTTTCGAAACAGTTGTTTGTTTTGTAAATGCAAATTATTATTGCCAACACAGAAACAATAAATTATTGTTAAATTAGGCCCATGAATCATTGGTAGCTCAAAAAATGGTTTTTATTTCGAAACTGACGTTCTTATTTCAATGTCGAAACTGTATAAGCGAAAGCAGCGAGTAGGAGCCTTTATCACAAAGGTGCGCTTTTTAATCAATAAAGAAGGCACCAGCGTTGCATTATCTAGTTCAAATTGAAATATTCAAATTTATTACCAACACAAAACAAATATAATAAATTTTCACCCAAATTTGTATTTTTTTCGACAGCTACGAAATGGTTTATAAAGACTTTTTATTTCATTTGTGTTGCCATTTGACGGATACGATTATCGCGTACTAAAATAGTTGGATATTTCCTTTATTGTTCGTTCATCTTCTCAATCATGCGTATTCTAACCTGGTTTTGGGTTTTCATATCTCTCCTACTGAAACCGATGAAATACCTTGGCAAACTATTAGTTCGTCATGCACTGGTCTGTATGTACCACTTTGACACCGTGTACGATGCACCACCGGACATTACGCTCGATCAGCGGGAACGGCTAGTGGGCTATCGTGCTTCAAGGGAAGCCTCTGCCGAAGCAAGCAGCCATCGTTACTTTGTGCTACCCATTTGTGTGTGGATCTTTCTGTTTGTGGACACTGGCCTAGTTTTGCTCAAGAACAAATTCGAGTATGACACAAATCCAATGGCCGAGATGATCACCCACAGAATGTACCCTCCCAAATACTATCAACAGGGCGACATGTTGGTGTTGACCGTTTCGTCGGGTATTGTGCTGATGAGTGGCACACTTTGGTCACGCAAATGGCTTGCCGATCGGTACTGTATGTACTTTGTCAAGGATGGTAACAGCCGTTGTTTGATTGTCAATGGAAAAGGTACAGTACAGGACTTTAGACTTTTGTTAATACTTGAGTGGATTTGCTTTGATAAAGTCTGGGATAAAGAGAATTCGGAAAGGATTGCTCGATTTCGTCGGTTGAATCGCAAGTTCATCCTGCTCCTGTCCACCTCTTCTCATGTAGTCGCGTACGGCTACTTTCTGTTCAACTTTATTCGTGCTCCATTCAACGATCTCAAGTACTATCTCGAGATGATTCTCTACGTGCCCTTTCTCACTTGGTATTGCGTTTTTGGTAAATTTGATCAATCATTTACTTTCATTATTCATTTGTTATTATGGTTATCATTTCTTGAGCAGCTGCGGTATCTCTGTTTTACCACTTCTTTACCGCAACTCGTTACATTATGATCAAGCAGCAGCACTTGATTAAGGTACAGAAGCAGCTACTGCGTGACATTGAATTGCAAACCCGAAAACGTGTGAACAAGCCAAATTTGGACAGACTTTGGTTTCAATTTTGTAAGCTGAACGGCGACTTTGCCTATCAATGCGCCGAAATACGAGGCTACAATCACTTTTGGAGTCCACTGTTGAGCATTCAGTTCAGTGTGGAGATGGTCACCTTCTGCTATCTACTGTACAGCTGTCTCTTCTACCAACAGACCATCGATCAGTTTGTCTATTTTGTCTTTTTCCTAATTGAACATGGAGTGATGATCTTTGCGGTCATTGGTCGCTGCTCAGCGGTAGATCACTACAATGATGTCGCCTATGAGGGCAATATGAAGGCGTGCATTTTGTTTCAATTGCATTTCGGTGCTTTTGGCCTTCAACGGAGGACTCAGGTTTTCGATGAGTTTCTTATTGCAATTATATATTCACAATTGTATATTCTCAGATGGACACTATTGCAACGAATCGCAATTTTGGTCGAGCCTGCTTTCGACTGTCCAACAACTATCGCCTGGATTCGACTGCGTTCAATTTGGTAAATCTAACACTAAAAACTTTTACTAAATGGGAAATATTAATATATTAACCAATATAATATCAAGGCTATGTACATCATCAGTACATTTTTCTTGATGATCTGTCGTCAAAATCGTCGCAAATTGATGACTGACTTGATGACTGACATAAATTGATACATTACACCTTCGGAGTATCGAGGTATAAAATTGAAATTTTAATTGAAATTCTGTTCAAATTCAGATTTAAGCTTTAAGATTTGTTTATATTTGTTGATAAGCAAATGTTTGTCATCCTAAATATATTCGATCGTATCGATTCACTGGTGAGCCATTACATCTACACTCGATGTCGATGTACGATTTGATCCATTCTACCACTACATCGTATATTGAGTCTCTCATGTACTCCATCTTGGCCGCCCAAACATAGTTCTCCTCATTTCTGTTCAGTTTGTGTATACACTTTGTTTGTGAACAGTTGCTTGGCAATAAAGATCCTCTCTTCCCTGCAAATTAATTGCCACCAGGCCATTTGTTGATTTTGTCTAACTTTGTTGTGTTACATGTTTGGTGGTTACTAGTGTAGGTGTAGTTGCACCAAGTTGGCTCGAGATGCTTGGTCAGCGCACACCTCGTAGAAATAGTCGCTTGCACAGAAGATAGAGCTAGTTGAGTGAGAATAATCGAATTTAATGTCAAGAGACAAATTAAGTAAATAAGTTAATTAAAAACACAAAGGCGCTTGGGCCAGTAAAACAGAGGTAAAAGGTGTGGCGAGTGATGAAGATGATCCTGGACCTGAGTCCGAAGCGATACAGCGGTTCCGTGTCCGGAGACAGACGGGAAAATGACCGAGAAACGACCCAAACGACCTGGGAGAAGGAGAAAGGGTTAGCCTTTGCTCGGGCAAGTAAACTTCTGGCTTACTCGTCTCGAAGGTGATGAATGCGAGCCTAGCAGGCTGCTTAAGTAGGGGAAGAGATGAACCTCATCGATGGAAGATGAGGCTGAGATGACAAAAGGGCGATGTGCGGGCATTGGCCGGCAGTGACGAAACAACTTTACAGTTACTGACTCGAGGGCAACACACGAGCGGCGGCAGCATGAGTGCTGTTCCACGAAGGTGGAAATGGTGGTCGGCAATCGGTGGTGCAACCACATAGGCGCTTCGAATATTTTTTGTTAAAAGTTCAACACCTATGGAGCTAAAATAACTTATTTCCACCCCAACAAAGCTGAAAAGTGATTTGAAGTCAATTGGTGAATGTTTAGTTACTGCCCCGGCCACTTGATTTTAAGCGTAAAAATGACGGGGAAATCGTGTCAAATTCGAAAAACCGATTTTTGAGTGTTTTGGCAACCTAAATCTCATGATATTGTTTGCTAATCGTGTTCAGCGCATCGTTTTAAGTAAATTATGACTTTTCCAAAACTTTCCAGCTTGATTCAGATCGGTTCTGGATCCATGGAAAAGTGGAAATTGATTGAATCGCTTATTTGCTCAAACATCAATTGAATTATAAAACTTAAGCGTAGAAGTTATAACCTCAACCATTACACATGTTATATTAAAATTTTCAGAAAACTGAGAAAACTGAGGAGAATCCGATGATGAAATCTAAATTTGAATCCAGTGCACCAGAAACCATCCAGAATTGGGCGTTATACTGAATTTGGCATGTTGGGTATAAAAATGCTCGTAATGGCTAGTATATCAAGGAATGACTAAAAATTCGATTAATTCTTTTAATTCTGGGCACCAGAATCGTTGCAGAATTGGGCGCCAAGTTGAATTTGGCCATTTGCAAATAAAACTTGTGCAAGATTCTTCCCCAATTGGTCTGTTGAGCCCTATTCCACAATTGGTGGGTCAAGATTGTTCCCAAATTGGTCTGTTGAGCCCTATTCCACAATTGGTGGGTCAAGATTGTTCCCAAATTAGTCCGTTTAGCCCTATCCCACAATTGCTGGGTCGGGATTTTTTCCCAATTAGTCCGTTCAACTCTACCCTACAATTTGTGGGTCGAGATGATTTCCAATTCCATGAATCATGTCCCACATTCTGCCAAATGGAATATTTATGTCATATAGGAAACAGGAATCTGATGAAATGCGTGCTCTTGTTCTATGTATAAATCGGCCAAAATTCTGACAAAGATGCTTTTAGGTTAAAATGGAGTCTTTCCACATTGGCCAAGGCTTCGTAATTCTGTCCAATCGGGATTTTGGCAATTTTCCAGAGCCAATAATTGTGGGGTAGGACTCAACGGGTCAATTGGGGGGAAAATCCCGACCAACCAATTGTGGATTGGTTCCAACGAACCAATTGGCAGACCATCCGGACCCACTAATAGTGGGATAAGATTAAACGGATCAACGGATACAACGGACCATTTTGGGAAGAATCTCGACATACCAATTTTGGGACGAGATATAACGAACCATTTTGGGAAGAATCCCGATATACCAATTTTGGGACGAGATATAACGAACCATTTTGGGAAGAATCCCGATATACCAATTGTGGATTCAAATAACAAAATAAGAAATCTTCCTGACCCACCAACTGTGGAGTATGATTCAATAGACCCATTTGAAAAGAATCTCGCCTACATTTTATTTCCAAACGGCCAAATTCAACATTACCCCTAATTATTTTACGATTCTTGTGCCCAGAATTTAAAGAATTGATTAAATTTTCGGCATCTCTTTGATATACTAGTCATTACGATCATTTTGATACACTACATGCCAAAATCAGTATGGCGCCCAATTCAGGATTGATTCTGGTGCACTGGATTCAAATTTAGATTTCATCATCTGATTCTCCTCAATTTTCTGAGAATTTTGATGTAACATGCATTGGTTGAGGTTATAACTGTTGAGATAGTGGCTCCCTCACCACTCGACTGGTCATGGTCAGGCGCTACCACCACCAAGTCAACAGTTGAAGTTAAAATAGTCATCTCAAGCATGACTCGACACAACGTGGTTTCTCTGTCTATTTAAGCTTGCGAGCTGGAGCACTCAATCATCGTGTGCCTTGTATGTCCTTGGTGATGATCACTTTTGTTTAGTGACTTCTTTACTTTGTTTGTAGGTTAACCTTCTATTCTTGGTGGTTACGCTTTGATGTTCTGGACATCTGTCACCTACTCTCAAGCCTCTTCCCGAAATCACCTTCTGGCCCGATCATCTCTATATCTCTTTACCGAAACCTCATCTCAAGTGATTGACGATTATATGTCCCAATCAACTGTTTTTCATTTATTTATTTCCATCAAATAAACCCATTTTATAACAATAACTACATTACTAAAGTCACATTATACAATTGGTGTTTGAGAAAATAAGCGATTCACTCAATTATCACTTTTCTATGGACCCTGGACCGATTTGAATCACTCTGAAACGTTTTCGAAAAGTTATAATTTACTCAAAATGATGCGCTGAACACGATAAGAAAACAATATCCCGAGATTTACGCTGCCAAAACACTCAAAAATTGATTTTTCAATTTTTACGCGATTTTCCCATCATTTGCCCGCTTAAAATCAAGTGTCCGGGGCAGTACCTAAACATTCACCAATTGACTTCAAATCACTTTTCAGCATTGTTGTGGTGAAAATAAGTTATTTTAACTACTTAGGTGTTGAACTTTTAACAAAAATATTTCAAAGCGCTTACACTAGTGTGCACAAAGGATAAAAAACAGCGGCATGTAGATTACTCCTGTTGTAATATACAAATTATATAATTAAAAAATATTCTATAGTTATAAAGAATATTCTATGGTTATAAACAAAAAATAATACCAAAACCAGAATAAATTGCAAACAATGTAATATACAGATAAATGATAATATCCTTCAGGGTAAATGACTGATGCAACCACAGACTCCAGGTCCAGTAGGACCACATTAGAGCTAGAGTGACGAATACATCACAAATCCAATCACACGTTTGGCTCTTTTGCGGTAATTGAGAATCTTTTCAGTGTTTTCTTCACTCCAAACTGCGTATTTTTAAAGATTAAAGATAATCATAATATCAATTCAAGGTTAAACTTGAACTATATACAAAACCTTTTCAATTAGCGTAGATCTTGGTCTTCTGATCCTCCGCATCAAAGACCGCATACAGACAATACCGTGGATCGAGCCGCGGAGTGAGCGATAGCAATCCATAAAGAAGCAACTTAGTCTGTGTGCCAATGCCCGCAACCATATCGCCCTGAAGCCACAGCTCGTGTGGATAAATCTTGTGGGTGAACAAGTCGGGCACTCCTGTGGAATTGTACTTGAATTTAGCTTCGTAGAAAACGGACAAATTATCCACATCAACCAAGATTAAAGTCAATAAGATTGTCTGGCAAGCCAGGCAAAGTGCGAGACTCTTAAAAAATAAAATAGAAACTTGAACTATCAACTGAGAAACTTTTAAAACGACTTTATTTGATCCATTTGGATCAAATAAAGAGGACGAAGACGGTCTTAATTCGAACAATAACCGTTTTCGATCACGTGACATAGATGCTCAAAGATTGAAGCGGACCAACATGTCTGATGAAGATAGACAACGATTGATTGCAGATCGGTGAGAAAATCGTATTCCACTGACAAATCAGCAGATGGATGATATCATCATCTACATCTACATTGTATGCCATTGCATTCATAACATGAAGACAGTTTACACTCGGAAGCCGTTCGTACGTCTCGAGTAGTCAGTGAAAACGGAAATGAATGTCCACTATCATGCCGACTCTAAACAGGAACCAAAAACAACGGATGAAAAGACAATTTGGCAAGTGAGCATCGATGATGATGATAATTGGAGCTGCTCTCCGTGCTTGAATCAAAGATTATTTCAATCTTTCCTAGTCTTTCTTAGCGATGAACATGAAAAAGGAGCTAATATAGGTGACAATCTATTTTTCGTTAAAAAAAGTTTGTTAAATTTCAATTATCTGCTTCAGTCGTGCAATGCAGGAAAGGACTATAACGATCAAATTATTGGTTGATCTAGGGTCTTATATGGCTAACTTTATTGCAGATCAGTTAGAAGTTCGTCAAATACCACAAGCATCAAACATTATTGACCATTCTTCACCATCAGCATCATCACCTGTGACTACTTCATCGGTTGTCATTTCCTCCCAATCGAATCCGTTTACTCATCAAGAACATGATTTATCTCTGCAAGATGACGTACCAATGCTGTCACCTCAGCACACGGAATCAGAGTCAGACACCTTTTGTTCGAATTCCGACTCATCTTCAAAAGAACATCCACTATGTGTTGATGACATTATTATAAACCTTTTAATCGATTATCAAATTACAAGTAAAACATCAGATTCCTCTATGGAGAAGCTTTTGAAGGTGATTAACAAGTGCGCAAGGTTCAGAGGATTTAAAAATGACCTCTTACCTGAAACCTATTACGAATTAACCAAAAAGATTACTATTTGTTCGCCAGGAATGAGGTTTATTTGCAAACATTGCTCGAAACTAACGAAAGTTATACACCGTATGACGTCTAAAGGTTACGAGGCAATTAAATGTGAAAATAAAGAATGCGGAAAAAACATAGATCCAATCGAAGAAACCAATGGCCCACGCGGGTATTTTGTCCAATTAGACCCTGTAAATCGATTGCAGAGAATGCTTGAAAGTTCATTCGTTAGGAGCAAAATTAAATTTTGTAACGAACAAGATTTCGAACAAAAAACATTCGGCAGATTCAATTCGGGCAGAATTTATCGCAAGTCAATGAAAAATGGTGACATAAATCTGACATTCTTTTCTGATGGCGTGAAAGTGTTCGGATCTTCCGCAAATGATTTCTGGCCAGCTTTGTTGTCTATCAATGAGCTTCATTCGTCTTTGCGCAACCAGTTTGTGATTCCTGCCGCAATCTATTTTGGTCCTAAGAAGCCTAGTGGCGAAAAGATGATCGAATGTATTCGAGATGATCTGCATCATCTAGCTATGAACGGAATCGATTGGTCGATGCACAGTGCCACTGGAGACTTAGTTTTGACGAAAACAAAAGTATTCACTGGAACTAACTTTATTATTATATTATAATATATTAATTAATTGTTCATTTAGGCAAAAACTCTGTTTGGTGTTTTTGATTCGCAAGCCAAACCTGCCTTTCTGAATATTCAGTATCCAAGTGGACTAAAGTCTTGTCCGCGGTGTTACATTTTGGCGGAAAGCGTCGATTATCATTTGGTTTTCAATCACGAGGAACATTGTGAATTGCGCTCAATGGAGCACTACCCGGAATTGATGAAAGCAATGGAAGATCCTCGCCTGCCCCTGTCCGAACATTGCGGCATTTATGGTTTTCCACCAATTGAAGTAATTCCATTTTATGACGCAATCAAATCAACCACAATCGACTTTATGCACTGTGTCGACCTGGGTGTTACTAATCGAATTGTCTCTCTTTGGTTTAAATCGAGTAATCATAATACAGATTACTACATCGCAAGCAAGTCACGAGAAGATATGAATCGATGTTTTAAAGCAATCAAACCGCCTGATCATTTGCCTCGAACAATTCGACCTTTGTCAGATCTGGTCAATTACAAGGCTAGCGAATGGAATTCGTTTCTGTTGTATATATTTCCAATTTTGATGAAAAAATTTTTTGGTTGCCATTTATTATAATCACTTTTTCCTGCTTTCTTTCTCAATGGCCACTCTGCTTAAACCTGAAATCACTTCTTCGGAGCTCGATTTAGTCAATCGCGTACTAAATAAGTTTGTTTTCGAGTTATCGATAGAAGGCTTGTACGGACAGAACCAATTGACTCACAACTCACACCTTCTTCTTCATCTTACTGAAGTGGTCAAAGATATTGGATCTCTGTCAAATGTCAATGGATATACTTTTGAAAATATGAATGGAAAGCTGCGCAATTTTGTGAACGGTAGTAACAATGTTGGCAAACAAATAGCAAAGAAAAGCGAGCTACAATTCTCTAGTAAACTTTCGTTGGCACAAATTGAGTCTGATGCAATTAAAGTGAGTTCAAAACCAAAATTGAAATTCAAATCAAAATTGGATTCCAAACTTAATCGGAAAATTCAAGGCCACTTTCAGCATCAACTGAATTACCAATGCTCAACCCTGCACTACAACAATGTCTATTACACTTCTAAATCATATACTCGGGAAACAAAAAGCTTGCAATTCGGTGGTTTGTTTGAAAAATAACAAGTTTTTATCTATTTTTTGTTTTATTGAACATAATAATGAAGTGTATGCTATTGGAGAGGAGATGAGCTCGGTACAAAATGTTTATTGTGAATTTAGTGACCATTTTGGACAATGTAATCTTTCTTTGCCTCATATTCACGAAGTTCAAATGTCATCATCTTCGGAAATTGTAAACATCAAGGAATTTTCACAGAAGTGTTTCTTTGTTGACTTTAACAATAAGCAATATTGTATTATGATAAACAATAAATATGCATTTTAATAATTGAATTTAAGTTATAATCATTTATTTAATATATTGTCGTTTGAATAATTGATCAAATATTGTTCAAATGTAGTCTACCGACAGTAGTCGGCTGGCAACAGTTAGACAAGCGAATTTTTATCAATAGTTTAATGATTGTTTTGCAGATAATAAATGAACAGTTGCTCAATAGCTGTCAAATTGACAATTATCAGAAAACAACTGAATTAACCTTGTTAAACTGTTGTCTTCTGATTATAGTCAATTCGACAGTTGTTCGTCAAGACGAGCTTTCTGAGCTGGGTGTAGAAATAGAATATGGTTAAAGTACACTATTTGAACCAGTTGGTTAAGGAAAGCAGCCAAATTGAACTTGGCTGCTGGAAGAAGAAGATACAGACCGTCAAAGTGCAACACTCGTTGATGCTCATTCAGTGGGGCCATGGCCAAATACAGAAAATGAATCGCCTTCAGCACATTGGCCACATTCAACAGCTTCACTCTCCATATTTTGTATCGATTCTTGTAAATGACCGTTTCCTCGATAAACTGATGATAGTGGTCAAAGTAGTTCAACGATTTGAATGGACAAAACAATTTGTAAAACAATGTAGATTTCATTATTTTCCTCTTCATAATATTTTAAATATATTAAAACAGTTTCTTTATTCAAAATAACCAATACTCAAATATACAAATTATATTCTGTAGATTTATTATATTTACATGTGTCTTCTATGCCTCAATGTCGGGCCATCCAGAAATTAAGTATTTGTAAATATTAACTGCCTTGTTCGGCTAACAGATCGAAAAGTGCAAAACTTTGTGGGGACAAAGCTAATTTTACCTTTAGATTGTTCGGTGACAATCAATATGATAATTTGTGTTTGCCTTATTCTTGGTAATGGATTATGGCAAATAGTTTACAAAAGCATAAACTTGAACTAGCGGGCCTGTCATGTCCACATTCACTGGCTTCCGAAATCATAATAATTTATTTTAATTTATTATTGAAATAAATGGTCTTTGTTTTATGATGAAAGTTTTTCTGGGAGATCTCAGTGAGAATAAAGTGCAATTTTACATTAATAAATAATAATAAACTAAAGTTAGGATATTACTTGAATATTCTGAGAAATTGCAAATAGTTAATAAATAGAATTTGAATATCAAGGTTGTGTTATTGATTATTCTACTCACTTTTTAAAATAATTTTATACTTTACAAGTCTTCTGGACTACGTTAGACGTTCAAGTAGTGTGAGTTTTCCTGAGTATTAAATGATTGGATTGTATGTGAAACATAGATAAAATTAAATAATTTTGCGCTTCAATAATTTGTAGCTGATCATGATGAACTTTCCGTAAAGCATCAGATACTAGAGAAATAAGAAATTATTTCTGAACAAAGTGACCCATTGCATACCTTAGCGAAAGCAGCCATGGACACCAAACCAAAATTTCCATAAGTAAATCCGTACCGCTGTGTAGAATGCACAGCCATAATGTCATTAGCCAACAATAGTCGTGCTCGGAAATTGCCAACTCGATGTTGATTGTGAACCATCAAACGAACGAGCACTTTCGATGGTCGGTGAATGTGCTTGGTGCAGTAGGCCAGGGAGAGGTGAGCCACAAAAATGAACAACGATAGATACACCACAAAGAATACCAAGATGACATTGTTCTGTGCCTCATTTTCGTTGAACATAATCCACATGCTAATCGAAACACTCGCAGGTACTAATCCAAACAAATTAGATAGAAACAATTTGCCATACATTCGATTGGTCGCCAAGAACAGTTGAAGTGCTTCGTTGAATTTGCACTTGACATTTCGATACTCGACGAGTGTTACATTTCTATGCATGAACGAACGAAATATCTGGAATATTTGTTGCATCTTCAGATAGAACATAATCAGCAGTGTTGCGCAAGTGGCAAACCCAATCGAAAATGTATGAGCTAAATTGACAAAGTACATCCAATAACCAACTGCGCTGGCCAAGTGCAACAAGAGTGATAGCACAATTGATTGGCTCTTGAATACGATTTCATAATTTCTCCACAGTCTCATGCTAAACACCAAATGAGTGTACACAAATATAAGTGCTTTGAGGAGTAACATAAATTAAAATCATATCAATTATAGTTAAAGTCATATCAAACTCACCCGTAACCCAAGTCAATCCTTGAAACAAATTGATCAACACCAAATAACTCTTTCTTAAAATTGCTGGAACAAATCGACGACGATTGCCACAATAAGGCGAAACAAATATTGAACAATCGTCATAAATCAGAATATTCCGAAGTAAATTGTTTAACTGATGGTTTGAATGTAGAAACAGAATATGATTGAAGTAGATTATGTTGGCAAATTCATTCAAGAAAGCAATCAAATTGTACTTGGGTGCACTCGGAATTAGAAGATACAATCCATCGAAATGCAATGCACGTTCGAGGACATTCAAAGGTTTGAGACCGAGATACAGAAAGTGAAGGGCTTTCATCGCATGCAAAATGTTGAGCAATTTGATCTTCCATATTTGTCGACGATCTTTGTAGACATTCGTTTGCACAGTGTACTGGTGATATTGCTCAAAGAAGTTGAGAGTTTTGTATGGAAATAGAAAGATGGTTATGTATTCGATTAGAGTTGAAGGTTTCATTGTGAAGTTTTTGAAAATTAAATAATATAATTCAACAAGAAAATAAAGAATTTTTTATATTATGCTTGCTTTGGGACCTTCTGTTAGATTGTATTCAATGTGTGAGTAGGCAGATAAAATTTAAGTTTAGAAGTAAGACTATTATATTTTCTTGAAATCTATAAAATAATTTGAATTTACGAAAATAACAAGATTTAAAATGGAAAACTAAAATGGTAAAGTCAAAAGAGCAAAAAAATTTTGGGAACATTGAGATACCTTTAAGTTATTTCGTGCACAAGTTGCTTCTTTCTACTGGTGATCAAAAGTCAAAAAATGAAGAAAAACTCTTATTTTGAATCATAGCGATCATGGTTCAAGTTTAGATTTAAAGATCAAATTCAGATCAGATTCAGCTCACTTACACTCTCCACACATAAGGAGCAGTCATCGTTTAATGTTGCAATGACTATAAGGCAATCATAACGAAAATTCGCAAAGACGTCAAAAAGAGAGCATCTAGACGCGTTTTAGCGAATATTAGTTATAACTAAACAATAAACTTAGCGAAAATTCACTAAGAAAAATTCGCTGCTTTCTTGTCGCGTTCAGCTTTGAGCACATTGTGAAAATCACTTACAAATTGCCAAGAAACGTAGTGGAAATTTAACTGAATACATCTTAGCGAATTTCCTTTACATCCAAGCACGAAACTTAGCGATTTTCGCTTATAAATTGACACGAAACATAGAGAAAATTAAATTTAGTACATCTTGTTAGTGAATTTATGATGCCACCAAAAATATTGTGAATTAGCAGTGTTTGTTGCATAGCAATTAAAAATTTGACTTCTATTTGATAGAATGGAATAGTTAACAGGTATATCATTAGATAATCAAGCTAGACTGTTGCATAAAGTTAATCTTTATTTGAAACATAGTGTCATTTTAACATTAGAAAATACAAAACTAAAATTACAGTTTAATCACATATAGTATAAATAATTCCAAACAAAGTTCAATGAAGCCATTTTACCAACCAATAATTTGGCTTTTGCAGGTTTGAGATTTTCAATGTCTTTCCAATTTTTGCTGATTGCCTTTTTCATAGTCTTTATTTTCTTCCATTCCTGTTCACTCCATCCTTGTTCATGGATAAAGTCTTTCGGATATAAAAGTGCCCATTTTTCGATCCAATCTACTGGAAGACATACTTTTCGTGAGATTTTGTCTAATTCCTGTATTTTGCTGCTCGTATCCTTTGGTAACAGTTGATTGGTAGTTTCTGATCTATTTTGCTTCAGTTGAAACATTGAGCCAACACATAGCAATTGGTTTTCTCCTTCTTGATTAGTCCTCGAGATGTAACGTTCAGGCCTAAACCAGTTTACCAAACGCCCTTCGTCGCCAAATCGTATGCAAATATTCTTGTTCAGTTTTAGCGATTTTTCTCTGCTGCATTCGTGTTCATCGGTTTGGGTGTTCTCATCATAATAAGTAATTGGAGGTTTTGGAGTTGGTTCAAAGAAATTAATATTTACAAAATCAATTTCTTCCATACGTTGAGCTCTCACAAGTTGGATTTCTTCACAAATTGTCTTTGGAGGATTAATAAAATTGAACATTCTTCTTCCTTTGCCTTTAGGTTGTTGGTGCTTCAATTCATATCTAAAGTTTGCGTACAGGTATAATGGGCCATATCGTCGAACAAGCTCACCGTAATGTCTCATGTGGTGAAGCTTTGCTCTTACAAGGGTTAATGTCAAATCCGTAATTCGATTGACTAACTTCAATGATAGACGGTCCATTTCAATAATGTCAGCATCGGTGAACTCCTTTTGAAATGAAAGTAAAACAAACTTTTTCATATTGAGAAAAAGGTTCATGCCAGTTTCATTTAGACGAGAATTAACCATGACTTGGCTCATCATATCTTCAAATGAGGTCAATTTACGATAATTAGCGTTATTTCCATTGTAGAATAAATCAGTTTCAAATAAAATGACTTCCAGTTTAAGAAAAATTTCCAGTTTCTGCGTGCATAAAGAAAAATAATAATTCAAAATAGACGGCCTCCAATTTATATTTACCTGGATTGCATTCCCTTCAATTGAGAAGCCATCAGATGAAGACCAACTTGCAATAGCTTTTCCCTCATAGTAATTTGGATAGTTGTTAACCTTTTCGACAAGTAAGTGACCAGTTTCTTCTTTGAAGAATCCTGTGGCCCAATCGTTGATTACACCATTGAAAAGTAAACAAAAAAAATCAGGTAAAATTCCTTCACATACGTCATGCATTTGGTCAACTGGACTGAAGTTCGATATATTTAGTCCTGTTAGTAACTGTAATTCATCATCGGCAATGGCGAGAGGTCCCCTTTTGGCAAATTCGTTAGATAACATAGTTACATCTTTAAGATCATCAGAAGTAAGTAGTGGAAGTACACGAAATTTTGAGTCTTGAATAGAAATAGTTTTGCTGCAAGGGGTCATTCTGACCAATTTGTCTCGCTTTTCTTGGGAAATTACTTGGTTATACTGTCGTTTGCAAGCAACATTGTACTCGTCCAAGCACTTTCGGCAATGACAAATTCCAGGCAATCCACAAAAACGACAAACAAATGCAACGAGTTTAAAATTTTCACTTAAGCCAGAAATTTCATAAATTCCAAGGTTATCATCCAGAATAACACTCAATGCGGCTTTATAAGTCTTGCCCGTTGATTCAACTTTAACGCCCTTAATTGCCAATTCCTTCAGATCATCCACCAAAGGCTTAAAAAGTTTTTGCCATCCATTAGGGTCTTGTTTTATTTTCTCAACATAACTTCTGCTGACCATCATAACAGTTTCAATGTCTTTTATTTTGCAGCGCCAGTGATAAGGTAAATCCGCAAAAGTAAGGTAAACAAACATAAACTTTGTTCTCTTACTTTTCTGACCATATCGGCCATTGCCAGGGGCAACTTGACAATCGTCCAAATAAAGCTCAATTTTCAATAATCCAAGTAGACGTTCAATTATTTCTGCATCATAAATACTGCGATATATGCCTTTAGTTAAATTAGAAAATCTTCCTGATTGTTCAGAATCTAGTCTTTGTTGGATAGAATTATTTTGAATTATTTTTTCAGCTAATTTTACTATAGAAACATAATAATATTTTCCAATCAGTTCCCCATTAACGTCATACAATTCCTTCTGTTCTGGTGCAACGTAATATTTGCTGTACAGTACTTGATGAAATTTCCTTCTAAGATAACCATTTGCACTAGAGTTGACTTTTTGAAGAGTTTCCATATTTGCTAAGGCAAGTGACTTTTGAAAAAACGAATATTCAAAGGATTTTCGGAAAAGATTGATAAAGTCACACGAAATTTCATTTTGATCATCTAGCGATAGTTTTGATAGCTTTCTAGTAATTTGCATAAAATCCTATAAAAACAAATTATATATTCTGTAGACACAATAAAAATTACCATTGAAAAGGAATCTTCCAAAAGAGAATAAACCTCAGTTTTTCTGGTTTTTGGTTGTTGATTAAATGAAATCAAATCACAGTTGCCTTCACCTTCTTGATTGTTGTTTACATCTTCTTCACTGGTTGAGGCATCAGTCCCTTCATCTGAGTCAAGTTCCTCTTCGCTGGTTGAGGCATCAGTCCCTTCCTCTAAGTCGAGTTCTTCTTCCTCTTCCTCGAGATTTGAGTTCAGATCAGTATTCTCTTCGTAGATTTCTTCAACGATTCCGTGATTTGGCGCCAAACTGAGATAATCAATTTCCATTTCATTCTGATTATTCATTTTCAACTGTTCCATTGCCAATTTTTCAGCTTCAACAGACTTTTTGAGTAACTTTAACTTCAATTTTCCGCATCGTCTTCTATAAAATTAAGACTTGAGCAATAAGTAAATAAAAATAGGCAAAACCTACGGTTCATGATAAATTATTTCGAAGTGCTTGTCCTCAACATGATACTTAAATTCATCCCAACAAAAGAATCGAAAGTTGTTGCAAGCGGAACAAGCGAGTGAGCTTTTTACCCTCTTGATAAACTTTCCTCCGTAGTTCACTTTCTCTGCCTTTGTAAAGAATTCTTCATAAAGCTTTCGCCACTCTTTGGAATGTTGATACGTTCTAGATACTCTAATGGCGAAATCTTGCAGTTCTTTTGTTTCGACATTGTAAACATTCGTTCCAGTGAAAAACAACACAAACAGACGAAGTTCAATGCAAATACACGTGGTTTGTTGAATGAAAATAAAAATTGGCTTGGTAGCGTATTCAGAAATTGATATCAGGGGAGGTGGTCATTGACAAATGAGCCATTCACAAACAAAGTAATCCACAAAGTAATGTTGCATATTATTGTATTGGGGGTATTAATTTGCTCACTGCCCAAACGCCACTGCTACACTGGCGCCAACTAGAGCGACACACTCATCACCGAACCTCACATTGTGCACTGTGAGTCATTTTCTTTCAGACAGCGCTTTGTTCACTTTGGCGTTGCTTTGTCTTGATGATTGCTTTTTGGTTCTGCCTGATTCTATCTGATTCGCTATGTCTCATCAATATATTGGTCATAAAACAATTGCCGGACAACGAGCTATGAGTAAAGAACAACATGCTGGCCTCGAGTTTAACGCCCAACCAAAAGCTCATTTTTCTGGTACAATGTCTCTTCCTGACGATCCTAGCAATTCTTATGCTACTTTGACTCCAGTAAGCCATTTTGATCAAAGTCAACTTACACAAGCTATTTATCAAGTAATGAATGGTCTTGGAATTGTTCCTCCAACTGTTCAAGGTATCATATATTTTGATATATCTATGTTTTTTAATTAATATTTAACTATCGCTAGGTCTAAATTCAACTCTTACTTCAAAGAATGTAACTTCGGGTTCACTACTAGAAAAGGCTGATTCAGAACGTTCTGTACAAAGCACACTCTCTTCGCCCGTTTCACCTTCAGCTTTGGAAGATGAAATTGATCTGGATTCTGTAGCTGAAATAAGCGCTACATCTCTTAGCTACAATCGACAATTTTTAAATGACGAGAAAGCTGACACTGAAAATTGCAATTTAAATACCAAACTTAGAAAAAATCTAATTAAACGAGGTATTCTTGATGAAGAGGCTACTTTGCTAAGTAGATTTGGCATTGACCGAAATAGATTGATTCAAGTGAAAAGTCGACAAGAATGTGGCGATGATGACGAATACAATCGAAATTGGCTCGAGTTTTTGAAAATATCACCTTCTGAATTTATTACTAAGAATTATTTTGCTGCTAAAGCCCAATGTGGTCGTTGGAATAAAGAATTTTGCTACGAAATATCAACTTTCAAATTTCCGATGGAAAATGTTTTGAATTTTATTCCTTTTGGTCTTAATGTTACTTATGGAATGGACAAATACGAGGATGTCATTGTGAAGAAATGGCTAGATTGGGCACAATGCCGAGATGTTTTCAAAACTGAAATAACCAAAAATAAGATCAATCTGTATACCTTCAAAAGTATTGAATTTGGTCTTATGGTGGCAGCTTACCGAATTGCTTGGATGTTGACCGAAGGAATGACTGGCATGGAGTGGAAATACTACAGTCCTGAATCAATAACATTTTTTTCTGGCGCCTTCGAAAGTAAATTTACCAAACTCGCCGAAAAATTTGACTTTATTAAGAATTTAATTGAAAAAGAGATAAATAATCAAAAACTGTCAGACGACGAGGCAAATCAAATTATTGGTTGGGACAAACCGAAAAAAGAACATTCAGACGACCTCGATTTAGTACCTACCGATCGTGTCGTTGGTTGGAAGAAAAGTACTGTACGGCAGGATTCGCTTCAGGTACAAAAGTTGTCAGAAAAATTTAGATTTAATATTTTTCCTTTAACTTCTTTTAGAAACGTTTTAAGCGAAAGCTGCATAGTAGACTCTCGATTTTAAGTAGAGAGTTTAATAGTAAGTGTCTAGTACCTGCGAACACGAATGTCAAAAAGACCTCGACAACTTCTTCTAAACGAAACGTAACCAACAATGGAATTGCGGCTCCAAGAATGCGACAAAAGGCCAAGAACTCCGCCTCACCAGATCCTCCTGAGTCTATTTTGCCCGATCCTATCATTCCAGTGGTTACAAAGCATAATTTAGCTCCTCAACTTAAAAAGAGCACACTTATAAAAGGTCCTAACAAGGATAACAAGTCTACCAAACGGACATCAAAGGACCTAGAACATAATTTAATCAAAAAGAAGTCACGAAAAGATCTAATCTTGGCAAAGAATTGTAGCGAAGAAGTAATACAAACTGAACTAAATAAGTCTCTGAACAATCTTGAATGTGCCAAATCATTACTTGAATTGTACAAAACTGAAATCTCCAAAGAAGATGAAAACAAAATTTCAAACAAAATTGCAGAAGTTAATTTGTGGCTAAGCAATAACGAGAAATACCAAATGGCAGAATTGAAACAAAAACAACAAGAATTTAATGACATGTTTGAACCAATTTATCAATCAGCGATCGAATCTAGAGCTACAAGACTGCCATCAAAAGGTAAACCGAAGAACGATAGTCAATCATCTAAAAACGGCCAATTGAATATTATCAACCAAATCAAACCTAAACCAACCCGTGTAGTTAGCCGCTCAACTACAGACACAAAAGGCAAAACTTCCAATGCCCGCAAGCAAGGCAAGAAATGAATATATACGATCGATTATTTATGATTAATTATTAATTTGATTTATTAATTTGATTCAATTTTTGTTGATTTCTTATTTTTTGTAATAATAAACCTTTTGAATGTATTCATATCATAATGAGTTTTCATTATAAATAATGCGATATTAAATGCAACTTGTAGTAAATTTACGTTATACCTCACTATATTTGTAGTGACATTTCACTATGATTATAAGTACGTGCTCTTTCGAATCGATAATCATTGATATAACTCATTATAATGAGCCACCAAGCATTGTGGTTTTTCATTAAGATCGAGCTCATGCAAGTCACAGAGTCACATTATAGTTAAAATTCACAATGAAAGTCGACTTGACTTAATGCATTTTCACTAAGTGCACCGTAATGAATTTTCACAACGAGTTTCTGCAATGCTTATTTGTGGAGAGTGTAGTTTCTCTGAAATTAATAGTAAATTGCTTTGATTGGTGTGCTTGATCAAGATAATTTTCCAAGCCAAATTTCAACATCAAATCCAAAATGTCACAGGCCAACCAGAACCAGAAGCAAAGACATTAAGACACTCAAAATCGAAAATCAATTTGCCGTCTTTCAATCGGCATACAAGTGTAGAATTCAACTGTCTTCTTCGATCCAAATTGTGTACAAGACAAAGCCCATTTTTATTGCTTCTTTATTTGTGCCAGTTTTCAATTCGCGGTTCCCTCCCGAAGTGATTTAGAATCTTAATGACTATTTTGTTGATCATAATTTGGGCAAAGGTAAAGGTAAAGGTATTATCATAATCACAAGATGAACGAATATATATTTTATTCATATTCCGAATTGACTTGTTGCTTGTCATGCCAAGTCACATTGAACGAGCCGACTTTTTTGTCACATTTCGCGATTATCTTAACCCTTTGAGTGCCGGCCTCTATTTTCGGTATAACTTTTGAATCACTGGTCCAAATTGGATGATTTTTTTGGGAAGATGACCTACTCCCGACCGGACGAAGGATGACTATCCCAAAAATGTTCCAGAGTGGATTCTTCTGGGGGTATGGTAAAGGAATTCAGAATTTTAGATTGCCAAACGTAATTTTATCGGCCAAAGGTCATTTGACCGGAAGGACAGGTGTATCCGATGGATCCTCTAGGATTTAGCAAAAAAGCATATGACCGATTGCAACCAAAATTTAGGAGCATACTCAGGGGCCATAGAGGATTTCAGAATTAATTTATGAGCCCGATCCATTTGGATCAAAAATGAATCTCGACTTCCGGTTTGACCGAATCCAGAAACAGACTACACCATCGTGTTGCCGCAAAAAAGGCGATGCGATTTGCTACCGATATCATCAAAATCCGTTCAGAAATGACCGAGATACTGCAAGAAACTCTTTGATTACATCATAAGCCAAAAATATTGACTTCAAAACAACTAGTGGGCGTATTGGGCCCGAATAACGACTTTGGCTGAAATATCATTTTAGTCATAGATAATTGACTAATTATGATATCAAATACATTCTACAAGACATTCTGTACAATTTGATACCAAATTCGACTATTTTTGGTGAATTTTTAGTTGGACCCTATTGGGGGAGTGGCGCCAAAATCCTGTTTATGGGCATTTGACAAAAGTTTATCAAATCTTGCCGTGTTTGGTATCAAAGGGCTTGGATTTTGATGTAGATTGCATCTAAATTAAAAAATAATCAAATACGTGGTAATTGTTGGTTCCATACATTTGACGCCATGAAGCCCAGTCTGAAAGCTATTTTGAAGTAAATCGTTTATTCACTATATCTCGGTTATTTTTTTAGTCGATTTTGATGATCTCGGTACCAAATCGCATCGCCTTTTTCGCGGCAACACGATGATGTATTCTGTTTCTGGATTTGGTCAAACCGGAAGTCGAGATTCATTTTCGATCCAAATGGATCGGGCTCATAAATTAATTCTGAAATCCTCTATGGCCCCTGAGTATGCTCCTAAATTTTGGTTGCAATCGGTCATATGCATTTTTGCTAAATCCTAGAGGATCCATCGGATACACCTTTCCTTCCGGTCAAATGATCTTTGGCAGATAAAATTACGTTTGGCAATCTCAAATTGCCGAATCTTTAACCCCACCCCCCAGAAGAATCCACTTTGAAGCACTTCTGGAACCTCGAACCATATCCGGCTACTGTTAGGTATATATGTTCCAAATTTCAAGTCCTAAGACGCAGTACAACTCTCAAAACCCCGTAGGTACACATAGTACCTACGCGGCACTCAAAGGGTTAACAAGATTTCATCACAAGTGGAGTCGATTCTTCCGGTGGAGGAAACACTGGTGCCACTGATTAAAACCAAAATTGATGGCATCGAGCTGGACATCGCCTTTTGTCAACTCGGGCTGGAGTCCATTCCGCAGGATCTTCAGCTGAGAGACAGCAATCTGTTGAGGGGCTTGGACGAAAAGGGCGTCGCCTCGCTGAATGGAAGTCGCGTTACTGATGATGTAATTTGTTTCTGAAATAATGTTCATATTTGGTTAATTATCATTTTCAAATTCAAATGTAGATCTTTCATCTGGTGCCAAATCACGAATCGTTTAGTCTCGCTCTTCGTGCTGTGAAGTACTGGGCTAAACAGCGTGGAATTTACTCAAGGGTTTTCGGCTACCTCGGTGGAGTGTCTTATGCCATTCTGGTTGCGCGAATTTGTCAACTCTACCCAAATGCAGCAGCTACTACTCTTTTGCAAATGCTCAAGTGCCGAATGAGAAATCACCTGTCGAGATTTGGCCCTGGATGACATGGACTGATATCAGTGCTACTTATGCGGGAGTGTTCTTTCGTATTACTGGCGGTGATGCTGCGGCGTTTGGACAAGTTCAAGCGGAAAATTGTCCACAAGTGACTGGCTTTACTGGTTATTATGATGGTCCTGCAGTTGCTCTTAGGGGCCATACTTTAATTACGTGATCAAAAAATCAAAGATTTTGACCCCCTAGTACCATGCGTGATCAGTCCGTGATCTTGACGTGACCCCTACCCCTACCAAAAAAATTAGCTTACAGTTAGCGCAGTGTAATCATGAGATTAATGTTAAATGCGCAAGTGTTTGGATTGTATGACAACAAACTATTTACATGTATTTCGATAACTAAAGATCCTAGAATTCGGGATTCTTTGTTTCATCTGAACTTTAGACCCCTTCCAAATATCCGTGATCAAAGCGTGATCACACCTTGGACACCTCGCATCCATTCAGTTGATCACGTAATTAAAGTATGGCCACTTGGTGAAGCCGTCCCTTATAATAAAAAGATTTCTGAAGAAATAAGATTAAATGCCTATATAAATGGAATCAAATTCGATGTCACCACTGGAGAAGTGCGCCCACGCAATATGGCAATACGCATTTGGAAAAGAACTGGATGAATTTGGTGATCAAATAAATTCACAATTTTAATATCATTTCATATATTATCATCATTAGGAATATTCCTATAGCACAGCATTATCAACAACAATAAGTACAACAACAGAAAAACATTAAATAGATTTAAATAGACAAACAAACATTACATTAACAACAAAAATATAGTCTTACGAATTGATTGTATGTATAATAAAATGGTGCACAGCTTCTATGAATGGACCTATCTAGATAGATCTATACGATACACTCTAGATGTGTATGAGCAAGTGGGTAAGTGAGTGGTACTACTCAGACAAGGCACATGTTTCGAAATGAGATTACAAGGTCACTTTAGTTTCGATTTTTGTTTTCATTTTCCTGAGAAGACATCAAAGAAGATTGTTTCAGATCTTGGATCAACTTAGGTCCACAGAATTTGGGATTAAATTTTTGAAAAACGATTTTTTGTTGAACATTCACAATTGTAATGACATTCAAAAATGAGTCAAAATTTTGATCCAAATTCTTGGGAGCCCAAACTTTTTTGGTTTTTTTCAACAACTAAATTCCATATCCCATATCCTTTTGGGATTCTTACCATTCTAGACACCGGAAACAGATTGTTCCCTTTTCAAGCAAATGTCGAACCGGAAATAACATCAAAAATTTGAATACTCGTGGGTCGATCATGGAAAAAGTCCAACTCATCTCGCAGCTTCTCAAAGTTGGTCTTCAAATTCTGATGATACTCCACCTGATTGGGCTTGATCAACTTTTCGTTCAACTTGAGCGCCGACTCGCACAGATCCAGAAACTGTTCAAACACAAACTTGAGGTGCTTCTGTGATTCCGAGAATAGATCCACCGATTGAGCGCCTCCATCCAACATATCGCCCGACTGGCCATCGATTATGAATGAATCCTCTTCCGGTGCGGCATCTTCACCAACTCCCAAATCTGAGTCAGGTCCAATCGGTTTTCGTAGGAAAGCATTAGCGTACGCAATTGGTCCCGCATTGACAGTAGCATTAACCGACCCTTGCAGTACCAATTGAAGGTGTTTCGCATCACGTGATGTGATCACATGTTCAAGTTGATGCACACGTTCTTGCATTTCATCAATCGCAACTTCTATAGGTGATAGTATCACTTCACGTCTATCTGCCACTGGGATCCTCTTCAGAAAGTACGGAAATGAATTGGCCACCGTTAGGATCACCCTTCGTTTGTACTGTTCCGCAACCGAAACCGCAATCTTCCCTCCCAGTCTCTGTTCATACACAAACTGTTGTACGCCAACATTCTTCTCGAATGCATTCCTAGCGCCCTCCACATATGGCGTTACATGGGTGATCACAATCGAGATTATTCGGTTGTTTGGATCACATTGAGATTCGTTTTGATTGTTGTTATTGCTTGGTAGTTGAGGCGATGAAAAGGTGGACAGGGATTCGGGATCGGAGGAGAGAAAACTGGCGCCCGGATAGAGAGCCTGCATGATGCCCGTCATCTCGGCTAGGGACACTACTTTTGGCACTTTGTAGATGTATTCAGTCTTGTGACCATCACCGTACTGGTCGGGATGGAAAAAGGCGATTCTGTTTAAAGGGAAATAGAAATGAGAATCAAGAACCAAGAATCATCAACCAAACTCACCTAAAGAACGTATCAAACAACCTCTTGCCCGAGTCATTAATCTCCTGCACCTTTGAGTGCATCTTGGCCATCTTCTGATACTGCTGTGCCAGCTTCTTGTGCTCATACTCTCGCTCATACGAAGTGACCATCACCTTGAGCACATGAGGCGCCTGTTCGTACAGTTCGGCCTTCTCAAACAAATCCACCGTATCCTGGATAATCTTTTCCAGTACTTCAATTGACACATGCGACTCTTCCAGTTCGAGCCAATCAGACTCCTGTTTGATGCTCTCTTTCGCGTAGATGTTGTCTGACACTTTGCAAATGTTGAGCATTCCATCGAGTATGTCAATCTCCTTGGAGGCGAGCTGTTCGATTAGGATGGCAATTACCTGAGGGTACGGTAAAGTTAAATTTAGGGAATTAAATTTGTGGCTCTTACCTGTGAAAGACACATTGCCGCCTCGGCCCAATCCCTATTCCTCACATGAACCTCAGCCAAATTCTCCAACCAAGTCCTCAACAAACTCCTCGATGTCCGTGCATACGAATTCGCCAACTGCAACCTCAACTCCGACGCCAAATATGGATCTGACGACTCTTCACGAATCTGTTTAGTAGCCTTCAGAATCTCACGAATCCGTCCAACAATATGCAGAATCGAAACCTCCTCCTGATCGGCAGTAGTGAGTGCACCGTCCTGAGTGCCCAATGAGGAATCAAATCCAGCATTCGAAGATAGTAAAGAACTATCCGCAAGTTGAATACCAGAATCACGGGTATCGACGGAAGCAAGCAGTTCGATTCGATTGAGAGAGGATTGTAGGTAGAGGAGACCGTGTTGATCACTTGAGGCGAGACGGGACACGCAGACGATTGTCTCGAAACGGGTTCGCTTGAGATTGGTGCTTAGGAGACAGTACTAAAGGGTAAATGAAGGTTGGAGAATTAGATTTGGGGACTTGGGAACTTAAAATCGAGGATCAAAACCTCCCAAAGACTCAACA
The DNA here is from genome assembly GCA_023373905.1 of Rhizoglyphus robini. NCBI lineage: Eukaryota > Metazoa > Arthropoda > Arachnida > Sarcoptiformes > Acaridae > Rhizoglyphus > Rhizoglyphus robini. The sequence continues at coordinate 541,011 of JAKIJQ010000074.1, read as the reverse complement.
AACTCACCAACAAATCCGTAGCGCCCTGCCGTATCTTGGTCAGCGCCGAATTGCAGTACTTGATCACCTTCGCAATGATTGGCGACAAAAAGGCGTCCGAATTGAACAGTAACAGTGCAAATTTCTGCACAAAATACCGAATACTATCAAACACACCCATCAGCACTGACTGTGACTGTGGCAGTGACATTAGTGTGAGATAGATTGACAGAATCTGTGCAATGATCGACGTGTCAATGGGTCGTTGATCGTTGTCCAGGTAGAGATGAATCGTATGTAGGGTAATCAAGGAAGATTGAACAGAGAGATTCTGTGCTAGTAGATAGTTTTGTAGGATTTCACCTGCAGAGGTAGTAGTAGAAGAGGTGGTGGGCGTGGGCGAACTTGAATTGCGGCTTCCGGATACTGTTGAAGAATATTCTGGTTATTAAATGTCAAAGGTGAAACTCCAACTTACCCGAATGATGATGATCCAACAGACTAGCGCCAGTCAAATAGGACGGAAGTGTCTTTGACCTCGAGCTCGATTCTGTATTCCACTTTTGTTGCGCAGGTTTGTACTCGAAAGTGTTCAACGAACATTCCAAACACAGAAACAAGTCCTTCAACTGTTTCCCGCCAAGTTGATTCATCCGTCTAATATCCAAAACTTGCACAACCGAGAGCAGACACACGAAAAGGTCGCGAACTTCTTCCGAACTGAATCGATCCCGTGAACTGGCGGCGGAAGCTGCGGCAGCGGCCAACTGAGCCGCCGACACCATCGAATTTGTGCGTTGATGAGTGAGCGTGGGTATGGTGGTCGCATTGGTTAGGGTCGAGGCAGCGGAACTTAACGAACCGAAGGAGGAAACAGAACTCATGGTGAGATTTGTCGAGAATGATGAATGCGACGATATTTCAGAAGTACTTCTGGTTAGATGATTGAAACTTCCTGTAGAACCAGAACCTGAAGTACCAACACCAATCTCATAATGATGATACAGTGAGGGCACTTCATTGATAGTAGAATAGGGAGAAGTGGACTTTGCACCACCAGAACCAGAAGTACCAGGCCGTCCACCCGAACCACCACCACCGGAAGTACTCGAGTAATGCATCGCCGCAATACAACCACCAAAAGTGCACTTTCCATCTTTGGACGCAATTGTAGAGTCGACCAGTCGATTGGTATTGTCGAGAATTACCGAGAGAATCGGTAAATAGAGGGAAAGGACCTTCTCACGGAAACGTTCTTGTAGTAGATTGTAGAATGCAGGACCAGGTTCAGTAGAAGTAGCGCTTCCGGTGACCAGATTGTCGGTACTTCCTTTGGTTTTAGTAGTACTCCCAGAAACTAGATTATCATTGCTACCTTTATTACCAGAATTTGATCCTTTTGTCTGTTTGTTAGTATTTCCAGAAACCAAATTGTCTGTACTTCCTTTTGATGGTTTAGTACTTCCGTTTTGGATAGCGTAGCCCGTACTGTTCAGTACAATTGTCCGATCTTCAAGTAGATGCTTCGCTAATTGATTTCGTATAATGTACAATGACAGTGGTCTAATTGAAGATGTAGGAGATCGATGAGCGTAAGAATTGCGAAATTCTGCCAACGCTAAAAACACAGGGAAATGTTTCCGAGCATAATCTGCCGTGAGCGCAAAAGATCTTCTCGACGGTCCAACAGCGCCACAATCGATACTATCGATGCTCGAGTCAATCAGTGGATTACAGTACGAGATAAAGTGTTCGTGTGCAAGTAGGATTGCTATTGCATTCAACTTCAACTCCTGAATCACAATGTCACGTGATGAGGAGAGGATTGACACATGATGGTACAGGGCATTGAACACAAGGGACCGGTCAAAGAAGGAACATAGTCGGGTTAGAAAGTGAGCAATCGCTTGATTTGCGGACAGAGTTTCTTCCGCTCGGGAAAACTTTTCGATTAGCCCGGAAGTCGCTTGTAGGAATCGTTTCAAATTCTGCACAAATTCTGGTTCAAATCGATCTTCTCTTGTCAGTGTCGCACGACCAGAATCCACCAAGTACTGAATCATCGATTTAGTCATAACCCTCAACACAAACCAAAGATTATGGAAAAGCAACTTCAAATCCTCCGAAGTAGTATTGTTCGTACAGTTAAATTCACTCAAATATTTGTTCAACAGTACAATCAGCTGATCGTGCACGTAAACACCACAGAATTCCGCAGTTTTGAAGGTACTTTCAATAAACTGATTCAACAGTGGAATCTGATTCATCTCTTTCCGGAATTTGTCCACCAATTCAAGGATTGTACGAAAACTTTCAAGAATCAAGTCTTGATTTGCCGCAAATACCAAAAGTTTGAAGAGTTGCTGTAGAATTACGGGTGAAAAGTGAATCAACTCACGGGGATCACAGTCGGGCAGTGAGCGCAACATTTTCGGTATATTTCTCTCTAGGGAGATGATCTGAGAAATTTCCCGGGAATCATCCCGATTGGATCGGGTAATCTTGATCACCGATGTCAGGGTATTCTGTAGATCGACATCACGTGACGAGACCGACGATATCAAAACTGTCGAAACCCGAAACAGATCCTTCCCGACAAACTTCACATCCGGCATTGACAGACCCTTGCCTAACCCTAAGGACTGACATGATAGGTAACAGTTGGGCAGGGACGCAAAGACGGACAACTGCTGATTGGCACAATGAATTGGATTTTGAGATCGATTCCTAGCGGCGCCATCTGGCGATATGGGCAACCAGGCATAGCCCACCACCGAGTAGGTGCACAGATCCTTTTTGCAGCTAACGTGCGCAAACGTAAACAGGACATGCAACTTTTCCGAGAACTGCAACGGCAGGGCAACTTTGATTTCTTCGAAAAAGTCTGGTGTCACATTATGTCTCGATACTCCCGTACTAGCCGTACGTACAAACAGTGCAGAATCGTGGGGTCGTCCAAAAATGACAGGCAGAGATTTAGATGTACCAACAGTCGCAGAATCATACTCGTCCGAATCTCGAATCTCAATCGTCACAGAAATGTTCCTCGCTTTAGAGAACACTTTCTGTGAATCAAATTTGAGACTTTGCGGGTAGATGTACAGTAGATTGAAGTACTCCGTGTAGGAAAGGGGTAGTAGTCGAAGAGATTGAATCTCAAGAATTGGCGAAACTGATGTGCTAGCATTCTTAACGGAACTCGATTGATTCGATAAGAAAAGGGATGAATTGAGCATCACCACATCTGTGGACACACCATCTCTCTCCCCACCAGTATGTTTTGTCTGATGTGAGTGTGGGGCAATCACTCCACCCGAAAGGGTCAAATCCTGTAGTTCAATTTCGAGCTTTCCATTCAATGCAGTTTGACTGCGTGAACCACCGTGATGATTCGAACCCGACGATTGAGCAGACTGAAGATTGCGCAAATTATTCAGAATAAACTCGTCGGACAGTCGACTTTGATCGAGTTTGAAGAATATTCCAAAAGTTTGATTGGGTTTCGAGGGTTGGCATGGGTGGACATTGGGCTGAACCGGTGCATGTTGTTGAAAGGGGACAAGGATCCTGAAATAGGGGCCGTAGACTCCAGGCGTAGGGTTCTACGTGACTTCCAATGATGCCTTGTTGAACAATCTAGTGGATAGAAACACAGAATTAGTCAAAGAATCTACACATGAAACTTGAGACTAGGTATGACCTGGTTTTGGGTCTGTTAGGTTAGGTTAGGTTTGGGTTCTGTTGGATTAGGTTAGGTTTGAATTCTGTTGGGTTTTGTTAGGCTTGGTTTGAATTCTGTTGAGTTCTGTTAGATTAGGTTAGGTTTGGGTGCTGTTGGATTAGGTTAGGTTTGAATTCTGTTGGGTTAGGTTAGGTTAGGTTAGATTTAGGTTCTGTTGGATTAGGTTAGGTTTGGGTGCTGTTGGATTAGGTTAGGTTTGAATTCTGTTGGGTTATGTTAGGCTAGGTTTGAATTCTGTTGAGTTCTGTTAGATTAGGTTAGGTTTGGGTGCTGTTGGATTAGGTTAGGTTTGAATTCTGTTGGGTTATGTTAGGCTAGGTTTGAATTCTGTTGAGTTCTGTTAGATTAGGTTAGGTTTGGGTGCTGTTGGATTAGGTTAGGTTTGAATTCTGTTGGGTTATGTTAGGCTAGGTTTGAATTCTGTTGAGTTCTGTTAGATTAGGTTAGGTTTGGGTGCTGTTGGATTAGGTTAGGTTTGAATTCTGTTGGGTTATGTTAGGCTAGGTTTGAATTCTGTTGAGTTCTGTTAGATTAGGTTAGGTTTGGGTGCTGTTGGATTAGGTTAGGTTTGAATTCTGTTGGGTTATGTTAGGCTAGGTTTGAATTCTGTTGAGTTCTGTTAGATTAGGTTAGGTTTGGGTGCTGTTGGATTAGGTTAGGTTTGAATTCTGTTGGGTTATGTTAGGCTAGGTTTGAATTCTGTTGAGTTCTGTTAGATTAGGTTAGGTTTGGGTGCTGTTGGATTAGGTTAGGTTTGAATTCTGTTGGGTTATGTTAGGCTAGGTTTGAATTCTGTTGAGTTCTGTTAGATTAGGTTAGGTTTGGGTGCTGTTGGATTAGGTTAGGTTTGAATTCTGTTGGGTTATGTTAGGCTAGGTTTGAATTCTGTTGAGTTCTGTTAGATTAGGTTAGGTTTGGGTGCTGTTGGATTAGGTTAGGTTTGAATTCTGTTGGGTTATGTTAGGCTAGGTTTGAATTCTGTTGAGTTCTGTTAGATTAGGTTAGGTTTGGGTGCTGTTGGATTAGGTTAGGTTTGAATTCTGTTGGGTTATGTTAGGCTAGGTTTGAATTCTGTTGAGTTCTGTTAGATTAGGTTAGGTTTGGGTGCTGTTGGATTAGGTTAGGTTTGAATTCTGTTGGGTTATGTTAGGCTAGGTTTGAATTCTGTTGAGTTCTGTTAGATTAGGTTAGGTTTGGGTGCTGTTGGATTAGGTTAGGTTTGAATTCTGTTGGGTTATGTTAGGCTAGGTTTGAATTCTGTTGAGTTCTGTTAGATTAGGTTAGGTTTGAGTGCTGTTGGATTAGGTTAGGTTTGGGTGCTGTTGGATTAGGTTAGGTTTGAATTCTGTTGGGTTATGTTAGGCTAGGTTTGAATTCTGTTGAGTTCTGTTAGATTAGGTTAGGTTTGGGTGCTGTTGGATTAGGTTAGGTTTGAATTCTGTTGGGTTATGTTAGGCTAGGTTTGAATTCTGTTGAGTTCTGTTAGATTAGGTTAGGTTTGGGTGCTGTTGGATTAGGTTAGGTTTGAATTCTGTTGGGTTAGGGTTAGGTTAGGTTAGATTTAGGTTCTGTTGGATTAGGTTAGGTTTGGGTGCTGTTGGATTAGGTTAGGTTTGAATTCTGTTGGGTTATGTTAGGCTAGGTTTGAATTCTGTTGAGTTCTGTTAGATTAGGTTAGGTTTGGGTGCTGTTGGATTAGGTTAGGTTTGAATTCTGTTGGGTTAGGTTAGGTTAGGTTAGATTTAGGTTCTGTTGGATTAGGTTAGGTTTGGGTGCTGTTGGATTAGGTTAGGTTTGAATTCTGTTAGGTTAGGTTAACTTACCTTATTATTATTAAGATTCGATCCACTAGATCCACTGTTTGCGTGATTCCCCACACTAGGCGAACAGTTAAAATGCAACAACCGATGACTCGTCCGTTCAATCCTCAACACCAAATACACATCCGCCGGCTGGGACTGACTCAAATCGACCGTAAATTGAGCCCTCGAAGCTGTGCACAGAATCCTTTGATCAAACCCTCGATTAGCCTCAGCCTGAGCCGACGGTCTCAGACCCTTGATATCGCCCGAAACTGTAAAACGAAATTCTTCACTAATTTTGCCCAGTTTCGAGTCAAACAGGGCGATTCGTATGAAGAAGGAGTCGTAATGAGAGTTCGAGTTGGGCGTCAGACCGTTCAGGGTTGATGAACCTGCGGAGAGGGCTGAGGAGGTGATGGTCGACAGACGGTTTCGGTCACTTGATTGAACTTCAAAACTTCGAATCGATAGTAGAAATCGGAACGTATTCGAACCCGTAACAGCATGACCAGGATTCCTGTACCCGACACGATAGACAGAATTCTTCATTGCCGGATAGGAGCCCTTCCGGTGAGACAAGTCAGCACTGAACGCAGCCATTAGATTAATCTTCGAAATCAGTGCACTACTCTTCATCCTCTCCGATATCTCCGTATGATCGCCAGACAGAATCCGAGCCAACTCCCGTGTCGGTTCCAACTCCTCGCCAATATTCGAATTGATATCCTTGATCCAGTCGTCCGTGTACCGCTGATCCGTACAAATCAAATGCTTCGTAACACGAAAGCACGATCGAGTCAAATCTTCGGGACAATCATCTTGACCACTATTTCCGCTCTGTCCACTCTGACCAGATCCCCGGGAGCCGATTGAGTCCTCCCGACAGGGCGGTTCCACCAGCTTCGCCACTTTCCGATTCACCTCAATATGCCACAGAATCTTATCACGTCGTGAACTATCGTAGAAAGTCAAGAAACAGTTTGATTCATCACGGGAAAGGGTGAGCCAACCGGTTGCTTGAGAAGTACCGGTGCGGGACATTTTCCGTGAAAGGGACGACTCCATCAAACAGTCGGTTTCGAGTGAAATCACGGAAGCCGAACCTTCACGTATCAAACGATTCTGTGTGGTTAGTCTAAAACCAGAAGAACCGCAGGTCATTCCAGAAACAGCAGATTTCTGTGGACCATTCTCAAGATCGCACTCAAACACATGACCACTGGGAACCGTAGCACCGTGATGTTGATGATGATGTGAACCTGAAGAACCCGAAGTACTAGATGAAGTCAAGAATTGAGGCGTAGGACTGGGTCCATTCGATTGAGAATCCTTTTGTCCATTTTGAATATTTTGACTATTCTGGTTCTGATTACTCATGTAGGTGTCGAAAACGGTTCCAAAGTGCCGGTCCATTGCCTTCCATCGAATCAAATGACGAGCGTCGGTATAGTGGAGAATACATTCGTGTGCAAACGGACTCGAGGGCTTCGTCCGATCGGGCGGTGGATAGTAACGGGTGTAGTCAAATTGATTCTCCTTCGATTCATGGATACACTAGAGTGGGGGTTGAACGGGTTAATTAATAAATTAACTCACACAGTCCCATGTACCTGTATGTCATCATCGGACACGGTGAAGCAATTAAGTAGATCCAACTCGGTTGGTTCGATCGGTTCGGCAACTTCGTTTCCGTCCTCATCTTCTTTGGTTTCTTTGAGTGTACCCGCGAGTGAGGCCCGAAGTTCCTCATTCCACTGTCGTAATGATCGTTCATAGTCGGGCTCGATACAGTTGAGCATTGCATCCTGACCCGAAGCACTGGTGCTCATCGATTGGCGCAGTTCACGGGAAACGGTTTCGCGCGTTTTGGCCGCCGTTTCCTTTGAGAGGGACGCTTTTAGGCGAGTGAATCGACGTTCCGACATTCTAAAGTGATGATCAAGAATAAGAATTAAAACCAGAAACGATTTCACGGGGCCTTACTTTAAAACTTTAATGTATACGTTATATATCACGGGGTATAGGGTTCAAAAGGCGAGTTGAAGGTATTTAAGGGTGTTGAGATTATACGAAATAAAGTTCACGGACGGAAAAAACGAAACAAAATTCTTAAAAAAAACAAATAGTAGAAGACCAAAATAAAGTAAAAGTTCACAAAATAATTAAAAATAAGTAGGAATATGAATAAGATTTTGAAGTAGTTCACGACATCTTTCTGAACATATCTGAAATCAAATAAAAATAATTAATCAATATAATATAATCTAAAAGTCAAAAGTATAAATTGTTTTGGTATTTGTCATTATTAAATTGATTAATCAAAAAATATTTCAAATGCCAATATCAAAATGGTTTAATTAATTAAATTAATTAAAATCAATTAACTAAACAAAATACCAAAACAAATTTAATCATAATAAATACCTACCTTGAATTATTAAATTAAAATTAAAAATTCACGGCCATCATCGTATCACGACATTTTCAAGAACAGTAAACAAAACAACAAAATTACGTAATCACGGTATTATTTTCATATAAATACTTTGACCTAAACCTAAAAATATAATCAAAAATAACGTAAATAAATAATTCACGACAATATTTACTTGTAATGAGCAGTTCACGACAGAATTTCGATTCATACAGAACAAAATAGATTGTCGTGCTGTGTTTGTTTACGAATAGAATTCACGGAATTTCGGTTTGAGAGAGTAGTAGTCCCCACTTTTGTTGATCACGACAGAGAATATAATGTCACGAGCTTACACAAATACAGAATTTCACGGAGCCAAAGGTGACATGTGTCGCGGTTGTGTTTGTTGTGGTGTGGTTTATGGTGAGTTGAGTGTAGATGTGCCCCTGTGCTTGAGATTCTTGGCAAACTGACCGAGTGGTAGAGGATGAGTCATACACACACCCGTACGGTTGTCGTCGTGACTTGATTATGAGCGATGGAATTATGATGATAGATCAGGTTTGTAGATGATGGTGATGATGGTGATGGTTGGATGATTGCAGTCAGTCGATCAAGGTGTACTCAATTGAACAGGTAAACATACAATCAATAGAGGGTTGTGTGCGGCTGATGGTGGTGCTGCTGTTGATGATAGTCGTGATGATGAACATTTGAAGGCAGAACACACAGATCATACCACCACGGGATGGACAGAACACAGACAGTCACACACACAAATAGATAGACACACAACCATCAATGGACAGAGGCAGACAAGAGGCGAGAGAAGTGGGAGACAGACAGACACAAGCCGACAGCTGTCTGCAGATGTGCTCTCGCAGAGTGCGGACACTGAAAAATGTGTCTGTACTCAATACATTCGAGGTTATCACTTGCGGCCACTTGCGGCTAAAAACGAGCAGAAAAGTTAGAGAGAAACGAAAGACAACATTGGATGAACAAAACAACATACAGAATTATGCAGTATGTTATTATTGATGAGCGTAGAGATGGTGCTGCCATCTAGTGGCAGGGAAAGTTAACATTTAAAATATAAGCGCGATTTGAGAAAATAAAAAATTAATTTGAGGTTGCATTATTTTGGTACTTCCACAAAATATTCTGTATAATAATAATATAATAATAATATATTATGTAAAATAATAATTTGTAGTAATAATTCTACAAACTGAAAAATATTAAAAGAAAACCAAAAAAATCCGTTCCAGAATTTGCATTCTAATGTAATAAAAATAACAACAAAAAGTTAATCTACTTACCTTTTTCTACCGACGAATTCTATCCATCATCAAAATGATCTCCGGTCAAAGGTCAGCAATTCGAGGGCATCTTTGAGGGTTAAAAAACGAACCGTGGGAAAGGAAATAAATAAAAACCGATTGAGACAAAACAGAATTCTCGATGCGAATGTGTATTCAAAATTCGATTTAATATCAATGCGCATGCTCACGCGTCTCAAAACATACGTCCTCTGTGTACGGCTGTAGTACAGTGGCGTTTGTGTTGATGGGCACTACTGCACCCATCAATTAAATATACTACAGAAATAATCAAGTAACGTCATACATGAATAGCCCATAAATAGACTGTACGGCCCAATATTCTGAACACGTAGCCTAAAGCGTGTATTTTTGCGGTATTGTGAGTGTGTTGATTATTGCTTTCTCTCCGCAATCGTGTGTGTTGTGTTGTGTTTTCTATGTTTTGATTTTCTCGTATTTGAGTTTCTGTTTTGTTTATACATTCTGTGTGTGTGTGTATTCCCGTGACCGTGACATCCTAGTCATCACCCTTCGACCTCTGACCTCTGTGCATTATTATTCTACAAACCAGAATCCAACAACAACAGAATAATGGCCGATCCACTGTCCCTACTCCGTCAGTACTATGTGAACAAGAGGGAAATAGTGGAGAAGAACGGTATGATCTGCTTCGGTGAATACTGTTGGGCCAAAAATGTCAAAACAAACTATCTCATCTACAGGTAACGTACCCGAGAATACTCTACATATTTTAATATATATCAATAATCCGTATAATTTTATCACGATTCTTTAGTTCATCCCGAGACGGTCCCAACAAGTCCTACTACACACTCGAATGTTTACTCTACTTTCTCAAGAATATTCAACTACAACATCCTACCTATGTGAAGCAGGCGGCTTCGCTCGATATTCCAGGTATGCGTGCATTCTGTATTCTTTTTTTTTAAATAACCACCCCCTCTTCTTCTTTTAGTGGTACAACGACCCGATCGAAAGGATCTACTCGCATACCTGTCCGGCGAAACAGCCGTGTCCACCTCAATCGACAAGTCCGCACCCATCGAACTGCCCAAATCAGCCTCACAACTCAACAAAGAATCCGCCTGGAATCAACATGTTAGCGGTGCCGGTTCTTCTTTTATCCCCGGTTCGGCTGGTGGTCTATCCTTTGGGGGCGCTGGCGCCCACGGTGAAGACGACGGTCCAAGTGCTAGTAAACTGGCCCGACTGGACGAGATGGAGAAGGTTCGGAAGCAATTTGTGGCACGGCTCGATGCGCCCAAAATTAAGAAGCCACTGGTACCGTCTGATTTGAGTGCGTTATTGGGTGGTAATTTGGACGACGGTCCTGGGTCTTCTATACGGGATACGTTGAGTAGTGATCAAATTGCTGCGCTGAAGGTATATAAGAATATTCTGTTTCATGTGGATCTAATGATAATTCTGTTCCATTTTAGGCTAAACGTTTAGCGAAAAAACGAAGTACAATTATCGATGCGGATACTGATATGGACGCTGGAGTAGGGACAGGGTGAGTAGTAGTGTATTCGATTCTCTGGTTCGATGAACGGTATTATCGATTATTCCTGGATTCGATAATCTATACTATCGTTAGTTCTGTATTGAATACTATCGATTGTTTCTGTATTCTTAAAAGATAGTGTTTTGGAATCGATGAACGATACTGTCAATTGTTTTGGATTTGTTTCGATATCTGATTCTCTTTATTCCATATTCTCTAGACTGAACAACACCAACTCTGTCCACTCAGTATTACTACAGTTTGACTCGAACTTTACCAAGGAGATTCAGAATAAGGAGCGCGTCTGGCGCAATCGGTCCAACATTCTACAGTCTACTGGAAAGGTTCGTATTCTGTGTTCAGACTTATCGTAAAATTAACTCTTTCCTTCCTTCTTCTCCAGAATTTCCAAAAGACCATCTTCCCAATGCTACAGATCATCAAAGTTCGTGAGGAAGGCGGCGGTGCAATGCGTAAACCTGGTGCGCCCCTGGGCATTGTCCGTGGTCCACTGATTCCCGCAGTCGGTGGTGTAAATAGTGTACAGAAGCCCGGTGCACCTCCAGTTGCGGGTGCTGTGGCCGGTGGTCCACCCGGTGGTGCCCAACAGTACAATCGTTACGATCAGGAGCGATTCGCAAAGACTGATGTCAAGGAATCGATTGGTTTCAACATTGATACCACTAGTACATATCATGGATTGACGCTGAAGTCGGTGACTGAGGGCTCTGCCGCCCAACAACCGAAGACACCGCTGAGTGGATCGAATGCACTGCAGAATGGTTCGGACAGTGGTCATCGAAGCAATGGTGCGGTTGCACAAGGTGAGAGTTGTGATTTGATTATCCAAAGTAATCTCATTCGTGAATAACCCATTGTAGGTCCCCCAAAGCCCCAGAAACGTGTATCCCGTACACCGATTATCATCATTCCCGCGACCAATACCTCCCTCATCACAATGTTCAACGCGAAAGCGATTCTACAGGATTTAAAGTTTATGGACTCGAAAGTGTGTGACCAGCGACGGGACAATGAGGTGCTGATTCAACGGCGCAAAGCGGACAACAGTACGGTGCCCTACAGAATCGTGGACAATCCACTCAAATTGGCGCCAGATGATTGGTATGAGTCCTTGATTATGTAATAACGGAACTAACCTTTGACCTTGTAATAGGAATCGTGTGGTGGCCGTGTTTGTACAAGGACCCGCCTGGCAGTTCAAGGGCTGGCCCTGGGATGGTAATCCGGTGGAGATTTTTGCTAGAAGTGAGTGTTCTATTTTTGGATCGTTTTATTGATTTATGTTTTCGTTTATCTTTTTAGTCAAAGCATTTCATCTCAAGTTTGACGAAATGAAGTTGGACAACAATGTGGCCAAGTGGTCAGTGGAGATTATCGAACTGAGTCGATCGAAACGTCATCTCGACAGGGCTAATCTGCTCAAGTTTTGGTCACTGCTCGATGGTCACATTGCCAAGCATAAACACAATATCGTACGGTACTAATAATATGAAAATGAAGATGATGAAGAGGTGGCACGTGGCTTTCTCCATTCTTTCCTGTTGAACACTACGCCTACTAGACACACATTACACATGTTGTATATAATATATTATGTAACAATCACACGCTATTTTCTCATCATCATCTATCCTTCCTTCATCTATCTTTTTCCCTCCCTAATTCATTTTATATATTCAAATGTTTGTTTATAGCTTCAATACAACATAATGTACATAATAACTTTTGATTGTTCCCTAATTCTAATCGTTTGTTTTACTAATATGATTGTAAGAATTTCTTTAAATATAAAATAGAAATTAAGTCAAACTGAGATTTGTGTAAAAATGTTTTATTGATAAGTAACAGATAATAGCATAAAAAGTAATGTAAATACATTGGGGTAAATGAGGGGTCATTCACAAAAGGGTTACAAAGCACGGGAAGGTTTATTATTTTTCATAGATATATAAGAATTGCAAGGGAAGGGGGGCGGTGGAGCCCATAACGGAACCAACAAGCCACGTGCCATAGACTCCTTCGAATCAGCATCAAGACGGACGACCATCATACGGTACAGCATCTGTTAACGATAAACGTAAATCAAAAATTAGAATCCCAAACCAAAAAGAAAGCGGTTCACGAAATAAAACTAATCTCAACAGATTATTTAGGTATACGCATTGTAACTGTCGAACTGCATGCGCAATAGATAGACTTGCACACCTCGAATGGGTCAATGCGATAGGAAACAAACAAAACAAAATAATTTACCTTTAAAATCGACGCAAATGCCAGTTGCTGGTGGGGACACAAAAAGTCATCAAAGGATTCGAGATCAAAGACAAGAACATCTAAAAGAAAACAAAAATGTCAAAATTAGAGTTCACTTTAATTTACATTTCAAACTCTAAATTAAAGGCGACTAATTCGAGAGGATATAGTTTATGCATCGTTTCTGTCCAAATTGAGACACAAAAGGTATGTTGAGTCAACTTGGAAAAAGGTAAATGCAACATTCTAAAATCTAACCTAACATACCAAAACATTAACTTACCGTAAATAGGTCCGTCCAAAAAGTACGGAAAATCAAATACCGAGGCTCATCGTCGTCGTGTTGATCCGATTTCCTATAAAAAGATACAAAACAAAATATTAAAATCAAAAATAAGATTCAAAATATATAAAAGAAATAGTAAATAAAACTAAAATAATCAGAACAAAAAATCGTCGTCAACAAGATCGGACGGCAATTCCTATTTGTTGGGTTCATCAGAAGAAAATACAAAATGAGAAATGAGAAAACTAAATCGAGATTGTATACAGAAAAAAAGGATTCAAAATATAAAAAAGAACAAATACCTTTACTTGAGTTTCCGCAGGAACAAACCAGAAAAAAATCAGGATTCAGCAAATCACATCATCTAAAAGAGAACATAAACCGAATATTAAAAACAAATCAAATAGTAAAAATAAATAAATAGAAATATAGACAATAATAATCAGAGAGCTGGGAGTATCCACAGGAAGAGTATTCCGCGTAGAGTGGAATTTCGGAAATAAAAGATTTTCCTCATATTCGATAAAAAAAGAACATAAATAGATAAAAGGACGGAACGTACCTTTTTCAAAAATGCGGAACGCCACCAAAAGTCCACGAGAAAAAGAACGTCCAAAACCACCGCCGGAAATAGAACGCCACATTCTCGCCTCCCGTCCACACCAGAATTTCACACTAAAATAGCAAAATATAAAAAACAAAACGATCAGAAAATGTCCGTGAAAATAATCAAAAGAAAAGAGCACATAAAAGAATATAGAAAATATTAGTGTAAATAGAACAGTAAAAGAGATCAGAAAAAGATTATCCTCACAAGAAATTTCTGATTAGTAGAAATTAGTAAGAAATTAAAACAATTCATCATATTCGAGTACCGGAAATATTTACAGAGATTTTTCTATTTATTCATATAGACAGATAGATAGAAGGAAATAGATAATACGGGTAACGTACCTTTCGGAAAGACCAAAAAGCGGGGAGAAGGGCCCAAAACGGGGGAAAACAGTCCAGTCAGGAACCCATCGAATCGCGCCAGAAAATTTGAAAAAAATTCTCATCTTGATCCCTAAAATATGAAAATAAAATATTAGATTTAAAAAAAATACTAAAAAATACAAAATATATATCCTAAAATTACAATCAGAGAGCTGGGAGTATCCGCATGATAATATTCCGCGTAGAGTGAAATATTAGGATAATAAAAGATTTTCCTCATATTCTAAAAACACGATTCCTAACACACAAAATCGGAAATAGAATTACGTACCTTAAGAAGATTCATCTTCTTCATCACCCGGGAACAGAGAAATCAGGCCATCCATTCGCCGAACCACCACCGATTCTTGTATGTCTCGTCATTACGGTGGGAACTAAAATATAATAAAATAAAGAAATATTAGAAATCGAATCAAAAATCATAAAAAATCTTGAATCTAAAAATCTAATAGTTTCAGAGAACAAAGCTGTCGTCAACGCGATCGGACGGCAATTCCTATTTGTTGGGTTCATCAGGATAATGATGTAGATAATAAAAAGAATCCCTAGAATATTCTAGGGATCTAATATAAAAAAAAGAACTTACAATCTTAAAAATCGGAGATAGAAAAAATATCAAAATCAAAAGTCTAAACCGAAGCAAACAGCAGCAGAAGGCAAAATGAAAGGAAGAGGAAAGCACATGCCTGTTTATACTCGCTCTCTCGGCATACACGTGAGTTTGGCAGTGGCGTATTCAGAAAAATCCTAATATGGGCGCTGCCACCCATTTATTTAATTTAAGTGTCCATTCACAAATACAGTTACTATATATAAATATGTTAGTTAGTTTAAAGATAAATGTGCGGTGCTACACCTATGCGCCACTGCAACGCACCTAAATCGTGGTAGCCGCCGCTTTATCGACTATAGCAACCTTTGTGGGTAAAGGTACGACTATTTCAACAATAAAATTTCAAATCTCGTTTTGGTACTTTATGATTGTGTTTAATTTTGTTTCCATTTAGTTTTAATTTAGTTTTAATGGTTTAAAAGGCAAAATCATCTTCCTTCTCTTCTGGAAGATCCATAAAAGGATCGTATCGTTTCGCGGCTCGCAACATTTGATGCAACACTGTACTGTTGATGGGATTCTCAACCAAAAACTCGGAACTGTGTCGATGATAGTGACCCGAGTAGAGATAGGCTAAATCTAGATCGTTCTGTGCTTCGGTGATGAATTTGTCCCACGATGCTGGGGACATGTCCGCCATTTGGTACGACTTTCGTGGATGGTACTCCAACTTCCACACAGGTTGGGCGGAACTGTTTCGATGGTACCGATGGTTGGCCTCATCGATATAGGTGAGATAGGTCGTAGAATCCACGGGGTAGCCACGTGAATCCATTTCGAAGATAGTATACTGTGGATTCAGGTAGGAATAGGTGGTTAGGGATCCAGAAATGTAGTTCACGGCAATGGGTTTCTTGGCCTGATTGTATAGGACTACAACTTCATCATCGTGGGTATGACCAAAGAAGCCAGCGGTTACCAAATGCGAGTATCGGTC
Organism: Rhizoglyphus robini; assembly: GCA_023373905.1. Lineage (NCBI taxonomy): Eukaryota > Metazoa > Arthropoda > Arachnida > Sarcoptiformes > Acaridae > Rhizoglyphus > Rhizoglyphus robini. The sequence continues at coordinate 525,116 of JAKIJQ010000074.1, read as the reverse complement.
TACGATTCGAATGTAATTGTGAATCCAGGCGTCGTAGATTTCGTTCTTTGGTGGAATGTGACCTATATTGGTGGGTTAACATAGAATTTAGAATCATTTTGGATCATTTGGATCCAAAAATCCTTACCCAGAATCGTAACATACGCCCCAACCGACTCTGCATGATCCAACTCTTTGATCAGCCAGTCCAAGTGTCCATCCGGATCCATTGGATCGTTGAGAATCCAAAAGTTATCCTTCTGAGGAATGTTACTGTTGAGTACAATCACCTTCCAGTTTGACTGCAACATCTTTGAGTAGTATCCCGCCTTGAGGAAGGTTTTCTTCGCTTCCGGAGTATCGATCCATTTAGCCCAGTAATCATTAACCAGAGTTTCGTATAACCATTTCATTGTGAAACTTCCGTTTGTGTGTTCGGTTACAGCATTCGGTACGTACAGATTGATCGGATGGGCTTCATGATTTCCCAGTACTGGGAAGACGGGTACATTGTTGAACGCAACCGAGATTATGCCTGATACGGTGTGAATGTGACGGAGGTTGATCTGTTGGGTTGTGTTCCAGACGTCGTGGGGTACGTTGTCACCGGTCCAAAAGATTGCGTCCAGGTCTGGGTGGGCGGCGGCAATGTGTTTCAGGGAATCGATTACAAAGTGTTGGGGCGAGTCACAGACGCCGTTCACTTCCGCCCAGTAATTGGCCACGTGATTTTTGCCTTTGGTATCAGAGGGGTTTTTGGATGAGATTAGTGATATTTGTGATTTAGATTATGGGATATGGGATATGGGATATGGGATATGGGATATGGGATATGGGATATGGGATATGGGATATGGGATATGGGATATGGGATATGGGATATGGGATATGGGATATGGGATATGGGATATGGGATATGGGATATGGGATATGGGATATGTAAGTTAGGCAATGTCAATTAAGTATATGAGAGAACTGGTCTATAGTATAGACTATGCGAGTTTGGGTATGTGAGTTATGGGATATGGGATTCGAGATATTACCCATAGACGTTGGCCGACAGCAAAGTGGCTCATTACAGGAAGCATTTGTGCCCGGCTCATACCACAGATCCAAATGAATGTCCGTCAAATGAAGAATCTTCTTGTTCTTTGTCGAGGCTGGAACTAAAGGTTTGAATTCTTTCTTGGCGGGAAGTGGAAGTTCCCAGAAAACCTATTTGGAATTCAAATTGGTTGTCAAATTCTGTCTGACAGGGACTATCTTAGCTACCTTTTTACTATTTTCAAAATTGAGAAACTTCAAACAGCCATGACCAGCCAAAACGGAACAAATTTCGGCATTTTGAAGTGGAGAATTCTTGAACAGATACACAAGTGGTTCGGCATTACGTTCGAGTACTCCAAGACAGGCTCGTCTCGATAGGGAGTCAGAATCTTTGCACAGCCCGCCCAACAGACCCACGACCACTTCTTTTGACTGAATCAGCGTTCTACCCAGTCCAATGATTGAGTTACAGGTTTGGCAGGTCTTGTTGTCTGCGACTGGTTTCGAGAACATGTCAAGAAGCTACAAGGTAAAGGGTTAAAAAAATGGGCCAAACACAGATAACGTAATACATGCCCCAACAAGATTAATTCCTTCCAGTCCATCATAGTACTCTCCATGGTACTTTTGGTAGAACAGTTCTCGATCCTCTTTTGCAACAAACTCGTGTAGACCATCCTTGAGATGATATTCCACAATGTCGGTTAAAGGGGTGTCAGGTGTAATGTCCGGCAGTTCGGTACAAAAAACCGTGGAACTGAGGTAGAAAAGGCAACCAAAAACGGTAACCAAAATGTGATTCAACGACATTTTGTTGTATACGACGTTGAAACATAAAATGAGACTGAGCGTATGCGTTGGGATCAAGTCTCACTTTAAGTATGACCTTCTCCATATTACCATCTTATCTAGGGAGTTTTAGGTCTTATCTCAAACGCTGTCTTCTTGTCCGATCTCTAAACGCTATTGGACAGGTTACTGTGCCACTGTTGTCTGACTTGGCTCAATGGCCAATACTTTTATTAAACTCTCACAAGCACGCGTTTGATAGTGGTCATCATTTGTCTGATGGATTGATGATATATAAGATTGCTTGATATTGTAATTATGGGGGTATTTCCAAAAATGACGTAAACTCTCAAGTCAAATTGGTCTAACAATTGGTAAGTTTAGGTTTGGGTTGCACAAACATGGTCACCGAAAATGGCAGATGTCAGGTTGTCTTGTCAAGTTGGTTGATAAAATAAACTTGATAAGATTTAAAATTTAAACTGCATTTAAATCCACACCAAATTGAAGTACTTTAAAGTGAGATTAAGTAAGACACAGTCTCGAGATACAACTTTAATTAATAGGATTTGAGATTAGTCTTAATGAGCGGGCGCTACTTGAAATTGCGCTGATTGAGATTGAGAAATACTCTGCATTATGACCGCATCAAAATATATATATTCATTTGATACTATTTGATGAAATAAAATTAGAGTAATGCCATAAAGGCTCAGGGTTGAATTATCTTTACTCAAATTAGACTTTTTATTTTTTCACAAATCATATCTTATCACAGAATATTCTGTTGGATTATCGAATGTCAATTTAACACAGCGTGTCATCACTAAAGAACATTTTGAATCTCTGATAATTAGAGCTTTATAGATTAGACTACAAACTTTATCAAATCAAATCGACCTAAATTATTTTGTCACAATGAAATATAATTATTGAGCAATTAAAATCAATCAACTAAATGCAAAACTACATTGCCACTATTGATTGATTGTATTGATTGAAGCAAATACAATGTCTTAATCTCACAGTGATCAATCAATCACAAGTGCATAGATCAGTTAGATCCGGTTCAAATGCCTTTGGGGACGATGTAAATGTCATATTCCCAAACTAACCAATTCCCTTTACATAAGATTGAATTCGTTTCTATTTTAGAAGAAAAAAGTAAGTTTCATTTCCATGTGAAATTATCACACTTGGTAACATTTCAACCTATTGATTCAAACATAAGTAATATCCTTTTGAGGGGAATGAGGGTAATAACTTGCGATGATGATTGCACAAGTCGTTCTCAATTAGTCTCAATTTGCTTGATTGGTTGAGTACTTGCGATTAGCATTAGTACACAATACTTATAAAGCGAGATTTGATTGAACTCAAACTTTGAGTCTCTTTTCAATCAATCAAAAAGATGGCTCGTTTAGTTTCTTTTCTGATTTTGGTTACCTTTTTGGGTTCGGTTTTGGCCGCCCCTTTCCCTGGTGAATCTGACTTGGTTGAATCACTGCCTGGTTTGAATCTGAAACTCGCTTCTCGTCATTTCTCTGGTTATCTTCAGTCCATCAATGGCGTTCATCTGCACTACTGGTTCTTTGAATCTCAGAGTGGCACTCCAGAAAAGGATCCTGTGGTGCTCTGGTTGAACGGTGGCCCAGGCTGTAGTTCCATGTTGGGTGCCCTCTCCGAACTGGGTCCAATTCGACTCTCTCGTAATGGAACTCTATCCTTGAATCCATACGCATGGAATCAAAAAGCAAACGTACTTTTCCTGGAATCACCCGCCGGGGTTGGATTCTCACTGAAGGAGAACAACATCACCAGTCAGGATGATACCTCGTCCGCTCAGATCAACTTTGAAGCACTGAGAGACTTCTTCAAGAAGTATCCTCATTTGGCGGAGAATCAGTTCTTTATTGCGGGGGAGAGCTATGCCGGCATTTACATTCCAATGTTGTCCATGTTGGCACTCGAGAATAAGTTTCCGGTTCACTTTAAAGGTATGTATGGGTATGAAAAGTTCTAGCAGGCTATATGTTAGAGTATGATAAAGTCTGACAGAGTTTGACTGAGAGTATGACAGGATATCTTAGGGAATGTAAAAAGTATGGGAAGGTATGAACTGATATGAAAGAATATGAAAGGGGTATGAAAGGGTATGAAAGGGTATGAAAGGGCATGACAGAGGATTAAAAGAAGAGTATGACAGAGGTATAAAAAGAGTATTACTAGGTATGAAAAGGTATTGAAGAGTATGACAGAGGTATGAAAGGGTATGATAGAATTTTACATAGTATGACAGGGTATGATTCAAAATATGTCTAACCTCTACCTCCATAGGTGTTGCAATCGGAAACGGCTATCTCGACACAACCCTTCTCGGCAATTCTGTCCTCCACTATTTCTACTCGCACGGTCTGATCGATTCAAGTCAATGGAACAGCCTGATCGGTTACTGTTGCAAAGAGAGTCACACTGGTGACCTCCGTCACTGTGACATGGTGAACAATGTTGAGCACAACTGTGTCCAGGCTCGACTCAATGTGACCAAACTGGTCACTGCTGCCCATGTCAATCGTTACCACATCTATGGAGAGTGTCTGACTGATCCAACTCACAATGTTGGTGGTCCAACCTCGAGTCCAGTTGTTAATCCAATTGTTCCTGGAACACCAGTTTCGGTTGAGTACGTCATGGATAAATTGTTGTACGAACAGTTGAACCTAAACATGGAGGAGTACTATGCACCAGCGCCCGGTCACTCACCGCCCTGTTTGAGTCAAAACTATTTGGCAAACTTCTTGAATCAACCCGAAGTACGGAAAGCACTGCACATTGATCCAAAAGCCGCGGACTGGGCACCGTGTCGTAGTAACATTGGCTACCATCGAGAGGTGAAGTCGGTGAAGGCACAGATCAAACACATGGTCGACTCGGGTCTGAGAGTACTGATCTACAATGGCGATGTGGACTCGGTTTGCAACTTTCTCGGTGATGAATGGTAATGGGGGATACTATCGATAGTATCGATGTTAATCTGTATTCTTAGGTTCGTGGAAGAGTTGGGCTACAAAACCCGTGTCGCCTATCATCCCTGGGTTGTGGATCACCAAGTTGCGGGCTTCACCAAATTCTACGACAAACAGCTCACCTTCTTGACCGTTCGAGGCGCTGGTCATATGGTGCCCGAGGATAAGCCAATTCCAGCCCTGAGAATGATCTCAGACTTTCTGGGAGTTCATTAAATAGCGAGACGAGACATTCATCTTATTCTTCTTCTTCAAAATATAAAATGGCAATTAAAATCCAAATCGGTGTTGAATAATCTACCATAAGATTTATAAATTTAATAATGGCGATTTTAACAATTTTCCGCTCCATCTGGTGGATGTTTTACAAACTAAATTACTTTGTATTATATAACAGTGCAACCAGTTGACTCATTCTCTATCATACAGCTCATCCAATGATATCTTTTTATCACTCGAACAGCCATGATCCTCAGTATAGACCGAATGCAGCTTGGCACAATGTTTCCATGGTTGAAGAGCAAATTTCAGGCATTTGTCATGTTTTCGCTCTTCCTTTTCTTCATCATCATCATCATCATCATCATCTTCTTCTTCTTCATCCTCGTCTTGGAGTTCGTTGTCTTCGCTTTCACTGTCATCGTAAATGTTATTATTGTCGTGTTCATTTTCAGGCTCACAGATTGAGCACTCATTCCAGCCATCGTTGTAGTGGAGAATTTCCAAATTGGGAAACAGTCTGTCCCACTGAATTGAGCTGAGGCGATCGTGTGAACTCAGTGGTGCATAGATTTTGATAATTTTCACTGATGGAAGCTGAGGAATCGTTTTAGGAGTACGGATTTCGGGTTCTGCTTGCTGTGGTCGTTCTTTAGCGGCTCGCCTTCGTTGTCTTCTATCGCCATGATCACTTTCACTGTCATCATCATCATCATCATCTTCCTCCTCCTCAAAATCAATATGAAGATACACCAGACCCTTGAGTCTTGGTCGAATGAGTTTGGCAAATTTATAAATTTTGCCAACATCCGAAATGATCCGAATTGACAGGCCTTTGAGTTGGTGAAATTTGGTCAGCAATTCGGCCATGTCACTGTCGGGCTCACTAAACCCAAGATCGGGCAGTTGAGTGAATTTTGCAGCTAGATTATCATCGTACCGCTGAATTGCGCCTATATTATAGGTTGTTATGCCACCAATTGCGAGCGACCTAAGAGCAGCCGCCGCTTGGCCATGCTTGACCAGTGAATCGGCCACAAATGACAGTTGCCGATCATCAGGCAGCTCAAGACAAAACTCCTCGAGTCGCGCCAGAATGGGCAAATCCACTGTTCTTCTTCTACTGCAAAAAATTAGATTATAATTTTTTGCAGATAAATATTGTAAGTTTTCCGATTAAAAATAGTGATTTTACCGATTAGTAAACTCCCCGACAAGTTAGTTAGTTAGTTAGTTAGTTAGTTAGTTAGTTAGTTAGTTAGTTAGTTAGTTAGTTAGTTAGTTAGTTAGTTAGTTAGTTAGTTAGTTAGTTAGTTAGTTAGGAAAAATTGTAAAAATTTCAATTACTAATTCCTGTAGGCAATATAACTATTTTGTCGGCATCATAATTGAATTTATCGGAAAATCTACTAATCGGTAAACCAATTATTTTTTATCGGTAAAGTTACAAAATTTATCTGGCCATTAATTACAAACCTGATCAAACCTGGTTCATCATCATTATTAAAAAAATTATTTTCCAATTTGACCGTCAGGTGGCGCAGCGATGGACAGCCATTGATTGTGTTGAGTAGCCGCTGTAAATCGCTCTCAATCTGCACCTCAGCGCCGGCTGTTGAATCGTCAAAGCTGATAAACAGCTTAAGTGTTTGAATTTGGCTTGACCATTTGGCCAACAGTGCAATCAACTGATCCGCCAGAATGGTCTTGATGCCCCAGGATTTCTCACCAATATCAATCGCCGGAATGGACTGAATTGCAATACAAACAGTGGTAATGTTGGGCAGTAGACGAGTGAGCAGTTTGGTCAGTCGGCCATCGAGCCAATAGAATTCAAGTTGATTGTGATCTGATTTGGATTCGGGCAATTTTTGGCTGCCAATCAGTTCATCATAGTATGGCAGTGTGAAAGAGGACTCTTCGATTAATCGTTCTGGCTCATTGCCGATTAGAATGGTCAGCTCTTTACGCATCAAACAAGCAGACGGTTGGATGGCCGCCCAGGCCGGACAGACCTGGTCGAGCCGGAGTAGATCTCGCAGTGGGAGCTTCGAGAAGATCATCCGAAGACACAGATCGGGCAGATCGTTGATGTTCTTCATGATGTGGCCCAAAAAACGCGTCTTTGTGAACAATACGAATTAAAACTGATTGAACGCCAAATGCCAAACGTACTATAGAAAATGTCAGATGTGAGTCAACAAACGTCAGGCAAACGCTTTTGTTTAATGGAGCGCTCAATTGTACTCGAGAGTATGATGCATACAATAGAGTTGTAAACATTTCTAGAAGTAGTGGTAGACACAGAGGTAAACGTTTAGGTTTTGCAAATAGTTTTTTTTGGTTAAAATACCCAAAAAAAGTATACGAGTCTAGTATATTCAATTTATATGAAAATTTATTGAAACAGTATACGTAGTAGTAGCGGTAGCTGCGTATACGGTTTGACTATATAGTATATATATTGAATACAACCGGTTAGTTAGAGATAGAGAAAAACGTTCATTAAGCGCATGCGCAATATGGATACTATGATACATGTACATTAGTATGGTTGCATCACCGAATATGTAAATATATAATAAGGTTAGGGTTGGGTAATCTTAATGGGCAAAATGGCTAATTGGGGAAATTGGCTAATTGGCAAAATAAAGTGAAAGAGAGCTGTTTTACGGCCTTTAATTTGACGAACTTGAAAGCTTAGATTTATTAAAATATAAACTGCGTATAAATTCTCTAATGGCAACTTTGCTTTTACAGAGTAATTCTAAAGAATTCAAGTAACATTATTAATTGAAATGTTATTGAAGTGTCACACATATGCCACTGCTAATGTGTTTTCTGCTCGAATAACTTTGCCGTCAACAACAACTTATTAATTAAATTGAATCAAAACTTGTTTTCCATTTGGAAATGTGTGTCACCCACTGATGAGTGAATACCTACTAAAATTTCTTGAGAGCATGAGCCAAAGAAATCAAAATCGAAAGAGAAACCAAACCCAAAAATTGTGGATGCATTACGTTTCGAAAGGGCTTTCAAGTGGGGCGCATACGCACATTAGCTATATTACCCAAGACACCGTAACTGCGTAGTTTTATGCATACCTGCATTATATGTCAAGAGGAAACCAGACCTTTATTACCAAAACGAACCTTCATAACGACAGTAATGGAAAGTGATAACGACAAGTCGGATAATATGGATGCTCAACTTGACAATTCTCAATCTACAAACCTGAAAAAGCTACCAAATGAAATGTCATCCTTGGACTACATGAGCCTCTCTGAGCTGGTTCAAATGCCTGAAAACTCAACCCGTTGGACCAAAAGTCTTTTCATCCTCGACTGTGCCACTTGTCCAGCACTATCCTCACTTTATGGCAAATTTGGTTTGCATTTTCTTGAACAAACCAACCAAGAGGAAGTTCGCTACACACTCGTGTACAGTCAACAGAACTGTTCACTCGATGGTGACCAGTTGGCGAGTCGGTTTCGGACACTTTTCCCAAAACTCGAACATTTGGCAGTGTCCATTCTGAGCAGTGGACCAATGTTCAGTGCACTGGATCGTCTCTTGCAAAGTGAATTTGGAGAGAAACTCGTTTCACTACAGGTGGCGCTGTACATCAAACCAGATTGGGTTGATTCTCAAAATTTTGCAATGAACCAACACTTACCATGGGAAAAACTGTTCCGTTATCTAAATTCAAATCGTTTTCAAACAAATCTAAAAACGCTAACATTGGTAAGCTTGATCACAGAAGATGAAACCTATCTTGAGGTTAAATCCCATCTAAAGAATAATCCATATCCAATGAATTTCACATTTCTCAATCTATCCCATCTGTCCTCGCTGGAACGTTTCTGTTTCGGAGTGGAAGGCGTAACCGATCTGACACGAATACAATCTCAAATATTCCTTCAATTAGACGTTTTACCAAAACTGCAAACATTTCATTGGCTAAACGAACTTGCCTGCAGCCGAGCAGTTCTCCGTGAATGTGTTTCGCATCTTCCTCCACAACTAACCGAATTGACGCTTCATTTCGAGCATCTCGATTCGGATCTTCTAGGCACAATCTGTGAACGATGCACTCGACTGTCTTATGCAAACTTGAATGCTGATGAAATGTTTCGTATGCGAGGACTTTCACGCCTTACCAAAGTGCGCATCAATCGTAACACTCTTCAATATTCATTTCCCGAGTATTTGCGCTTTCCGGCTGATCTAGAAGATCAACAGGAAAGACAAGCAGACGAACAACAACAACACAATGAACATCCAGATCTTGATCCATTTGGACCAATGCCACAAAGAATGCAACAGTTATTGGGGCCATTTTTGGCCATAAACCAGCCAAACCAAAATCCAACTATGCAACTACGTCTTCCATATGACAAACTTATTGAGCAACTGAGGCAGAATCCAAATTCGCAAATAATGCGCCGACGAGTGGTCGAATTGAGGCAAATGTTCAGAGAAGTGCATGCAAATGTTGGAGATAATCGATTCGACACAATCCACGAACTGATTCTTTGCAGGGATAGTCGAATGGCTAACTGTTGGTCCGGTGAGGACATTCTGAGACTGGTGCGGGCAAACTTCCCGAATGCACACAAAATTGTGCAAGACAATCTCAAGTTGGTGTCTTATGGACCAAAATTCACCGATCTACAACTTCCCGAACTGAAGGATGTTCCACAATCAAGTAGTGAACGAATAAGTTCAGACGACAGTTTTAGGAACTTCATTTCATGTGAAACGAACACACACACTGAACGCAAATCGATTCAGTTTGACTGTGAACCATTCTGCACTGCACTGGAACTGTTCACTCAACTGTCCGCACAATGTCCCAATTTAGTCTATGTTCGAGTTCGATGTCCCCCAGAATGGTTTGACAATCAATCACTTGACCCAACAGTTCAACTCCCATCAGTATGCTCACTCCATCTCGACTTTATCCTACCCAAATGTCTCGATTACCACCTTCGTTACAGCATCACGCCCAACCGTCACTTAGCCAACCATCTCTCGATCACATTTCCCAACCTGGTCACACTCAAGTTCGACAGTCTGTACTCAGTGAGACAAAACTATTTTCATCTCAACCAGTCTGATCTCGACTGGTACGTGCACTCACTTCGATCATCACTTCCTCAGTTGAAGTCGATTTGGTTACTCAAATCTTGTGATCTAGCACCCAAAGTTCATATCGATCCATTTGTGGTGGATGTGACGCCCAGAGCAGGAGTGAGATTTCGTTATCAGATCGTTGATTTGGTGAATCGTATGGTGAATATGAATGATGGAACTGTACAACACGAGATAACACTGCGCATTTATCAAAGAACAATCATTTGACCAATATGACCAATGGGCAATACTCAAATATCCCCCTAATCTCCCTAAACCAAATCTCGACTTTGAAATCCACCTAACCCAAACCACAAAAACTTTCACAATGTTTGAACAATAACGATAAGATTGCTGTTGTTTGTTTAGCATCCACATATGTGACTCACTGATTGCACCCTAATTCACCCTCACTATTCAAAAGCTCCCTATTTGTGATTAGATTACGATAACGTTTAAAAGGGAATGTTCCTGTTGAGGTTTTTAGAGTAAAACGAACACATGATCAGATCATGATTGTCATCAAACATCAGATGATCTTATCTTATAAATGTTGACCTTGGCATAGGCTTTGAAAGTTCATGTTTCAAAGATTGCATTACTTAAATCCGTATATAAAAACAACTAAACAGTGTTGTCAGATTCATCTAGATTTATCTCTTCAAGCACAACATTTCGATCAAATCATGTCTAGCTGACGAACAACATTTCAATTCTTTCCCTTTACGATGCGCATTATCTTTTTTGTCCTTTCTGTGTTGGTTGTGATATTTTCCCAAGTGGTATTTTGTCACATCATTGGCGAAACATTAGCCAATGACTTGAAAAACTCACTTTTTGAGAATCAAATCACCAAATCTACTCGTGGCTATAGCAAATTGAAATTTCGAGCAGAGGATGAGGAGAGCGAAAATGCTGTCGAGCCACCATCACCGTTCAGCGTTGGTTTACTCGTTCAAACAATTAAAATGTTGCCAATGTTCGATTTTTCCGGTCTCAAGAAAGCAATCAAAAATGTGTCACACGGTCGGGCAAATTCGGCAACATCGTGCGAGCACTGTGTGGCAGTGATGGAGTTTGTCAACTATTTCAGCCCTGGGCGAGATGGCCTGGCGAATGTGGCCACTGCCGCTAGTGAATTATGCACAAAGTTTCAAGTGCAAACCAAAAGGGTCTGTGATGGCTACATCAATAGTGTCATGGTAAGGGTAAAAAAAGTGTTGACTTTTATTGATATTTTGAATATCTTTTTTACAGGAAGAAATGGTGGTCGTGATCAAAAAGGCCAACATGAGTTCCGATGATATTTGTGGTATTTTGTGGGGTGAATCGTGCCATCCAGTGAGTCATCCACTGCATAACTGGGAGTTGACAATTCCGAATCGAAGGAATAAGAAATCAGTGGATCAAAAGTCTTCGATCCGTAACGAAACCACGAAGCGACATCTAAAAGTTCTGCAAATATCAGACATTCACCTTGACCTTGAATACGCAGAAGGATCCATTGCTGTCTGTGATGAACCGTTGTGTTGCCGACGATCATCTCCACCTTTAGACCCGGATGATGAGGAAGTTTCTGATGAAAATCAAAAGGCGGGCTATTGGGGCGACTATCGCGATTGTGACATTCCACTACGAACTGTAGAGAAAACGCTCCGTTCAATTCGGCAAAAACATAAACATATCGATTATGTGATTTGGACGGGGGACATTCCGCCACACGACATTTGGAATCAGACAAAGGAGAGTCAGATTGAACTTATAGATATTGTGAATGGACTGTTGGATAAACACTTTGAAGGTATTTCCATTTTCCCGGTGGTTGGCAATCATGAGAGTTTGCCGATGAACAGGTAATAGCTTAATAAACTTAAGAATTTGTTTAATTAAAAAAACTTAAATCCATTAACAGTTTCCCTCAACAATCTGCTGTGATTGCGAGCAAATATTTGAAAATATGGCTTTACGAAAGGCTGTCCCAATGGTGGACCCGCTGGCTCCCTAACGACACTCATTCCACCATTGAAAGGTACAATAATAACCATTTTATTTTTTAAGTGAATTATCTAATCTTATTTGAAAACAGAGGAGCATTCTATGCGTCAACTGTCAAAGAATTTCCCAACCTTAAAATCATTTCCCTCAACACCAACTATTGCAACAATCAAAACTGGTGGATTCTACTCAATTCTACCGATCCGGGCCGTCAACTCGAATGGTTGATTGAACAGTTGACCGATGCGGAACAAAACAACCAAATGGTACAAATCCTTGGGCACGTTCCACCCGGCTCGAATGATTGCATACAGATGTGGAGTCGCAATTACAGAGAAATTGTCAATCGATTTGCGCACATAATCAAGGGTCAATTCTTTGGTCACACGCACAATGATGAGTTTGAGATTTTCTATGATGAGCACACATTTGAACCGACTAATATGGCATACATTGGGCCGAGTATCACTACTTTTGGAAACGTTAATCCAGGCTATCGTATCTACACAATTGAAGAAGGAACTTACGACATCCTGGACCATCATACCTATTTTCTCAATTTGACCGAAGCCAATTTGCATCGAGATAGTCGTCCTCTACATTTTTCAAAATCCTACTCGGCTAAAAAAGCGTACGGAATGAAGAATCTATCTCCAAACGAATGGCACAGTTTGGTGATGCGAATGGGTGCTCAAATCGAGGCAAATGTGACTGCAGACGAGCAGCTGTTCAGTAAGTTTTACCGATACTTTCACAATCTGAGTGACAACATTGGTGGGGAAGAGAGCGAGTGCAAGGGGAAGAAGTGCCGGAAAGAAATTCTGTGTAGACTTGTCACTGCATACTCACACGACAAAGCCATTTGTAAACATTTTGGATTAGTCTAAAATTATTGATGATTATTTTGTATTTGTTCTATTTATTAACATTTTGGTTTAAATCAAACGTTATTTAATAATTCCATTAATTCCATTAAAAAATTGTTTTGCAGCGACGTTCTTCGTTAGATACTTTTTAAAAATTTCTGATGCGCATTTTAGTGTTTCACTGTTTCAAGTTTTCAACGCATTTTTTAAATTTTAAAGCTCATATAGCTTCTCTAGAACAAATTTTAATAACATTATTTTCTTTAAATCTGTTATTTATGAAAACTTTTGAAAGCAATAAAACTTCATTAAAGTAACATTAGCTTGTTAGAGGAGCGAACTGACGAACGAACATCCGAGCGAAGCGAGGATGTGAGAGATACCCGGTGAGCCATTTGTGGTACTGGAAGTGCCACTAAGAGTGGAGGTTTGAAGTGGGGCACTTAAGTGGCACTTTAAGTGCCAAAATTAAGTGGCCTAAAAATCACACTTAAAGGAGCACTTTAAGTGGTGAAACAAAGTGCTCGTAGCTTTTTGCCCTGGCCTAGGCCTAGCCTGCTTCCTTCCATTCCCTCCACCCAGTTCCATTCACCAAATGAATGAAAAGTCAAAAGTAAATTTAATATAATAAATACAAATACAAAAATCACATAAGAAAATCACATATAATAATCGTAATAATGTCAAATAATAAATGATGATATACAAATCACATTGAAATAGCTAAATACGTATGAGTACTCACGGTAAATGACTAGTTTAATCGAATTCATCATTAGAACCCAAGTCCGCCTCGGCTTCGTCCAACACATTCGAGATCTTTGACTATTTTCCTCGTTTAACCTTTGAGGAAAGCGATTTCCGTTTAGTCGTAGCCTTCTTCGAAATAGGAGTTGACCGTTTTGGTAGAGAGACCTCTTCGATATTATGAATAGCCAAAGAATCAACAGAGTTGTCGCCAATTTCGATGGATGACTTGATACCAACGACTACAGAATTGTTCAAAGCAGCAGCAGCTTGTTTTTTCAAATTATATCGATGATTCTGGTAGTAAATAAGAAACGTACGTGCTTCAAAGTGTTCTTGATATCGTCTCGCGATGCGCCATTGTCCAACATGTTCATTTCGGCATCATATGATGAATATTCGCAGGTCGTTTTCTTCAGCCTTGATAATGTACATCGTCTCTGCCACCCAATCTAAAGATTAAAGCAATAAATTATAATTAATATTTATATACAAATTAAAATTGATTAATCATATTACCGAATTCATCCATAGCTAGTCCCAATCTGTTCCGGATATTGCTCGATGAAAGTAAACGACAAAATCTTTTTAGTAAAGACTGCATGAAGTATCTTGCTGAAAGTGTCGGTTCGAGGCAAATCCATTCTTTTGGCACACGTGAAAAATCGTCACACTCAGTTGTGGCAGGTATTAGTAAATCATGAGGTCCAGAAGCATATCAATTAGTACCAAAAAAGCCAACCAAAACATCAAATTCAGAACAGCAACGAAAGCGAAACGACTGCAGTCGCAACTGCCAGCGCGGTGCACACAACACGAGTTGTGAGAGTGAACACAACGGTTCTAGCAAGCGCGCGAGGCAGACAGCATAGGCAGCTACCGCCGCTTGTACTGTGATGTGTAGAGAAATACGCATGCGCAGTGCATAACATATTCAAATTTGCCATCGATTATGAACAATCGATATATATGGCAATTAGTGAAGTTCCATGCAACAACTTGGGATTATTGGATATATCCAATTATCAAAAATGATGATTATAATTCAGAAATGACACGTATATGAATATGACACGGAATGAGTTTAAGAGTACTTTTGTAATCGTCAATTAACGTTATATATTGTTTTTTTATATTTGAAATAAATTTGATTATATTAATGATAAAATAGATTTAATATTAATTCATTTTAAATTTTACAAATCGATTAATAAGACTCATTATGTATTTGATATATTTAACAGACATCTCTGATTTGTATTTCTTTATTTGTAGTATTTTTTCGAAAATAAAAGTGATTTATGTCAAATTAATTTAATTTTCTGATTATTCAATTCGAATACACTTATAATTGCATTTGAAAGTGCTGGTGTAAGTGCTGATAACACTCAAAGTGGCACTAGAAGTGTCCAACACTTACTTAAGTGATACTGCCAGTGCCACTTGCACTTATATTTGATACTTGTAGCTACACTTTAAGTGCTTAGTTTAAGTGATGCAAGTGGATATGGGTTGCCTGGGTAGTGAGTGACGATTCTACCCCAAAAATTTGGGAGAATGGTATTTCTTGTGTCAATATCTCCTCCAAAACCACCACATGGATCGGTCTGAAAATTTAACACAATGTTCGGGTGGTGGTGAAGACGTGCTGTGTTGGTTTGGGGCCAGGTAGGTCAAAGGTCAAAGGTACAGCAGAAATACGAATTTTGTATAGAAATGTGTTGGGACCGAGTGTTAACTGTGGCTGTGAGACACAGACAAGCACACACGCTGACCAGCGCGCCCGCTGTGCGCAAAGAGGATGGGCAGTGACAAACACACCCACACTGGAGTGCTGTGATTCACATAGTAGGTGTGGTTGTGTTTACCTTGGACCACATTACTGTTACTGTTGACTGTACATGTGTCTGTTCAAAACATTTAACCACTATCCAGACATGTTGCAAATCTGTGTGATCTATTAAATCGAGTCAAAACAATTCGAGTTTTCTTTCTCTGCTATCTAATACGCTTTCAAGCAATGTACATCTTTTAATATACCCAATTTTTGGCACAGCACTGTTTTTGTGCATAACTCAAAGTGATCTGAAACATAATCCACAAGAAATTACTTTCTTAATTAAAATAATTTAAAGTATGTTAACGGGGAAAATGTTTTGACCAAGTTATTCGAGTAGTGTGGCAGCAAAATTGTAAAATTCGGGGAATATTGTTTACATCTGTAATTTATGGAGAATATAAATTAAATTATGCAGCATAAAACTTGAGAAAAGAATAGATTTTTTCTGGTTGTGATGATGGACATGTCTAACTACAAGTTGTACAACCTTTGATTGAATGGCCTTTGTGATGGCATGCCATATTTAATACTTTCAATCGATAAATTTTTTGTTTTATGTTAATTGTAATGTTCAGAACACTCTATTTCTGATATCTAGAACTTTATAAAAAGTTCTTTGAATGATTTTGTACTTCACGACTAAAGGTACAAAAATTCTCTCTCACTTCGAGAGAGTAAAGACAGTTCTTCAGCTTAAAAGAAGCTTTTAAATCATTTTCATTGCTAAAATATGTGCACCTAAAGTATCGCACACGTTAAGCGAGTGATAAAATAATAATAATGATCGATAATTTCACAAAACATTTTCTATCTCCTATACCGTTCGCTCCGACTTTACGCCAACGGCGTTATTTATCTTTATAAATAACAAAGCAAGAGGGCTCCATAACGCCTGCTGGTTCAAAAACTAGTTTATAAAAGTTTCAAAGTTTCGAAACTCGATTGTCATTTCATCATTTAATCAGAATTGTTTTTCCGGCCAACCAAGTCAACACTCATTAGTTAATCATATCCGTCAAGCGAAAATTGTTTTTGTAAAACTTTTATCATTAATATTTTAAAAATAGCATTTAATGATTTGGTTCACTGTTCCTGATACACTGTTCCTAAACTTTAACTGAATCGATTTTTTAGAATTGACAAATTCTGAAAGTTCTTGGCTCATTCTCTCAAATGAAATACGAGTGAGAGCTTGAAAATAAAAATGAAAATTTTGCTCGTTAAGCTACGTTAAATTTTGGAGCCCTCTTTTGACCATAATGGTGGGGTTTTCTATTTTTGTTCCGTCCTACTTTCTATACTTTGTGGTTTTCCCCAAAAAGGTTTGGTTTTTGGTTTTTTAGTTTTTGGTTTTGGTTTTGGTTTTGGTTTTGGTTTTATTTTTTAATCAATATTTATCGTTTTATATAGATTCCATTCACTCACAAGTGGATTTACATTGTGCTAATGTCCGAAATGATTGTTGTGTCATTTTCTTTAACCTCTTCGTCGTGCCAACTTGGCCCAAGGCTCCAGAACGAACCACAATAGCTAGGGACTTGAAAATTTCGGAGCACACTCCCCTATAATACCGCAACGGCGGAAAGTACTCAAAAGTTCCAATTGGAACACCCTCCTGGACCCCATTTCCGGTTGCTATTTTTTGATTCTAAAATAAACTATAAATTATTCTAAGACTTCTGGCACAAAAACCGGATGTTTTTCGTCAACCGGAAGTAGGAGTTCCAAAATGGAACTTCCTGTTAACGCAACCAAAATTAATTTTTGATTACATAATCGGATTCTCCATCATTTTTCATGAAAGATAGCATACTTGAACTTTAAAATCCATTAAATTTAGAAAAAGTTACGGAATTTCAAATTTTTCCCAAAAACTGACAGAAATTTAATGTTGGATCGAAAAACATGTTACTTTTAAGCTAAGTTTTTGTCACTTAGACTAAACCTATTTTAATGTTCTTATATGCTATCTTTCATGAAAAATGATGGAGAATCCGATTCTGAACTCAAAAATTAGATTTTTGAACGATACCCGGAAGTTGGATTCTGGAACTCCTACTTCCGGTACATAAATTGATTTTTAATTTGCATTATTCGAATCTCCGTATTGTATTTAGTAAGAATGCCATTTTAAAAGATCAAAATCCATCCACTACAAGTGATATAATTAGATCTTCAACATTACAATATCAATGTCAATTCAGTCTGTTCACTTTCCGGCCTTGTTTATTTGGCCAAAAATAGCAATTTTTTTATTTTAGTTTATTTCTCTTAGACTTGATGGATTTTTATGTTCAGATATGTTATTCTTCATGAAAAAGGATGGAGAATCCGATTCTGAACTCAAAAATAATATTTTTGAACGATAACCGGAAATTCTATTTTGAAACTCTTACTTCCGGTTGACAAAAACATCCGGTTTTTTGTGCCAGAAGTCTTAGAATAATTTATAATTTATTTTAGAATCAAAAAATAGCAACCGGAAATGGGGTCCAGGAGGATGTTCCAATTGGAACTTTTGAGTAGTTTCCGCCGTTGCGGTATTGTAGGGGAGTATGCTCCTAAATTTTCAAGTCCCTAGCTATTGTGGTTCGTTCTAGAGCCTTGGGCCAAGTTGGCACGACGAAGAGGTTAATTTAAAAGTGCGCTACAGTTGCTCAATATAACACACAAATGTCGAAATATAATGGCAAATTGCTCATAAATATTCTCAAAATTCACAAATGCCACAATCATCAAAATCATGCAAAAATATCACTTGGAATTTGCCAATTATTAAAAGTATGATTGCTGATCGAGTTTGTTATATTATTTTCTCATATTTCGATAATTGATTTGACCGAAAATATATATTATATAAATGGAATCATTTCAAAATTATGGCTGCTTCCATTCGTACGCTTTTCGGCTGGCGAACAACTCGAGATTTACAATTAAAACATTCTATGGAGTACCGTAAATACCCGAATATAGCCCGCACCCCGTGTATAGCCCGCACCCGTGTATAGCCCGCAGAAAAATTTGCTTCGGTAAATAATCCCGTGTATAGCCCGCACCCATGTATAGCCCGCACTTTTGGAAAACCCACTAAATTGCCCATTAAAATCTTGGTTCATGCGTCCATTTTGAACTAATTTTGCGTTATTTGTCATATTTTGAATGCTATTTACCCGAAAATACCCAAATAAAGTAAAATTTGGGCCTAAAATGTAAAAAATTGAATGGATTTGCTAGGATAGGTTAAAACTTTCAAAAAGTATCCTGTGTATAGCCCGCACCCGAATATAGCCCGCAGGAGGCCACGAAAAAAAATTGTTCCGTCTATAGCCCGCGGGCTATATTCGGGTATTTACGGTAATTACTTTAGTATATCGTGTGTATTTTGTTGTTGTTGTTGTAACGATTAATTCTCATTTTATGTCATCTCTTACTGTTATGTGCATGTTCTTTATGGCTGTTTATAAAAGATAAAAAATAAATTGAATAAAAAGAGCTCTTTACTGCAATACATTTTGAACATTTCTCGGGCTCGCAATTCAAGCCAAATTGAAGGATCGTCCACTTCGCGTCAATACTATTTTCCGTTGTGCTTAATGATTTTCACTTTTCTGTACGGAACAGTTGGACTTGAGTTCGCTTATGATTTGACCAGTTCAGGGACGGTTCTTCCAATAGTTTAGGTCATGGGTGCATGACCAAAAATTTTGGTTAGGGGCGCCAAATGGTCAGAAATGGCGCCGTCGCGAGCGTAAGCTTTGTAAACGTTTCAATTTAGTTTTCTCTCAGTTTACGTCCCCTAAATGGCGCCTTCAGCTCGTTTCAGTTGTTTTCCTCCAGTTAATGAATCCAAAAGGGCGACCTGAGCTCTTTTCAGTTGTTTTCCTCCAGTTTCTGAATCCAGAAGGGCGCCCTCAGCTCGTTTCAGTTATTTTCATTAATAATTGAGGATGGTTCCCGTTATCGGTACTCGGTCAACCCAAGGGATCATCTTGTCCTTGGGGCTCGGTTTTATTTTCATTAATAATTGAGGATGGTTCCCGTTATCGGTACTCGGTCAACCCGAGGGATCATCTTGTCCTTGGGGCTCGGTTTTATTTTCATTAATAATTGAAGATGGTTCCCGTATAAAGTTTTGCATTATAATTATAATTTGTTGCTTGATGTCCTGTATAAAGCATTGATGCAAAAACCAAGGGTACCCCTTTACACTAAAATTTAGGGGCGCCAAAAAACTGAAAAACAAGGGCGCCAAATGCGATATATTGCATTACGTTATGAGAGTAACGTCATATACAGAAATTTTTAGATGACTTTAGCGGGCTTCATGCAATTTCCTCGGCCCATTGGTGGGAGGCTTGTGTACAGAAATGAGGTCTGAAACTCTATTGATTTTGAAATAAAAAATCTCAAGTCAACAATACAATTAATTAATTTTTATTACATGTACATGCATTTTTATTATATGCAAGAATAAAATTATTATTGGCCAATTTAGTTACTCCTGAAAATCGCAAGCTCCGATTCTCAAACTTGTTCTAACTGAAAATCGATATTTCATATTTGATTGAATCTGAGGGTGACATTCGTACTTGGAAGCTGTTAAGAAATGACATTAAGTCGCAGATTGCATTTATATATTAGAAGCAAATTCAATTTCATTTTTCACCAAATTGTTGAAATGATTGGCCGAAACTTTGTGATCTCCCTGATCTTCCAGCGTCTCTACGGGTTTTTTCAATATCTCGACCCAGTTGAACTTGATGCTAAATGGGCTTTCCTTAGACTCAACAGCAACAAAATCACCAGCCAGAATGACGATTTTGGGTTGAATTCGTGGAAATATCCAAACTACACATTTTTGCCTCAATTTCTAACGATGATTGTCACCATGCTTCTAGGCACCTTTGGACTGCACTATAAGGCCACGGGTGAACTCAATCCACGCCATTTCATCACCAGTTAATATTTAATAATCGGTTAATATAGTTAATTAAGCTAAAAGGACAATTTTTTCCAATTGATACTGGCTGACAAGTTCATTAGCTACGGCTAATTAGATTTTATTAGTAGAATCTTTTTAAAAAACCAGTGAAAATGTTCGAAACAAGTAGGAGTAAAAATGGAACTGGTGAATTTAGTTAAGCTCACCATTGACACTGATTTTTATTTGGATCGATCAAATGAGTCAGTAGTTTTAAGTTTTTTGCAATAACCACAAGAAGATTTATATGTGGTAGCGGCAATTACTGGTCTGTGGACTTCTGGATTGATTGTCAGAGCAAACCAAAAGGTTAAATAAAATCAATTTTGCAACGAAGCCAAAAATTCCACTTCCAAATAGCACAACTCTGCAAATCTGGTCAACTTTTTGAAACAGGCCGGGGATAGTTGAAATTAACTAATTCGAGTTTGCTGAATCGATTGACAATCTCAAAAAATGTTTATCTGGTAGTCATTACGTGAGATCCAAATTCCTACAATAAGCTGTGCAAATGAGACTCACCTGAATTTAAACTTAACTGCATCATCAACTGAATAGTACTGCGGAAGTATCAAAATCTGGCTGTCAGATAAGCATCTTGCCGACCAGCTAGGAATTTTCTGAGATTGCCAATCAATCCAGCATACTCGAATTAGTGAATTTCAACTATCTCCGAGCCTGTTACAAAAAGTTTACCAGATTTGTAGAATAGTGTAGATCACATTGAGCGAGTGTAAAGTGTCGTTAAAACTGTTTACGACACACAATTACCTAAAGTGAGCCAAGCCAAGTCATAAAAATATGAAATCAAAATGATAATCACCTTATTGTTGGTGTGTCGATAATCACCCTAGTCCCTCTATGAAATGTGGCAAATATGATTTATTTAATGTCACGCCATTAGATTGAATTTATACTTTTTAAAAGTATGTCACGCCTCGTGTAAGCCAATTCTCAGTTTGAAATGAATATTTCACTGATTTTTTCTGGAATATTAAAAGAATGAGAGTGATATTTGATATTGACGTGCTATTCCCGAATTTACAATACTAGTACACTGTATTGTCGTTGGGGTGGCCGGCTGTTTCAGTTCTATCATTTCAGTTGCTCTTCAGCATTGATCAACTAAACAAGCTCATTTCAAAACAACCAACTAAAAGTTTTAAGTTTATCAATTATGCCTCCAAATATGTTCATAAAATTATCCACATTCATCTTCGACAACTTGGTGAAAAATGTTTCCAAACACGCTTTCAACAAATTGTCTAATCACTTCAAATATTTGAACCAAATTTTTGATCCAGTGAAAGATTATTATCCTAAATTCATCAGCGGCAATGTGAGCCAAATTCATCCATCATCATCGATCAAACAAAATGTTAAATCAAAGTACAAAATTAACAATCACTTTGTGTTTCCATTTGCAGTTGCACTTTCAGTCGTACTGCAGTATTACATTGTTAGTCTGTTCCGAAACAACTTTCGCTACACTTCGAGCGGCATGCCTCGACTGTTCACTCATCTTATTTTCCCAAAAAATTACTGGCAAGAAGGCGACATCATAATTGGCGATTGTGTTGCGATGGTGACCATCATGTATTGCTTCCTATTACGTGAGCCAATGCTGCACCCAAAATATAACATGTATTTAATTTCTCAAATGAACACACCTGAATTAAAGACTTTTCAAAAGTACAAACCTAATCAGGCCAAAACTGTAAAAATTTTTAAAAATTTCGCCAGAAATTCTTAAAGTTAATCAAACTTCTTGTCGCAATAATATGGCTTGAGTGTGTTTCTTTCTTTGTCGGCAGTTTTTTCTTGTTCTATTGGACTGGCTCGATTGTCAGTGACTGTCTCACTGTACTGACGATTGTTGTATATTTCATGTATGCAGCTTACAGTAACGCTGGAATCTTGCTGTACTTTATGCTCACAGTACAATACATGAAAATTCAACAGAAATCTAAGCTTGCTAAGATTCATGAATTGAATTTAAGTTTGGTCAAATCGAATCAATCAAAATTGAATCAGTCGAAAACTCTTAAATACGAACAATGGCGCAAATTTATTATGTTTTCTGGTGAAAAGCTCCAACTGTATGATGAAATCAAAGCAAGGAATTCATTCTGGTCCAAATATTTGACAATCTATTTTGTGGTGTACATAGTTGGAATTTGCTATATGGCTTATGCATTATTTTACAAAGCTACCGATTTTGGATTTAAAACGCAGTTCTTTGCCTTTTTTCTGTTTGGACTTTTTGCTGATTCTAGTTCTGCTCACAGGCCAGTGCTCGATGATTGTCTATCAGAATGATATAATATTCAAACAGATGACTCAGTTTTGCTTTCTTTATCAACAAAATGGTCTCTTGCTCAAAAGACATCTTTTCAAGGTTTGTTTTGCCTTACAATTTGTCACAATTAAGCAAAAAATAATATTGGTTTATATATAGATGGACGGACTAGCTTCAAATCATAAAAATATTATGAAAATTTCTTTTAAATTGCTGAACAATTCCCGAATAGACTCGAAAATGTTTGAACTGGTATTTATAACAATCAAAAAAATAAACAAAAACAAATCTTAATTTTAATTTTAATTTAGATTTTCTCATATATCAGTATTTTGTTCATGATGATTTTGGGCAAATGATCCACTAAGTGTAGTTATGGAGAGTTAGGTTTGACAGAAGTTCGCTAAAAGTATTTCATTTCATTTCATTCTTTAATTTAAAAAAAACAAAAAAAACAGAAAAGTAGATTAAAAGAGGTGCACAAAAAATATAATAATTTAGCTGATCATTTATCCAGTAGAGTGCAAATTAATTACAATGCGATAGTATGTCCATTACTTAGACAATTCAAGATCAACGAGCTGATAGTGTACATTGGCGAGTACACGAAGACAACATCTCACGAAAAGCAAAATCAACTGAAGTAAGGGGCACTGTTGGATTGGATAGGGAACCTCAACATCACCTAATGGGGCACCGGTAAGTTGACCAAAAGAAGCTTAAATATCAAGACGGACAGTGATCAAACTTGATTATTGACGAACCGAACCCGAGACGAACCAACACATTCGAATGAGTGAAGAAAGTCCGAGATGAACGTGATTGTTGCTGTTTATCATAAAGAAGCGAAACTTGTGTTTATGAGGGAGAAACAGACGAATTGACCGAAGGCAAAGACAACGTAGGCTGCTGATTGAGTGTCAACAAAGGAATTATAAGACAAAGGCATAAATTAATCCTGCAGACGGACAGACATCCTACAGTTGTCTCTGCACCAACGAGATGGCGCTGCGGAAATACTTATGAGAAAACCTGATATATAAGGAATGGCGAACAACATCGACGCATCATGTGAGTGAAACGTACATTGATGTCCCACCACGATCGATGTGAGAGACACCCGTGAAGATCTTATCCTGGATCGACCCGATCACGAGACAGTTCACTCGTCTCGTCTAGTGAACCATGAAATAACGATATGTCTCGTCAAGAAACGCGAAGCAAGAATCAACCTAAAACCCGACAAGTCTCTTCGTGGCAGTTGGCTGGACACCCAGTCTATCAAGACCCAAAAAGTCAAGCCTGATTCAACACGATCCATCGAGAGCAGTTTGTGCTGTAATCTCCTCACGAAGTTTTGGCAGAAAAGTGTCGTGGTGTATGAGTTGATCAAGTGATGCTATTGACTATCGTTGTGTTGTATTTAAAAAAATAAAATATTAGCACCTCAAATCTCATGACTTCTTAAAACTTCATGAAATCTTATGACCAATGAACCATAAAAGAACAATATAATGTTTGACAATAAAATGGCAATTAAAGTATTCAAAAAATTAAAGAGAGTTGGAAAAATTGCTTGGGTTTTGTGTTTGTGTAAAATTATGAATTTACATTATTACTTTGGCAAATTGCAAATTCAATCATATTCAATAAAATCATTACATTCAACCACAAATCGCCGTTAAAAGTCTTAACCGTTTATCCTCATAATTCTCCTATACTCGTTGAAGCCACAGTTAGTATATCACCTGAAGGCTGATGAGAAATCATGACTGTGGCGTTTCAAATGGACCACATAATGAAAAATTATTATATAATTAATAATTAAATAATTACAATTAAATATCATAGCAATACTTGAATTTGGCGAGTCTGATTTTTTGGATCTTGATTTTCCCGTTCTACGCAATGTACATGACCTTTGGTATGTAAACAAACAAAAATTGACATTTTTAATTCACAACTATTATGATATGTTACCAAATTGAATTCCAAATTCTGCGCAGCATTGTGCTATCTCAGTGGCTTCATTGTGCTCGCCAGCAAATACATTCGTATTCGTCAGAAAGTTTTGCTTGGCAAATTTGCCGAATTGAACAATCAAATGGTCCAACTGAAGCAGCGCAGCCCAACCAATGGCAAGGTGTGGCAATTTTGGTGGAAACATCGTGTGTGTAATCAAACATCCCTTGAAATATGTCAAATGACAGGCGAGTACAGTCGATTTGCGCTGGCAATTCTGTCCATTCAAATTCCGTACTTTATTCTGCATCAATGTTACTTTCTCTATTTGGCCGCCTTTGCGCCGAATGTTCCGATGGGAGAGAAAATGCTCGGCGGTTTGGTTGTCTTGAATATGAATGGCTTTCTATTTGTGCTGGTACAGCAGTGTGCAGCTGTGGTGACCAATTTCACCAAAGTACAGGTAGAAAATCGAAAATTCTATTTGAATTTCTCAAGAATTGGCGGATTCGCAGTTGTGAAGACTAACAATTTACTCAAAGTATTTAATTTGCAATTTTGATTTATCCAATCATCAAATTATTTAAACCATTTTTGTTTTGTTTACTACAGATTGAATTACTCCAAACACCCAGTCTATTGAGTTGGTATGCGTTCAAAGTGAGCGGAGGACGTCGCATCACTTCGAAGACATTTGAATTAGTAATTTAAAAAATAATTTTATAGTTAATCCCTTACCCTCTAAAAAAGAAGTGGTCACTTTCTCCCTCTGTGACAGCAATTAATTTTTTGTTTTTTGAATATTGTGCAAAAACTATAGATCCTAGGAACATGAAACCTATGCAGGTCGATTTGATAAATCGCGATCTTTCCAATGGTGTGACCCATGTGTTGGTATAATGTGGGTGTGGCAGCGAATTCCCGTATTTTCGATAATTTTGAAATAATTAATTTTGAGTTTTTCCAACACTGTGTGAAAACTATATATCCCAGAACTACCAAAATTTCCATGTCGACTTGGAAAAATACGATCTTTCCAATGGTGTAACCCATTTGTGGGTATCATGTGTACATCACGCCTAAATCCAAACTTTAAAATTCCAAAACAAAGATTGCGTCATCGGCAGTCAGTATGAGAAGAGTAGCTATCTTCTCTCTTTGCTTCTACTACTTCTTTGCGGACGCGCGTATGTGCGCGTTGATATGTGCCACTACGCTCTCACTTCCCCTTCTGTACTGACTGCTCAACTGTCTGAGTCAACAGCAAGACCGCGGAGGCCCTCCGCTGCCGGAGGGGCAACGAGAACCACGATAAGTAAGACTACTTCAGGGAAAGAGCGGCGGGATGAAGGAGGGAAGGAGGGAGAAGAGCGTTGAGAAAGGCAGCCGCATGCCACCAAAGAGAAGTAGACGAAACGCACAACAGAGGGAGACTGTTTGGCTTAGGTCTGTGAGTGTGTACGAGACTGCTCTCTGTGTGGCCCGTGCTTACTCAACTGTGTGTGGCTCAGTGTTGACCGTTGGGTTTGTTGTGTCTGCTCTTGCCAATCAACTGACGACTGCCGTGAGTCAGCGATTGTTTCTCGATTCTCGTGATTATCGCATCATCTTATCGTTGATTACTTCTCTGATTGTGGTTATCATCGTGATTCATCCTCGATTGTTATCACTAATCTTTCAACTCATCGATTGTGAGTGTTCCAGTAATCGCCTTTCATCAGGTTTGTTCTTATCAAAGCATTGTTTGATGTGATAACTTATCAGTTTTTAATTTCTAGGATTATCGTCATCTGCGCTATCACCATTTCATCGGATTCGGGTTTGTGAATATTTTATTTTATTATTTGTGTGTGTGTGTGTGTGTGAGTGATTTTATTTGTGTGTGTGAGTGATTTTATTATTTTGATTAAATATTTTTATTCTCTCTATATTTGCTGCTTTGGTGACTCCGAAGACGACGGTTCACAAGACGAGTTTGGTGCGTTTGGAGGCAAGGCGCGAGGTAATTTTGTTGTTCCGCCTCACAATCCCAATTTGGGTAGGCGGAACTTTTAATGTATCCATTATGCAGCCTAGGATTTACACATTCTTAGTTATGAATTCGTTTTGCAGTAATTTTAAATACATTTGAATGAATTATTAATCGTGAGTATTATTATATTATCAATTTGTCAACAATTAGATTATTTTTGCATGAATTTGGCCTTTTAAAGGCTTTCGGATGGTGTGATTTTCTATGTTGCATGAATTTCAGAATTCGGACATGAACTATATAAACCATTGGAATAAACACGTAAACTCACTATCTTAATTCATTCGTGTATAAATTTTTTTTGCAAAACGATTCATACTTAGATATTGTGTAGTTCTAACTATTATGCATTTTGAATGAGTTAATTTTTTTTGAATTCTTAGAAATGCAAAATGTTCCTGTTATTACCTTTTAGCGCACCAGAACAAGTCTTCAAAAGGAACCGAAGCTGCATCAAGACGGATATCGGAGATGCAAATATTGGAATTTTCAATTTTATTTTATTGTTTTATTTATATTTTGTAAATTAAATCATAATTAATTCAATAAAATCTTTTGAACTACATTTATTTGTTTATTTATTTATTTCAAATTGCGATAACAATTGTTTTAAATAATTTATAAATCGATACAAGTGTAATATTTGTTAGGGGTGTAGGAGGTGGGGTGGGGTAGGGGTGTGGGGGGGGGGGCGGGGTGTCGGCGCAAAGCGCCTTCCGAGCGCCGCTCGCGGCGCGAGGATTTACTTGTATATATCTGATATATTTCATAGATTATCTCCTACATCAGTGTTTTCTTCATGTCTGTCTTCCAGAATTACTAAAACGCATTATTGAGACATTAGTTCGCCCACTGAATGTGTGTTTAGAAATTCAACATCATGTTGAATATTAGTTTGTTTTGCTACAGTTTCTTAAAATCCATTAATTGTTTTGTAATTTAATTTATTCATATGTATTACTCTTTCGCAAATGTCCCAAATGAGCCGCTAGCTCCATCTATTATGTGTCACTTTCCCCTTTAGCTCGGCTCATTACTTTTGCGAATGAGTATTACTACGAAAAAAGTATAAGTTTATATCAAAACTAATTTAGAAAGAGTTATTTTAATTTGTTTTTTTTTAAATTTGTGTGACTAAATTAAACACTAACCTTGCACAGACATCGAGATTAAACAGACGAACGTTATTAAAAGTGTGAGTTTAGTCATTTTTGAATTGAGTCATCGTATAGATTGGATTTATTTTTGGATGTATTCCTTATATATACAATTTCAAAAACGATTTCTGTGTGCAGCTTAAAACATTTGGCAAAAATTAGAAACCAGTTAGACAGCATTGTTTGATGTAAAAGTTTACAAGATCGACTGTGTCAAACTATGTTACGATCTGTTTGTGCTCAATCGAAGGAAATTTTTCCAACTGAACCCACAATTTTGTTTTCACATTCGAGTCCGCCAGCCGATCAAGTCGGCCAAAGTGATGCTCAGTTGGCTCATCTCAATGTGGACGAGCAATCATGCCAACCACTTTCAACCTAGACTGGAATGCTTTCCCCAAATGGACCCAAAAATTCGCATTCGTGCAGTGTTGATTGTCACTCTAATGGAAAAGACTATGATGGGCTTTGTTGCTTTCACTGGTATATATATATACTTTCACATTTCATTTAAACAAAAAACTAATTTGTTTATTTCAATGTACAATGTACTTTATTCAGCAAGCATTTCAATCATTGGCCTAGTCTACCATTTCGAAACAGTTGCGCAAATGTTCACCAGCTATTCGCGTGCCATTCTATTCGTGATCAATTCGCCTTTAGCCATCTACACCGGTGCCTCAACTGGCATTTTCACCTTTTTCGGTGCTGCCGCACTGAACTTGCTTTGCTTCGTGTATGAGACCGAGCTGAAGCAGCTGAACCACAATGTTCAACATTGCCTCTCATTGAGGGTTCGAAAGTTAATGTCAAGTGCACGGTATGCGCATGAGTTGCGAGCCCACCAGCGGGTGCAGCACCACATCTGGAAGAATGTCGCCCAAATGAAATTCCAATTTGCGGACAATGTACTGTGGAGTGCAATGCTGTCCAATTCGGCGGTCAACGTGTACATCATTGTGATGTTGGCCTTTGTGGACACTCACCCGGTGGACAAGTTTATGCTCCTGTTTGCCATATTGACCCAGCTCAGTGTGGCACTCCTTTTTGGCTACAAATTGGCCCACGCTGTACTCACCTTCTACTCGTGTGCGCCTCACCTCCACCGGGCACAGTTCTACCTGGATGGCAGAATGTTGCGCGCAAAGTTGATCCACAGCAACCATCGCCTGTGTTTGTCAATTGGACCAATGACAAATTTGACCAGTGTCGACATCTTTCAGGTTAGCATACACACACACACAACAATTGGCAATTCAATCAATTGATGAATGCATTCTTTTGTAGTTGACACTCGTCTACGCTAGTTACATCATGTATGTGGCCAAGGTGGTGCACAAACATGCCTTAGCAAATGCTCTATAGCAGTTTTTGTTCTGTTCCAGCAATTGATTGATCAATCTAAATGCGTTCAAGTTTACAGGTAATATTGATTTCGATTTTGTACAAAACTGCGTGAATAGTAAAATAAAATAAAAATAGTTGTGTGATATTATACTAAATGGCTCAATTTAGTCTATTTTTACGGCATCTTTCACATTTACAGAAGCATTCTTGTGGATGTATGAGCTAAAGTAGAATTTGCCAAATAGAAAGGCAAACAGTGGCGCTTGGCTGATGCCAATCCACAAGTAAGCAATCGAGTAGCCATGTGAGTATTTGGCGTACACTGCCGAGAAGGCAATAAACACTATAAATTGGCCAATCTGCAGTTGGGTGATGTACTTCTTCCACCAGAGATGCTTCGCCATTGAGGGGCCCATTGTTGACATGCCATAGTATGCGTACATGAATGTATGCACCAACGAGTTGAAGAATACGAATATTCTGTTGGGTGGAGAAGTTGGGTGGAGGGTGAAGGTTATCACACCGAGCAGCGGAACAATGCCGTGATGGTACAGGTGCAGAAAGGTCAATTGGGTCTGCTTCTTGCGAAGCACAAAAAAGACTGTCTCCAGCAAGTCGACAAATTTGCTTATCAAACACAGATTGAGAAAGTGGATGATTTGCAGCTGTTTTGGGCTGGTGTCCTGCGGGCTGGAAGCCACCAGATTGGACCAATCTCGACCAAAGTTGGACAGCACAAAGCAGTGCACCACAAAGTACAGATTGGCCAATGACATTGTCAGGTTGTACACGAGCATCAAGTGGCGCAGGGAGTATGGCGCCCGGTTGGCCATCACACGGGGCAAAATCACTTTCACCAGGGAGATGTAGCTCGCCAGAATTAGCAAAACATTGACGAGACCATTTTGGAGCAGCCAGTAATGGGCCACACGTTCATCTGCATGTTGTAGCCAAAAGTCGACCAAGACGAAGCGAATTGAGTCAATCATAAATGACATGACGCTTTGTGAGCTTGAAAGAATGAACAATGCTAATGATGTGTTCTATTTCAACTAACTGATCCACACTCTGTCATATATCACAATTTATACTTAAAAAACAATTTGCCCCTCAAATATGTCAATTCGTTTAGCAATGTGGCGACAAAAAGTTCACTCAAAATGTTTTTTCCCTTACATGATGTTTGATGTAATTGCGCAGCAATGAAGTTGTGCACCTAGGCGTCTGACATTGAACAGGAAAATCACGCTATGTACCAAAAAAAACGAGTACAAAATTCGAGGGCCCTAAACGACTAATTAATTGCGAATTTGTGCAATTTTTTGAGCCAAAACGTATCATTACAAGACGTTACAATCCAATTATTATTCGGTTCAATCTTTTTTTTTTGTGGTGATCATATTATCAGTTTATTTCTCGGACATTTCTTCAAAGGAAAGTGCACAAATGGAAATAAAGTTAAAACAAGGAAAATGCAAATCATTTCAAAAGTTATCTCAATACTTGCTGCATCGGACAATTCACAAATTGATAGTTTAATTACAAGGAAATTCAAATCCCTTCGTTGACACGAAGTGATTTGTCCCTTCGGGAACATTTCCTTGTAAAACGCCCTTCGGGCGTGAATGTACAAAATTAAGAATAAGTTACGTAAAGTTATGAAAAAGATAAGAATGATTCAAATAAGAAAATTGCTTTAGTTTAAAACTCTAGTCATAAAAATTCACATTAAAAACAAACTTATTAGACCAAGTTTAAGTTGTAGAGCGATTTGGCCAGGTTCCCTTGAATCCCATATCGCTTTGTTAATGTCCTATTGTAGTAGATACCAACGAATAACTTCACTAATGCTGGTGATGATAATGACACATGATGAGATATGAAAATGATTTAAAGTTCATCTGAATTGGATTGATAAGAAAATCACTAGTAAGAACGGAGCAATGGTTCTATTATTAAGGTTATAAAAGCGAGTGCGCTTCTTGAAGTGAACATGACATTGAGTTGAACAATAAGTTATCCAACAAAGTGGACTTCCTAAAAGATACTTACAACCGGTCATTTTTTGGTGTGGACTCTTCGTATTGCCCCAAATTTTTATCATAGGATTAGTGTCCCAAGACTAGTTCAAGGATAGGTTTTGGTTGACTTATGACCAGAGGTATAGGCCAAGGTCAAAAGGTCAAATTTTTTCATGAATATCTATACACGCTATATGTCGACTGTAGAATGATATTGAGTATTTTTATTCAATTTTTACATAATCAAACTAATTTTTTAAAATAATTTTTTTTGTTAAATTAATAAAGGATTTTATTTTATTTTAATGTGAAAAAATATATTCAAAAATCAAAAATCGCGCACAAATACATATAGTACGTTGTCAATGAATAGGACATTGTTTACATTGTTTTCTGCTGCAGGTAACAAACAAATGCTATTGTCAAATCGATTTTTGCTTCTTTTGTCATTGATATTTTACATTTTTACAAGTAAGTTAGTGAATTTTTAACTATTAAATTGTAATAACTGACTTTAATTAGATGCCAATTAACAAAAATCGAGTGGTGCACGCATTGGTTAAAGAGTTGAAAAAATCAAAATGTGACATTATGGCTGTTGGTGAACTTTCGTTAGAAGAAAATCAAGTTGTGGAAAGTATTTTGTTGTTTCTTGATGATTGTTGTGAACATGAAGGCGAATATTCACTCGATGTTGACAACTCTCAACCTCAACCTGACTCGGATGATGAATTTTCTGAAGAAGGGCAAGATGATGATGATGATGATAGTGGTGATTGTTGAGTATCGTGATTTGGCACTTCTTCTGTGAATGGACCGTTGTGTTGTGTATGTGTGCGTGTGTGTTGCGAAAGCACGTTGTAGTTCCCTTTCCTTTTAGTGTGTAACTCGCTTTTTGTTGAAGACAGTCGAATGCAATAAAAACGTTTCTTGTTCGTGAAACTTAGTTCTGTTCGAGTGAACTTTCGTGAATTCTAAGTGAATTCTTGCTGGTCTGTGTGACCGATTCTACATCAAACAACAGTGATGATAATCCAAGTCAAGGTTCAGTACTGTCTTCTTCGTCATCTTCGTACCACCCATCACCAGTGAAGAAGGTTAAAATTTTTGAATTAGATCCAGAAAAGAAGAAGAATATTTATTCCGATATGATTAAACACCCTCACTGGAACGAGAGTACATTTAAAAGAATATACCACATTGAGCGCTCAGAGTACTTCAAACTCAAACAGCACGTTACTTCTGGAGATTACGGATACTGGGAGAACGTCAAAATGTTGGACAAACTTCTATATGCCTAATTTATATCTCAACT
This sequence comes from Rhizoglyphus robini, assembly GCA_023373905.1. Classification (NCBI taxonomy): domain Eukaryota; kingdom Metazoa; phylum Arthropoda; class Arachnida; order Sarcoptiformes; family Acaridae; genus Rhizoglyphus; species Rhizoglyphus robini. The sequence goes on along the minus strand of JAKIJQ010000074.1, from coordinate 492,355 downwards.
ATCATCTGGTGTAATCATCTGTGATTACTCATTGCGACAAGAAGCACTCAAATTGGCCAAAGAAACGGATTTCAAGTTTCTTTATTCGCCTTCTTTTATCTACTTATTGTTATAATAATGATAACAACAACAGGACGGACAGACAGCACTCTCACTGTACAGCCAACAGTTACTCCATCTCTGTGTGCGAACACAAAACACACACAGGCACAAATAGACACATAATGCATGACGCTCGAGGGTGAGGACGAGGGTGAGAGGCTATGTCTTGAAGGCTATCGTGACCAGTGGTCCAGTGCCATGTGAATGTCATATGTATGTCGTTAGACTATTTTTTTAAGATTTCAAAATATTAAACAGAATTTACCTAATTATTAAAATTATTAAATTATTAAAATTTAGATTCTTACATTGCAAATTGATGAAATATGTAGGACATCTTCCCGCTTTTAGATTTCTCAATTCTGTCAATTAGACTAGTAGAACGAGGACGTTTTACTTCCTTGTTCCTTATTTTGTGCCCTCTTTCGCACATCACACACACACAGTTAGCTTAATATAATTTGCAATACACAAATTAGGTATTCGTTCATTTAACCAGGTCGTAAATCGAAGAATATCTAGCACAATAGACAGAAAAACAATAAAACAAAATTTACAACAAATTAGGCTTTAGACAGAATCTTCATTGAAACACATGTGCAGGAACTTTAAGATGCAATACTGTCAAGTGCATCACACTTCACTGATCATTCTCTCTTTCTCTCCTCCGCTTCTTTTCCCTTCTATTCTATTCACCCAAAATCCTCCAACTCTCACACACAGAATATTCGCACTCTCCCGTGCATCAAACTCCCACCCAATTTGTATCTATTTTCGTCCCTTAACACACACAAAATGTAATACTCTCCTCAGAACACAAAATTGTACAGAACATATAAAACCGAAACAAAACACACAACAAACTAAGATTATTAAGATTATTTTTGTGCATCATTCACATTTGTATTTTTCCGACTTAAATTCTTTGTGAAACTATTGATGTTCGATTACTCTACTAAAATCGTTCGTCTACCTAAGCCCCCAATAATCTTCAAATAAAAACCGCAAAATATTAAATCACCCCAAAGACAGTCTGCATCCAAAATTATTTCCAATCGTTGTCTCAGTACGAGGATGACCAACTGACCAACTAAAGCAATAAATTACTTATCGTTATGTACAATGAAGCAAAAAAAGAAGTTAAATTTTGAAAGAACAATTTACCGCCATATTGAATGAATACCAACATAAAATAAAAATACGAAATGATGATAACAATTTCTGAAAAAAAAACTTTACAATTTAAAAAAATTACAATTTTTAAATAATTACCAAATGAGGCTACTGGAGTGGTGAATAGATTGAGCACAAACATAAAGCATTTTCGAGTTCGAGAGCAAACATTTTGATTTTTAAATTTTGATTTAACAAAAACTGAACGCCAATCCTTGAGCACAATCACCGAGTTTAGCATACACAAAAGTGAATAGTTACTGTTGCATTTGTTGTAGCTGTAAAGTTGCTTATGAAAGTACAGAAGCATTACCGAGCCTTGGAATATGATAAAATTTACTTTCGGTTTGCCAATAATGAGATAGAATGCATCAAAGTTAAGCGCATTCATTTGTGGATTGTTGCGTTGTTGGTCACAAAACGACAGATAGAGCAAGTGAACAGCTTTCATTAATACAATTGTATTCACTAAATTGATCAGAGTTCGAAGTTTGCGATTTTTAAGCACACATATTTGCTCAATACAGTAGAAATAGTAACAGAAATAATTGATATTTTTTATGGGGCTAAAAAAGAAGCGATAAGATAAGTTTGCGATCCATTTTGCATGAGCTTCAAAATATTTTCAATCGCAAACAAATGCAAAGTAAATTTGTAAATTCAAACTTTAACTAAAATTTGATTTCAAGTCGAAGCTCTTTAAATAATTCAAGATTCAAGTATAATTAAAACTTTTTAATAAAATATTAATTATTTGTATAAAATGAATCGTACTTGTTTTTACAAGAACTTCGATCAATGTCTTTTGATTTTCTTTAAATTTCAATACTCGATCCAAAACAACAACTTTCATCAGAAAAAAAACAACTTTTGAATTCAATGAGGAGCCTCAGTTGTAGTTGTAATAAACATAAACATTTAATTAATTAGTCCATTGTTTCAATTTGTTTGAATGAACGACAATAATAGCTGTGTAAATAAACATGTTTTCGAAGAAAAAAATAATTGAACTATTTTCAATTAAGGCAAACAAAGGTTGAGAGGCACTTTTTACGTCAGAGATTGTGAGGTGTTATGCTAGATGGAGGCCTTATAAAATCGTTCAAAACGAACAATTTAAAGTTCATTTAAATTTTTGAATTCTCGAACGCGCACGCTAAACTACACTAAAGATGATAATGTCCGACGTTCAAATGGTGATAGTTTTTTGCAATCGTTTTGATTGCCGTATTTTTCTATATCTTTTTGATTATATATGTGCTACGGTCATGTAAACAAGTGTCCATGCTAAATAACTACAATGATGCAAATTCAATTTAATATTAAAAAACCAAAATTTACGTTTGATCAACAGTTTGACGAAAAATCCATATTTTACTAACTTTGCGATCTTAAATATCCTAAATATGTCACCACTAATGCAGTTATGATAACTGGTTATATAGAAATAAGAAAAATTTAAATAGACTTATTCAGGTGTTTAACACGAATCGCAAGAGAGTCAACGTGAGAAAAAAGAGTACTTTTCAATTACGAACACGAAAGAGCCCACTTTTAATGACTATTCGTAGCCGTTGAAGTACCTACAACTAACTACTGGCGTCACTATGACAATGTTTTGTTGTTGTGTTATCTTGTCTTTGTCTTTGTTATCGATTTTCTCATTAAGTCTTGCTTGTCTCTTAGTCATGCCTCGACCATTAGTCGACTCACGTATTTTTGCTTCCAAATGCAATACACCAATATTAAATTAAACTCAAGCGATTGGTCAAGGAAGGTAATCCATTTTCAACTACAATTTGGTCAAGAGAACAACATGAAAACAAGAGAGGTAACGAGTGCTTTTGAGTTATTTTGATGGTCAACTTTTTGAATCGACATTTAACCGTTTCCCGTTTTCCCGTTCGACAGTGTCAGGATAGTAATGAAGCGGTCTTCATACACATGAATGAGGTGCAAAAAAATCTAACAAATAATAATCGGTCCCGTGATGATTATAACTAGTGGGCCCTGCGGGTGCAAAATTTTAAGCCATTCATATCTAAAAATAATGTCCCCAAAATTATAATTATGGGGAATAGTCGAGCGTAAGCTTTATAATCTTTATAGCCTTTCATACCAGAAATCTTGTCTATCCGTTCTTTGGGAAACGACGTCTCAATCAAAAGATCTGTTAATCTACGAACGCGACTGAGAGCTACATAGGAAATTCCAACATTACTCGACGGTTCATTTGGACCAATGTTAATTATCACTTTGGGCAATGTAAGTCCTTGAGCTTTGTGGATTGTGATGGCGTTTGCAAGGTTCAAAGGAAGTTGCGTCCGGGTAAACTTTCTACCACTTTTACACCAAGTTCGCGAGATTGGAACAATCGGAAACAATCCTGGGAATCCTGGTAAGCATTCGCCCTTGTAGTCGTCAAACTCAACTAACACATAGAGAGGAAGTGCAGGTGGGCGTGTTCCATGATCATAAACAATGGCTCGAACCGTTCCAAGAGATCCGTTAACCAACTTTTTCCCTACGCTCAAGTTGCATCGAAGCATGACTCTACAACCAATCATAATGTTCAGTATGTGATTTAGACCACAAGCCTCTTCATCTCTTATGTTTGGCACATTGAGTGAAACAATCCTTGCAACCGGTTGCCGAGATTCTTGTAGGTACTTGTCATTAGCTTGTTTAACCAAAGAATTGCTATAATATAATCTAATCGCGTCCTTGAAACTTTGAAGCTCAGAAGATCCAACAACCTGTTTACGGCGGCTCATCAACAAAGCATAATCTGCATCAGTAAGGCAACCATGGGACACATTATCAAGAATCAAACGGAAGCTATTCGACTCTTCTCCACCTTGGCGGTGACATTGCTCCAGGCCAACGAACTGCTGGAACCTGTCAAAAACTAATTTGCCTCTTTTACGAGCATCTGATGAAAACTCCGAAGAATACAATGCTGAATCTTTAACCGGTGGCAGTTGATTAAAGTCACCGAAACAAAACACCATTAGCCCACCAAAATCATCATCTCTATTGGGATCATCTGAGCGGCGACTCTCTCGACAACGTTGTTCAAGGTAACCGAAAGTAGTGGCACCCAACATGGAAATCTCATCAATCACCAGAAACTTGAGATTGCAAAGTTTGTCTTGAAGCTTGACCAACGAATCACCTTGCAATGGAGCAAACGGAAGCATCGGTGGAATATGCATCAGTGAATGGACTGTCTTTCCACTAACATTAATCGCAGCCACACCAGTTAAAGCAGCAACCTCAATCGAATTAGGGCCAAATGCTTGCGTAACCAAATTGCGAATGGTTTTGATTATAGTACTTTTGCCACAACCAGCTTTTCCCAAAACAACAACTCTTTTTGGTGGACGACTTGAACCTGAACCTTGCAGAAATTCGATCTGATCTTTGCAAATATCAATCACACGCTGCTGCTCATCGGAGAGGACAACACCAGGATCTAAACAGTCTTGACCGGAAAGACCTTGAACTGAACTATCACGGAAAGTCTTCAAGAAATCTTTAACCTCTGATAAAGAAGGATAAGACCCAACGGTCTGCCACTCATTTGACACATCCTCTAACCGCCTTCCAAGAAGCTCATTTGGCCTTTGAATGTTTGACATTCCTGCTGCAGCCATTCCAGGATCTTGTTGATCAAGTTCGTTTAGCGCTTCAGGTTCTTGTCCCTCCTCTTCCGCAGCCCGCAGCTCTTGAACTTCCGGCAGATCAAGACCCGATGCCTCAAATCGATCTTTCCAACAAGAATAAACATCATTCGAAACAGGATCTCTCAGTAACTCGGAAAATTCCCCACGGAATTGACAATGAAGAACAACTTGTAGGCGGTAAAACTCCTCATCAGCTTCACAATCACCTGTCAGACTAATCAACGGAAATACACGGACAATGGCTTCCTTTCGTCGTTTCCGGTATACTGATTCGCCTTGAGAATTCGTGACATAGTAGCTCTTTGAAAACTGTAGCAAACTCAGCTCGTCCAATTCGCCCGGTCTTTCACGATACTTTTGGAGAATACTTTTGCTTTCTTTAACGTTCTCCGTCACCTCAAGGTGGTTCCATTCAGAATTATCTTTTACCCATAGATTTACGAAATCTCTTGAAGAACTGTATAAGTCCCAACCTTTCAGGATATGGTAAACTTCTTGAGCCGAATAATCTCTATCACTAATCGTTGAAATGAACAACTTAGAAACCAACGACTTGAACTCGAGGTCATCATCGGCATTATCGATTATCGATTCCAAAACATCTTTATAAAACGATGATGACTTTTCGGCCTTGGAAGTGTATTTGGCGATATATTGCAGTACAGCCTCTTTACTTGTTACAGGCGAAAAGTCGGTATTTGCCCTCCATACTTGGGTTACAAAAGGATGGAATCTACCTAGAAACTCATCATTCCTCTTTGGGTAATACTCAAGTTTACCATCATTCATCTCAAGCAGACTTTCATCTCTCGTTTCTATTGGAAATTTGAAGCGACACGACCATTGACCATCTTTCTTTCGTAAACATCGCTCACCGCAAGTATGGCGTTGTACCATGTTCAACAATCTGTCAAGATCTGACAACCTCTCACTTGGATCAACCTCAGAGAAGTTCTTTCGGCATGGATGCTCAACTGGTGGATCAGGATGGACTTGGGGGTTCACTGCAAATGAAATTCCATCATAATACTTTCTCATTTCTTCCAGTTCTTGTTCAGTAAAAGTTAATCCGTCTATCGATGGAGCATCTTCAAGCCATAGCAATCCGTGAATATGTGGCGATCCCCGCCATTGCCATTCAAATCTAAACCACTGATCTTTGACCTTGAAAATGGGCTTTAGTACATGTTTAATGAACAGTTCACAACGCTTCTTGAAAAAGAAAGCCACTAGGTCTGGATTGGAATGCATCAACTCTCTCCTTCGTGCCTCACTAATAGATGAAGGTTCCAATCCTGGCTCAAGAAGCCTCATTAAGTCGTTCCAGTGGTAATCAGCAGCTGACAGGGTAAAGAACACCGTGGGAACACCAATCTGCTGTACCATTGTGATCAATTCGAAGCATCTTTGTTTCCAATACGGCTTTGAAGATCTCAAATTAGCTGCATGCACCATAAGTTGCTTTAAGTAGTTTGGATTCGCTTGGATTCTTTCACGAAGTTCCGAAGTAGTAGCTATGGCAAAGTTTGCTTGTTTCCGAGCAAAGAGGGCGCCACAAGAAACTGCTTGTCGTCGTAATTTGACGTTCATTGCGAAATAACAAAATCTTTGATCATGAACAAATCGACGGTCATGATAATTCATAAGATAATTGAAATATTTATCAATTGAAACCACTTTCTGACGCGGAAACTTGAAATCGCCAACTCCATACGGAAACAAACACGGGAAAGCTTTTGCAAAGAACCCATCTGTCTCGTACTCGTTCACAGGCACAGCCTCAGTCGATGGATATGGAAGATTCAACATATTCGAAACTTGTTCAGTCTGATCAGTCGGTTGAAGGAATGGTACAAAGCTATTACTAATTCCATCAAAATCTCCTTGGAAATCTTGATCATCATGCAACACTCTGAATTGAGAAGATATGTCACCATTTACAGGCAATTGACTTAGATTCTGTTCACTAATCTCCACATTACGGTAATAATCGTTATTAATCTTTAACCACTCGAGTGCTGCTCGGATATGCCCAGACCTTGCTTGAAATTCTGCAACGCCAGTGGGAGTAGTCCTTGAGAATAGAATAACCGAGGATAACTGTGACGGCAAAGATGGCAGCACTGTAGTATATTCGTGGATATTCTGCACAAAACTGATAACATTCCCCTTGTAAGCGTACTGTGCTCCTTTTTAATCGATAAATGCTCACTACCGGATGTATCTGGGCAATAAGCAGTCTTTCTACCAAGGTCAAATCTTTGAGCACATCCGGAATATCACCAAGCCACATTCGGTTTGATTCAACGAGAATCTCGGGGTCGGATTGACACACCGCACAACGACCATTCTTTAGAGGAAGGCAGAGAAATCGCTGCCGACAATTTTCACACGAACTCATAGAAATCTCTGAAACAGCTTTATCGAAATCTTTGCCTGCTTGGACCAATGTATCAGAATAGTCAGTTAACGAATCGGGATTTTGCATGCGGGAACTTTCTTGTGGAATAACCTGCTCCAACTGGTCTCTGTGACGATCTCTATCACGTTGCCGAGCATACCGACCAGTCACACCGCGTCTTGGACGTCCACGTGCACGTGTCGGCATTGATAAAACGGAAATCCACCAAAAGGTGAGGACAAACTCCTCCGAAACGAGACCGAACTCTGTACAGGAAGCTGTACGAGACGAACTACTGATGAGAAGGGTGCTCTTACAGAGACTTGTTATGTGATGAAAAGGTGCTCTTACAGAGACTTAAAATGAAAAATCGAGGGAGTGAGTGAAGTGAAAGTTAGTCGATATGTAACTTGGAGTTAGATAATCGAGAGGTGGGAAGTGAAAACAGAGTAAAAGTCAATCTTTTCTTTTTCTCTAAATAATGCCTATGCCCTTGGGAAAACGCACAGAATATAAATTAGTCCTGCGAATTCTCCCGATTTTTCGGGAGTCTCCCGAAAAGCGAACATCCTGATAGTACGTACACTTTCAAAGTGAAAAGCCAAAAATGAGTGGATGAGTCAGCTTTGACTAATCGACTGACTGACTGACTGACGTGACAGTTTGTAGTGGACAGCTGTAAAATCACAGCTGAAGTACACGTCATACCATATTCAAAATGTACAGTCTACTCTCTTTTTAAATAATTTAATTTAATTTGTTTTTTGAATTTGTTTATATTTGTTCAAAATTTATGTAACAATTGAAAACTTTTTATTTTTGGTTTATTTTTTATTTTTTAAACACAACATTTCTATATTTAATTGGTTTGTTAATGATCCCTAGTCTTATGACAATAATTCATATTAAATTCAATTAAAGTGCATTTATTTATTTTGGTTCAAAATTCCTTAGACAAATGTTCTATTATCAATGGACAATGATCCTTCAGGTCTGAAGCATTTCAAAAATTTGATCGTGGACGGCACAATGCAATAAAAATTTGCCTGTACTTTGAAAACGTTTGGGGTTCAATATTTTATTTATTTATTGCATGTAAAATTTGTAAAAAAATTAACAAATTTCTTTCTGGTTCAATATGAATTATTCAATTCAATCAGTTATTCAACATGAACATGAACTACCTGTTGACGGAAAATATTCTAAGTCGAGCGTTCATGCAAATTGGCTATGCTTTAAAGTTTAAACTATCTGCACCGAATACATTTGATGACTCATGACATGAATAAAAAGTCTAGAAAGCTTTCGAAATCTTTTGAAATTTCATGATAAGGTCACGCCTGAATAACTTGTACCTGCCTCAACTTTCAATCTGCTGGTTCAAACCAAGATTCGGTGGTAAATGATTCCGTATTCGAAACCGATTCCAATGACGATTTTAGTAAGGAATTGCATATCATTCAAAGAGCGATTTGCAAGAATATTGTTGAATTTTATTCGCATTTCAAGATCTTTCAACGAAAAATATATGACAGTTTTTTTTGTTGGAGAAACAATTTTTAAATCTCCAGCCGGACACTAGACGATGCATTTTTAGTGGAATTGTTTTTCAAAAGATGGAATGTTGACAGCAATCCTACTTCTATCGAAAGAACATTGCCCACATCAATGAATCACTGGTTCGAACAATTTTCCACCAGATTGGATCTGCACTTTCATTTCTCTACGAACATTTGGAAATTTGTCATAAAGATCTGGAGAAAAACAACATAGAAGTTGTAGACTCAAGCATTCCTAAGCCTCAAACTTTTTGATTATGCAGATTTTGATCAGAGTACAACTGGTCGATATGCTGAAACAAAACTTATTTCAGACATGTCGTCAAGTGATAAGTTGAGCAATCCCCTACCCTCTAAAAAAGAAGCGGTCACTTTCTCTCTCTCTCCCTCCGTGACAGCAATTAATTTTAGTTTTTTGAATATTGTGCAAAAGCTATAGATCCTAGGAACATGAAACTTATGCAGATCGACTTGAAAAATCGCGATCTTTCCAATGGTATGACCCATGTGTTGGTATCATGTGGGCGTGGCAGCGAATTCCCGTATTTTCGATAATTTACAAATAATTAATTTTGAGTTTTTCCAATACTGTGCGAAAACTATATATCCCAGAACTACCAAAATTTCCATGTCGACTTGGAAAAATACGATCTTTCCAATGGTGTAACCCATTTGTTGGTATCATATGGAGGTGGCACTCAATTCCGGTATTTTAAATTATTCTCAAATAATTAATTTTGAGTTTTTTGAATACTGTGCAAAAACTATAGTTCATAGAAATATGGAAAAATTTCATGTCGACTTGAAAAATTACGATCTTTCCAATGGTGTAACCCATATGTTGTTATCATGTGTCCATCACGCTTAATTCCAAATATCAAAATTCCAAAATAGATTGCGTCATCGGCAGTCAGTATGAGAAGAGTAGCTAACTTCACTCTTTGCTTCTACTACTGCTCTGCGGACGCGCGTTGCTATGTGCCACTACGCTCTCACTTCACCTTCTGTACTGAGTGCTCAACTGTTTGAGTCAACAGCAAGACCGCGGAGGCCCTCCACCGCCGGAGGGGCAACGAGAACCACGATGAGTAAGACTTCAGCAGGGAAGGAGCGGGGGGTTGAATGAGGGAAGGAAGGAGACGAGCGTTGAGAAAGACGGCCGCATGCCAGCAAAGAGAAGTAGACGAAACGGACAACAGAGGGAGACTGTTTGGCTCAGGTCTGTGAGTGCGTGCGACACTGCTCTCTGTGTGGCCCTTGCTTTCTCAACTGTGTGTGGCTCAGTGGTGACCGTTGGGTTTGTTGTGTCTGCTCTTGCCAATCAACTGACGACTGCCGTGAGTCAGCGATTGTGTCTCGATTCTAATGCTTATCGCATCATCTTATCGTTGATTACATCCCTGATTGTGGTTATCATCGTGATTCATCGATTGTTATCACTAATCTTTCAACACATCGATTGTGAGAGTGCCAGTAATCGTCGTTCATCAGGTTTGTTTTTATCAAAGCTTTGTTAGATGTGATAATTTATCAATTTTTTAATTTCTAGGATTATCGCCGATTTCTATCGTCATCTGCGCTATCATCATTTAATCGGATTCGGTTTTGTGCATATTTTATTTTATTTATATATGTGAGTGTGAGTGATTTCATTATTTTCATTATATTATTTTATTTGTGTGTGTGTGTGTGTGTTTGCAATTTTATTATTTTATTATATTATTTGTGAGTGTGTGTGTATGCGTGTGTGATTTTATTATTTTCATTAAATATTTTTATTTTTATATTCGCTTTATTGGCTGCGTTATACATATATTTTGACATTTAGTATTATAGTATACCATATTTTTCACATCAATTTCATTTACATTATTCATATTCTTATTCATATACATTACATTATTATTTTTATCTTCTTAATTCTATTTATCATTTTATAATTGTCATGTCTCCAGTTGTTCATGATCCAGGTCAGAGCCGTAGAAACGGAGGTAGTCCACGTAGGAATAACCGACTTAGTCCTGATGTGGTTGCTTTGAGCCCTCCTGAGCTTCTTGCTAGGAATTTTCGTGTTCTGGCTCAATTAAGTGGTGGCAGTGGCGATGTTCCTGTTGCGGATGTTAATGGAAATGATAATGTTGCTGTTGTTGATGCTGAGAATGTAGCCATCGGTGCTCCTCATGTTGTTCATGGAAATGACAATGTTGTTGGTGTTAATGCAGAGAATGTTGCCATCGGTTCTCCTCCTGTTGTCAACGCACTTAATAATAATGATGCTGTTTTTGTTGTTGCTGATAATGGTACCCCTGCTAATCTACGCGATCCTGGCAGTCCTAGAGGCGCTCCTCGGGCCAGGGAAAGGCGAAGAAATGTTGCTATTGTCGATAATATCCCACCTGTTGTTGCCAATCGACGTGGTCCTGGTCGTCCTAGAGCTGCTCCTCGGGCCAGGGGAAGACGTAGAAACGTTGCTATTGTTGATAATGTCGCACCTGTTGTTGCCAATCGACGTGGTCCTGGTCGTCCTAGAGCTGCTCCTCGGCCTAGGGGAAGACCCAGAAACGTTGCGCCTAATGTTGAACCTGCAGTTGAACCTGTTGTTGAACCAGCAGTTCAACCAGTTTTCCAACCTTCGCGATATCAAGCTATGATTGACCGTATGGACGAGGAACAACTGCAAGATTTTCGTGCACGTAGATCACATTCTTCTACTCAATATCGAGATAATATGTCACCGGATGAAACAGATAGAGTGAGAGTTCTGAATGCTGCTCAGCATTCTCAGGCTTTTCATTCGTTGTCTGCTGAGCAACTTGCTGATCGTAGGGCTCAGAATGCAAGTCAGCACCTTAATGCGTACCACTCATTGACGGATGAGGAACTTGCAGCACGTAGGGCTCGAGATGCGAGTCAACACTTTGTTGCTTACAATTCTTTATCTGCCGAAGAGCTAGCTGAGCGTCAAGCTCGCGATGCTTCTCAGCATAGAGATGCGTATGCTTCGTTGACTCCTGAAGAGCGTGCTTCTGTTTCCTCGCAAAATGTTGTCCGTCAGCAGCAGGATCGTGCGAACAATCCTGATCAGGTTAGGAATGCTGACGCTGCTCGACAACAACGCGTTAGAGCAAATCGTCCAGCAAGAGGTGCTTCCATGGCAGCAGTTCTTGATGATGCTGGCCGACTCAGGAATGGTATTCCCCAGGAGGATTATCTCGGTGGTTTGAATGTTGTGTGTGCACATTGTGGTGCTCGTCATTTTGAGGACGAAAAGTCGACCACAAACCAAACGACCTTCTCTGATTGTTGTGATAAAGGTAAACTTGATCCTGCTAGATATGGCTTGCTTCCATTTCCTATCGCTCTCGAGCGGCTGTACACTGATGCTCATGCGGATCTTTCTGTAAACCCTCAAATTTCGAGGGCAGACAAAGAAAGAAGCAAGGCATTTCTAAAATTTCTTCGATATTACAACAATTCAATGGCCATGGGTTCTCTGTCATATAATTCGGTCGGTGTAGATACCCCTGGTCCGTATCTTTACAAGGTCCAGGGCACAATCTACCACTACACGTTCAATATTGATGATCTCCAGGAAGGTGAACTTAGACGACAGAATCAACTTTGGGCGTTAGATACTGCTGACCAAACAGAACAACCCCGAGGGCGCAATAACAGACTGAACGCTGAATTGTTGGCAAGATTGAAGCGGATTTTAGACAATTCCAATCCTACTTATAGGGAGCTTAAGCAGATGTACGAGGTCGCTCGAGACGAGAATGTTCGCGAGCAGCAGATTGTTTTTGCTCCAGTTGCCAATCGTAATTTTGACTTGCCTACAGCACGTGAAATAGTCGGCGTCATGAACGAGGCAAATACGGGTACTACGGAACGCGGTGTCACTTTGTACTTGCGCAGAGACAATGAAAAGCAATTCATTAAGTATGATCGTGGCATTTGTGATCCGCTATGTTATCCGCTTTTGTTTCCGAATGGCGAACTTGGTTGGGACCGCGCCATGCGCAGTGATGTCTCTCCAATGAATTTCTATTCTTTCTTGATGTCGATTCGGGATAATTTTAGCCCTATTCTGCGGTCAAAGGATCTGTTACAACAGTATATTGTTGATTGTTACACCAAGTTGATCCGTCAGAGGCTGGATTATATCGAGTCGCATCAAGAAGAATTGTTTGCCGAGGAAATTGCTGTTATCAATGGCATTCTCAATGAACGTTTGGCTGCAAATAATCTGAATGCAGGTCAGGGCTTACCTAATGACAACAATGCTAATCAGAGAGGTCGTGGAAATGGACGTCGGCATGGCGGTGGCCGTGGGGGACGTGGTCGTGGTGCTGACCGTGGTGGTGGCAGGGGTCGTGGTCGTGGCGGTGTGGCAAACCGCAATGTTGTTGACGATGTTGGCAACCAACGTGTTTTGGGACGCAACATGTTGAACAACCGGGGTAATGGTAATCGTAATGGTGCCAATGTTTATTACGATGCTAACGAGGGTAATGACAATCAGAATGCACGCGGTAGAGGCAGAGGAAGGCGTACGACCAACCACCGTGTTCGGGTTCAGGAGGCTGACCAGGTTGCTGGTCAGATTGGTCAAAAGGTTACGATCCTTCCCTCCACTTTTCCAGACAGTCCGCGTTACAGGAAAGCGCTATACAATGACGCAATGGCGATCATTTCCAAGTACGGCAAACCTGATTTGTTCATTACCTTCACATGCAATCCGTACTGGCGTGAGATTACCGAGAATCTATACCCCGGTCAGACATCCTCCGATAGGCCAGACTTGGTTGCCAAAGTGTTCGATCTTAAGGTTAATCGCCTTCTTAAGGAGATTCACAAGGATGGCATTTTTGGCAAATGTCAGGCATATGTTGGTGTGATTGAGTTCCAAAAGCGTGGTTTGCCACATCTGCATTTGTTGGTCACTCTCGACCCATCGTGTAAGCCCAAAACTCCGGAGCAGGTCAATCGAATCATCTCCACTGAGATTCCTGACATTGAGGCCGATGACGAAGATCAGTTTTTGCATCAGCGGATTGTTCAATTTATGATCCACCGCAAGTGTGGCGTTGACAATCCAAATGCTCTTTGCATGCGTAACCGCCGAAACAATGATGATTTGCTCGCAAATCAGAATGTTGGCAATAATCAAAATGCCCCTGATGCAAATCCAGCTGATGTTCCAGTTCCCAATAATGTCGGTCCATTGCCAGATTTGCCTGATATCCCTATGGGTTATGAGGCGGATGGCGAAATTAGGGACTGGCAAAATTTGGAACGGGACGCCTTCGAGGTTGCTCATCGAGAAGTCTTAGGCGGAGAGGTTGATTTCGAGCGCGATGCTGAGGAGAATTTGGGTGATGCCGATGCGGATGCAGAGCCTCGTGACGGTGATGGTGATTTTGTTGAGGCCATTTTGCAATCGAGAGAAGAACGATTTGTCTTTAATCGTGATTTGCATAATGGCATCCAGCAGGAGGAGGTTGAGAATGGTGATTATGGCATTGTCTTGGATGCCGTTCCGGGGAGGAACGGTTATGCCATCAATCGTGAGGTGTGTGGGAAAGGTTTTCCCAAGGCTTTTTGTGAGGAGACTGACCTTTCACGAGCTTACCCTAAGTACCGGAGACGGGACCAGGGTAGGGTTATCGTGAAGGAAGGCAAAGAGTACACGAATGAGTGGGTTGTTCCTACGAACAAGTATTTGATCTTCAAATACAACGCCCACATCAACGTGGAACTTTGCGCTACCAGTGCTAAGGTATGCAAATATCTATATGCATACATACACAAAGGTGGAGACATGGCAGACATTGGTTTTTGTGATGACACGAACCACGACGAGATCAAATCGTACTTGGAGGCTAAATACGTTTCTCCGATTGAGGCAGCATACAGAATATTTAGTTTAAAAACTCATTATAACTCTCATTCTGTTATGCGGCTTGACCTTCATGTGCCTGGTCACGAGCGAGTGTTGTTCGCAGAAGGTAATGAACAAGCAGCAGCTGCAACGGAGAAACGTACCACCCTCACAGCATGGTTTGAGTTGAATAGGCGTTGCCGTGAGGTGTTTAGCGATCCAGTTAGAGTGGCAAACCAGAATTTCAGGTATACTCACACGTATACCAACAAACATGGTCGGGAAATGGAGAAAGAATTTTTGCTGAATGTGGATTCACGCAACTTTTTCTATCATGAAATACCCGAACATTTTGTGTTTGACAAAAATGGAATTCCGGCTGCTCACTATTTCTGGAAAGCTAGACAGGCGCATTTCAACACAATCGGTCGTGTGTTTACTGTCACATCGAATCGGCCGGAGCATGCCGAACGCTACTACCTTAGGTTGCTGCTCTTGCACACCAAAGGGGCGGAATCTTTCGATGACATTAAAACCATCGCTGGTCATAATGAGGGCCAACCTTTTGCAACATTCAAAGAAGCCGCACTCGCTGCCGGTCTTTTGGTAGATGATAACGAGCATAAGCTTTGCTTGGAAGAAGCTGCTGGGCTTCGTGTTCCACATAGCATTCGCTATCTGTTCGCTTTCATTCTATCGCTCGGAACAGTCAGAGATCCGGTGAGTCTTTATCAGCAATTCAAGCGTGATATGTACGATGACTTTAGGCACCGGTCTCCTCAACTTTCTGAGCAGGAATTAGAAATCCGTTTGTATCGAGAATTAATTAAGCTTGGTCGCAAGTTTAATTACAATTTTTCGACTCTCAGTAGAATTGAGCCACCACTCAATTATACTGAAGAACAGATGGACGAACTAATTGACGGCGAAGAGATGCGTGCTGCAGCTACTGCATCGTATGCAGTGATGAATGCCGACCAGAAGGCTGCTTTTGACGCAATCAAGGCCAGCGTCTATAATCCTGATCCGAACTCGGAGAAGGGTTTCTTCATTGACGGTCGAGCCGGTACTGGCAAAACATTTGTTTACAAAACGCTGTACCAGGATTTGACTGCGGCTGGCAAGAAGGTCCTCTGTGTTGCGTATTCTGGCATTGCTGCTTCTTTGTTGCCAAAAGGTCGCACTGCTCATACGGGTTTCAAACTGAAATTCAATATGACCAGCGATAACTGCGACTCCACCTTACGAATGCAAGATCCGTATGCTGAGGAACTGCGAAACATAGACTTGGTCATTTGGGACGAGATCTCTATGGTCCCCAAATGGGCTTTAGAAGCCGTTGACAAGTTGTTTCGCGCGTTGACTCAGCGTGATGTGTTGTTTGGCGGCAAAACTTTTGTTGTTGGAGGGGATTTTCGGCAGATAATGCCTGTTATCCCTAGGTCCACTAAGCGTGATGTCATCGACGCTTCTGCCAAAAACTTTGCTTATTGGGATTCGCTCAAAAAGCTTAAGCTCACTATAAATGAGCGAACGCAGTGTCGAGAGTTTCGAGAATTTCTTAAGGCCTTGGGTGATGGTACTCTTGGCCTTCGCTTGGCATTCGTCAATGGTGAAAAACTGATTAATATTCCTGAGAAGTACATGTCTCAATATTATCGTCTCGGGGATATTAATCAGTTTATCAACTCCATATACGACGATGATTACATACGTAACCCAAGGCAGGAATTCGTTCTCGACACTGCTATTGCGAATGTAGCTATCATAGCGTCTACCAATAAGCAGGCAGCTATGCTGAATGAACTTATTTTAGCACGCATGCAAAGTCAAGCTAGAACATACCATAGCTCCGATGAAATGATCATTGAACGGCCTGAACAACGCGAGTTGTACAACGCCGAGCACATGAATCGGATTACTGTTAATGGTGTTCCACCTCATGAGCTCAATTTGAAGGTAGGTTGCATTGTGATGCTCCTACGAAATTGGTCGATTGAGGATGGCTTGACTAATGGCACCAGGTTGAGAGTGACACGCTTTGGTGATCACTACCTGGAGTGCAAAGTCATTTCAGCAAATGCCAGCACTGGCAAAACTTTCTATTTGCCTAAGCTGGCATTCACTGTCTCTACGGAGGATTCTGGCCTGGACTATGCATTCAAGCGTACTCAATTTCCGGTGAGTTTGGCATTCGCAATGACCATCCACAAAAGTCAAGGTCAGACCTTTGACAAAGTGGGAGTTTACCTCGAGCATAACTTATTTGCTCATGGTCAGTTGTATGTTGCCATGAGTCGATGCCGCAACCCAGACAACCTTAAGGTGTTTCGGTTGTGTGAGCTCGATGAATCACGGAAAGACTTACGCAGAAACACGATCAACATTACCTGGCCAGAAATTCTCTTTGACAGGACCCCAGTTCACAATATTTTGCCCGCCAACAACAACAATCACAATGTCAATATCGATCACATCGATAATCTAATTAACGAAGATGGTGACGATGTTTTCGATATTGACATTGGTAATGTTCCTGTCAATAACGATGGGAATGATGTCGACATGATTTCTGATCATGGCGACTCCGAAGATGACGGTTCCGATGACGAGTATGTTGCGTTTAGAGGCGACGCGCGAGGTAACTTTGTTGTTCCGCCTCACAATCCCAATTTGCGTAGGCGGAACTTTTAATTGTATTCATTATGCAGTCTAAGTTTTACACATTCTTAGTTATGAATTCGTTTTGCGGTAATTTTTATTACATTTGAATGAATTATTAATTGTTATTACTATCAATTTGCCAACAATTAGTTTATTTTTGCATGAATTTGGCCTTTTAACGGCGTTCGGATGGAGTGATTTTCTATGTTGCATGAATTTCAGAATTCGGACATTTAAGCATTTGCATGTTGCCCCTTTACGGCGTTCGGATGGTGTGATTTTCTATGTTGCATGAATTTCAGAATTCGGACATTTAAGCATTTGCATGTTGCCCCTTTACGGCGTTCGGATGGTGTGATTTTCTATGTTGCATGAATTTCAGAATTCGGACATTTAAGCATTTGCATGTTGCCCCTTTACGGCGTTCGGATGGTGTGATTTTCTATGTTGCATGAATTTCAGAATTCGGACATTTAAGCATTTGCATGTTGCCCCCTTTACGGCGTTCGGATGGTGTGATTTTCTATGTTGCATGAATTTCAGAATTCGGACATTTAAGCATTTGCATGTTGCCCCTTTACGGCGTTCGGATGGTGTGATTTTCTATGTTGCATGAATTTCAGAATTCGGACATTTAAGCATTTGCATGTTGCCCCTTTACGGCGTTCGGATGGAGTGATTTTCTATGTTGCATGAATTTCAGAATTCGGACATTTAAGCATTTGCATGTTGCCCCTTTACGGCGTTCGGATGGTGTGATTTTCTATGTTGCATGAATTTCAGAATTCGGACATTTAAGCATTTGCATGTTGCCCCCTTTACGGCGTTCGGATGGTGTGATTTTCTATGTTGCATGAATTTCAGAATTCGGACATTTAAGCATTTGCATGTTGCCCCTTTACGGCGTTCGGATGGTGTGATTTTCTATGTTGCATGAATTTCAGAATTCGGACATTTAAGCATTTGCATGTTGCCCCTTTACGGCGTTCGGATGGTGTGATTTTCTATGTTGCATGAATTTCAGAATTCGGACATTTAAGCATTTGCATGTTGCCCCTTTACGGCGTTCGGATGGTGTGATTTTCTATGTTGCATGAATTTCAGAATTCGGACATTTAAGCATTTGCATGTTGCCCCTTTACGGCGTTCGGATGGAGTGATTTTCTATGTTGCATGAATTTCAGAATTCGGACATTTAAGCATTTGCATGTTGCCCCTTTACGGCGTTCGGATGGTGTGATTTTCTATGTTGCATGAATTTCAGAATTCGGACATTTAAGCATTTGCATGTTGCCCCTTTACGGCGTTCGGATGGAGTGATTTTCTATGTTGCATGAATTTCAGAATTCGGACATTTAAGCATTTGCATGTTGCCCCTTTACGGCGTTCGGATGGAGTGATTTTCTATGTTGCATGAATTTCAGAATTCGGACATTTAAGCATTTGCATGTTGCCCCTTTACGGCGTTCGGATGGTGTGATTTTCTATGTTGCATGAATTTTAGAATTCGGACATGAACTATATAAACTATTGGCATAAACCCGTAAACTCACAATCTTAATTCATTCGTGTATTTATTTTTCTGCAAAACGGTTCATACTTAGATACTGTGTAGTTCTAACTATTATGCATTTTGAATGAGTTAACTATTTTGAATTTTCAGAAACGCAAAATTTTCCTGTTATTACCTTATAGCGCACGTCTTCAAAAGGAACCGAAGCTGCATCAAGACGGATATCGGAGATGCAAATATTGGAATTTGCGATTTTATATTGTTGTTTTATTTATATTTTGTAAATTAAATCTTAATTAATTCAATAAAATCTTTTAAACTACATTTATTTGTTTATTTATTTATTTCAAATTGCGATAACATTTGTTTTAATTAATTTATAAATCGATACAAGTGTAATATTTGTTAGGAGTGTGAGGGGATGGGTGGGGTGTAGGGGGGGGGGGGGGGGGGGGGGGGGGGGGGGGTGGGGGTGTCGGCGCAAAGCGCCTTCCGAGCGCCGCTCGCGGCGCGAGGATTTACTTGTTATATCCCTAATGTTAACATTCTCTTATTGATGCCTATCTAAATACATAAAATTGAATGTCTCTTTGTGTGTTCGTTATGGATTCGAAAACTACTAAATCAATTTGGATGAAACTTGGCATGGATTCTCTACTCGGGCCAGTAAAGGTTTTAGTCTTGGTCCCATATCAAAATATTATGTGGAACTGGAGATATTCGGATTCTTAGGATTCTAATGCATTACTGCTATAGTAATGACGCATGCGCATTACGGAAACATGAGAGAGGTTGAAGAAATCTAATGTTATACATGAAAATTCGAGAATACACAAGTAAATGCTCGCGCCGCGAGCGGCGTTCGCAAGGCGCTTCGCGCCGACACCCCCCCCCCCCCCCCCGACGCTATACCCCCACCACACCCCCTACACCCCACACCCCTGACAGATGTTACACTTTTATCGATTTATAAATTGTTATCGCAATTTGAAATTGCTCGCTGTCCTTGCTAGGCGCTGTCGCGCCAACACTCTCCGCACAGGCTCCACAAACACACCCCACTCCCACCCACTCCCACCTCACTCCCACCCCAACACCAATCACCCACATTTTAAAGACTTCTCATCAGATCCTCATATTCTCACATGATTGACATTGATGCCAATATTCAGAATTATTATCCGCAAATCATGACCCCGGAATTACCTGTTTAATCTCTGTAATAAGTAAGTCTAACTTGAGCAGTTGGGAGTACAACATAGCGACAATGATGTATCATTTTTACTTGATGACTCAATAAATCTCATTCATCCAAAGATTCTTCAGATTGGTAAGCAATGCATTCGTTTTGTGTTGTATTGCATCTCAGATCTCGAACACTCTACCTTAAATATACTGAAGTATATTTAAACCATGTCATATGAAGTTTATGATGACTTAGTGATTCTACTAAATTCGTTTGATCCATTTGAGCATGTATATCTAGTCTTTATTGTGATTCGTATTGCTTCTGTCCAATTTCACGCTGACAAAGAATATTGAACGGTTACATTGTATTAAAATATTATGTCATTGCTATTGTCATGACTCACTTTTGGGTTGATTATTCAATCACACATTGGCTCAACTCTATTCATGCTAATTTTCAGAGCTATGCAACCTAAAAATCTCGTAATTTGGTTTAAAAGCATATTATACCGAATCCGGGCGCCATGCTCTAATGACGCCCAACTTTCGTGTTGACTATTCGATCAGGAATTGGCTCATTACTATTCTTGCCAATTTCCATGACTACGGTTCTCCGGCAATGCGGTTTATAATCAAATATTACCCAATCCGGGCGCCATGCTCTAATGACGCCCAACTTTCGTATTGACTATTCGATCAGGCATTGGCTCATTACTATTCGTACCGATTTTCATGACTCAATCACATACGGTTCTCTGCAATGCGGTTTAAAAGCAAATGATACCCAATCCGGGCGCCATGCTCGAATGACGCCCAACTATTGTGTTGACTATTCGATCAGGCATTGGCTAATTACTATTCGTGCCAATTTTCATGGCTCTATCACCTATGGTTCTCCAGCAATAAAGGTTTGAATATTGAGGATACCGGAATTGGGCGTCACGCCAACATGGTACCGACACATTGGCTACACCATTCGAAAGATCGTATTTTTCCAAGTCTACATGGAAATTTTGGTAGTTCTGGGTTATATAGTTTTCGCACAGTATTGGAAAAACACAAAAATAATTATTTGAAAATTACCGAAAATACGGGAATTCGATGCCACGACCCCATATTGGTTACACCATTGGAAAGATCGTATTTTTCCAAGTTGACATGCATAATTTTCATGTTCCTATGATGTATAGTTTTCGCAAAGTATTGGAAAAACTCAAAAATAATTAATTAAATGTTATCGAAAATACGGTAATTCGGTGCCACGCCTACATAATACCGACAAATGGTTTACACCATTGGAAAGATCGCGATTTTTAAAGTCGACATGCATAACTTTCATATTCCTAAGATACATCATTTTTGCACAGCATTAAAAAAACTAAAATTAATTGCTGTCACGGAGGGAGAGAGAGAGAAAGTGACCACTTCTTTTTTAGAGGGTAGGGGATTTTTTCGAGTGAGATATCTATGGAATGTTCTGGAAACTTCTAGAATGTACCTTCCTATGAGGAATATATCCATGGAATGTTCTGGAAACTTCTAGAATGTAATTTCCTATGAGGAATATATCCATGGAATGTTCTGGAAACTTCTAGAATGTACCTTCCTATGAGGAATATATCCATGAAATGTTCTGGAAACTTCTAGAATGTACCTTCCTATGATGAATATATCCATGAAATGTTCTGGAAACTTCTAGAATGTACCTTCCTATGAGGAATATATCCATGAAATGTTCTGGAAACTTCTAGAATGTACCTTCCTATGAGGAATATATCCATGGAATGTTCTGGAAACTTCTAGAATGTACCTTCCTATGAGGAATATATCCATGAAATGTTCTGGAAACTTCTAGAATGTACCTTCCTATGATGAATATATCCATGAAATGTTCTGGAAACTTCTAGAATGTACCTTCCTTTGAGGAATATATCCATGGAATGTTCTGGAAACTTCTAGAATGTACCTTCCTATGATGAATATATCCATGAAATGTTCTGGAAACTTCTAGAATGTACCTTCCTATGAAGAATATAACCACGGAAACTTCTAGAATGTCCGGAGCGAAGCCCGGGTAGCCCATCTGGTTAGGCATATTTTTTCAATAGATTGAATAGGAAGAACTTATTTTTAAATTTGAAAAGTTAGTCCAAATAGTAAAATTGATTTTTAATTAAGAATTACAATCCAAGTGTCTAATAGTTTACTACCCATTTCGAGAATCTTCCATTTCGACCAATTAGGAGATACTGATTCAAATCCCTATTGTGAAAGAATCAGATTTATCAGCTGATAGATAAGATCTGACTGCCCATTTGATGTATTTTAGAACAAGATTTAGAGCCCTATTAAATAAGACCTATTTGGAGATCTTCAACTGAACAACTGGGCGATTTTATTTATAGACCCAATTGGAGATTCCTCAGATCCACCAATTGGGAAATAAAATCTGCCTACTAAATTTAGGAATGAATGATATATCAGTTGAGTGATGAAATCCAACTTATTAATTGGAATTGATCCTAATCCATCAATTAGAAGATAAGATTCAACAGTCCATCTCGGTGATCTCCAACTTGAGTATTTTATCCAAAAGCCCATTTAGAGATCTTCCTAATCTATCAACTGAGTGTTAAATTCTAAGAGACTAATTGGAAAATTGTCACATCTATCAACACAATTTGGACAACTATTCAAACCTGCATCTTAATCTAGTTACCACTTACCGAAAAATCAATTTGCATCAATACTCGGAAAATCAATTTAGAAACAGTCTTAATATGTGAGTTTTATCACATTGGTACTTTCCGATGGAACAATTGGAAAAAATCTTGGTCCACCAACTGTATAATTATTCCCATAAGTGAAATTATTTTTAAATGGAAGTTAATAAAATTGGATTTATTTTTTAATTATTCGAATTTTAAGGCGAAGCTTCGAATATTTGATTTCACAAAAATGGCCGAAGTTTCGAAGCCTTCGATTGGAATCCCTATTCGTGGTCTCTTCAAGTGTGATGCATACATAGAGATGATATGGCGAAATGATATAACTTTTAAAGTTCTTGAGACCTAGAGATAAATGTTAATTAGACTTAATAATTTGAACTTATTCAGACTATTTATTACAACTATTTGAGTTGAGTAAATAAATTGTTACTCAAATGTTGTTTCAGTCTAGATTTTCCGGTTGATAAAGGTTAGGTTACATGTTTTGAAAATTGAATAATTAAGGTTAACACAGTCAACTCTATAATTTAAATTTTTTTGAGAATGAATTCTAAAACATCTTTTTAAATTATGAATTACAAAGGAATTAAATCCGGGTTAATTTATAACTAATTTGCTTTAATTTGATAAATTAATTTTCCCAATTTCTTAATTTGAAATCTAAATATCACAAATATATATAATAAGTAGATTGCAGTAAGATAATTCAATCATGAAGGATTAACCATAGAAATGTTTGATAGCATTTTGAGAGAACTTTAGTTGTTATTCTCATATGGTTTTTAAGTTAGCGAATTAAAAATTATAGAGAGTTGACTGTAAAAGCAAAATAAACAAACGAGAGACATTTGTTTACATCTATCTCAAGAGACAGAAAGATAACGCATGCACACTCATCATTGATTACAATCAACCCCGCTTGTACACTCATTTGTGTGTCATGTCACGTGATTAAAGTGAAAGTCTTGGTGTAACGTCCATCTGAGTTGCCCATTCTCGGGAGATCAGTTCGCAGGACTAATATAAACCCAAAGTAAAATCATTGTTGTAGATCAAGTAGTTGTTGCGTAATTCAAATCTATCGAAACGATATTAACCGATCATTATTGCACAAACAAATACAAATATCACCCTACGTAACTTAACTTAGTCTATCCAACTTAAATAGCACCTAACCTATCCAAAAACCCATTCTTATACAGCACCTAACCTTACCTAACCTAACCTAACCCAATCCCAAACTAAACCCACACCTGCCTACCACCATGAAAAGTTCATTTCTGCGTTTTTGTGCAAACACTTATGGTTTGGACTCTGAGAGGAGGTCCATTCTATACCAACAAGTGTTCCGAGCAGCACTCACGTACGGCTCAGAAGTATGGTCACACAAGATTGGATCTGCAGCGCACAAACTCCTCGATACCTTCCAACACTCAATTCTCCGCCGGGTAGTCTGCGGTTATCGAACGATCTCCAAAGTCTCAGCTCAAGCGTTGTCCCGAGTTGAACCAATAAGAATATTTCTTGAGAGGAAACGATACGAATTTCTGGCACTTCAAGACACCCCAGATGTGAACAATCCACTCTCCCGTTGGTTGCAACCAGGCCGGAACTCAAGCGAAAGACCAAGACCTGAAAAGTCCTTCCATGAGTCTCCTTCTGAAATGGCTAAACTACAATCCAGGACTACTGTTCTTCGTACTGGAAAACAACCACCAATTTCAGCGACAATTCCTCCACAAACCATCAACACAACAAACTCCAACACTGAATATCACCTGTACATATCAGCAAAGAAGTTGAAAGTTCGTGTGTGTCCAATAACCGATGAACCGATCTTTAGAATGGGAGTGGTGTACAACATGTACTTTAGAGATGGTTCCACCACACCTCGGACTCACAGAATGATCTTCCTTCCGTTCGTCGACAGACGCCAGGGCACTCAATTCGCGATCACAAAAGCCTTGAAGTTCATCTTGCGAAACAGAATCGAGTCACCCCGCAAAATCACAATCATAACGGACGAGCTCGAGTGTGCGAGATTCATCGAACAGGGTTACCTCAGGTTGGGTAAGCTCGAACACGACATACTGCACCTGGTGAAGCAACTGAACTGTGAATTGGCATTCAAGCGACCAGTTCGGGGCGATTCGCATTGGAACAAATACATCGAAGTCAGAAGAATGGCCACTAAAGAGTGTTCGTCTAATCATCAGTACCAGTACCAGTTTTACAACAAAAGGTACGTCCGTGGGAAGGCCAAGCAGTGGGCCAAAGAAGAGTTCGGCAATGTGTACGACGAATCTGCCAACCCAATAATGAAGTCGTTCTTTCCTCGTGCCAAATTCATCCCCGAACACGTCAAGACCGACTTCGTACAGTCCATGTTCTTCTCTCGACATGGCTGCTTTCGAGCGTACCTGGACTTTGTAAACGTGAGAGATAGTGATGCCTGCATATGCGACGGTCAAACCCCACAGACGGTGGACCACGTGTTGTTGAGTTGTCCTCGTTATTCGGTCATCACTGAAGCAGAATACCAACGAGCAGGTAGGCAATACAACAGCCTCATGGAGCTGGTCGAAACACCGCCGATGTACAAGATCTTCTTGAAAGTAATCGCGCAAATCTACCCAATCCTACACAATGACAACCAATAACAAACAAAACAAAACAATCGAAATGATTTTGATTTGATTCGCATGCACAAAAAAAATTAAAAAAAATAAAGAAAAAAAGTATGCGATTTCAACTCATGTACATAATGCACAAAGTATTATTCTCCGTAATGTATTCCTCATTTGTAAATTACCATTCCTAGTCAGATTTAATTAATGCCTACTTCCCTCTTCCCTTGAATATATTTCTTTTGAATTATTGATTTCAATCACACTCCCTTTGTAAACCAACTTTGTAAAACACTCTGTATCACAAACTTGACACTAACTTTCTGTTTAAAACTCATTCACAACCTCATTTATACAACATCAACTCAGCTGTGTACACAAGACACATGCTTCTCAGTGCTTGCACTAACAAACTGTAACACATTTATAAATCTCATTTGTAAACTTGATTTTTAAAAACGCAATAAAACATTTTCAGCCTACCCACCTAACCTAACCTAACCTAACCCTATCCTAAACGACACCCACACCTATCTAACCACCTAACCTAACCTAACCCTATCCCAAACGACACACACACCTACCTAACCACCTAACCTTACCTAACCTAACCCTATCCCAAACGACACCCACACCTGCCTAACCACCTAACCTAACCTAACCTAACCCTATCCCAAACGACACCCACACCTGCCTAACCACCTAACATAACCTAACCTAACCCTATCCTAAACGACACCCACACCTATCTAACCACCTAACCTAACCTAACCCTATCCCAAACGACACACACACCTACCTAACCACCTAACCTTACCTAACCTAACCCTATCCCAAACGACACCCACACCTGCCTAACCACCTAACCTAACCTAACCTAACCCTATCCCAAACGACACCCACACCTGCCTAACCACCTAACATAACCTAACCCAACTCTATCCCAAACGACACCCACACCTGCCTAACCACCTAACCTAACCCTAACCTAACCCTATCCCAAAAAAGTCGTCCACTGACAGCGCTACACTCATCATCATCACCCACCGCCGGCTTTGTTTTTGTTTTGTGTGTGTGTCTGTTTTCCGTCTGTCTGTCCGTGTTTTCTACTAGAAATATCCTCTACTGTTGTGATCCAGCACCCTGGATCAATCGAATGTACCCTCGAGTAAAGTGACAAGTGCCAACTGAATACAGAAGTGACTTTTTCCACCCCCTAAACGTGCATTCTCCACTGTACCTTCCAAACCTCGTTTTTTTTCTCCTCCTTTGTGACCGTACCAAAACTGAAAGATCCATTCTCACGTGGATCCAGCAGTGTCAATCACCTGTATTTCCCACCAATCAACGCCAAACATTTTTCTGTACCGTTTGATACCCTCAACTTAGTGTGTCCGTTCATGAATCGACCAGAGTGACGCCTTTGCTCTCGGTTCGCATCCGCTCACCTCGACCCCTCACCTGAACACCTGTACATTAATTAGTGACCCACTGCGAGGAGATAGTTTTCTATTTGTGTTTGGGTTGAGTTTTCTCAGTTTAAATCATTCGGCGCCATTATTGTCTTTGTCCTCAAATTGTCATTCTGTCTGTCCACCAACTCGTAAGCTGTCTTCTGCCCTCCTACTAAGTGACAGTGCACAGGGTGTCCCCATATGGCCTTTCTATTTTAAGAGTGCGCGCGTTCACATTTGTGTGCATAGGCAAAAGAATTTTGTTCTGTTCTGTCTCCACTGTCTATTGGGCCAACATTCCGATAAAACGCACGCTCCGACAAATTCCACTAAACGAATCTATATTGGCACGTTTGGCAAACGAACAATAACACGCCACAAAGGGCACATTGATCTCCTCCTCCAATTGATAGTGTACTCACCTATTCGCTTGCAATCATCAAGGTTGGAAATTGTGTTTCATTAACCTATCAAGTGCATTGGCCCTATCGCTCAATAGTGGCCAGTTGACTACTGGGACCTTCAATGCACAAAAACAAGTTAGACTGTTGGGCTGTTACGATCACTGTGTGTTCACAAATTCCTATCGACGATCTTACGAGCTAAACATTTAAATTGGAAACATATGCTAACACCGCATGCACTTCAGTGGTCATTGCATCATCCTATGCCCCCCTCCGTACCCCCACTCAACCAGCCAATCAGTGTCGATGAAACAAACATTCAAACAGTCAAAACAAAACGGTCCTTTTTAACTTTCTCTTCCACCCATCGCGCACTGTGTGTGCCTGCATTTGAACGCGCAGCCCGTTCGGTATTGTCAAGTGGAGTGTGTCCCTCAGTCGTCCACTGACAGCGCTACACTCATCATCATCACCCACCGCCGGCTTTGTTTTTGTTTTGTGTGTGTGTCTGTTTTCCGTCTGTCTGTCCGTGTTTTCTACTAGAAATATCCTCTACTGTTGTGATCCAGCACCCTGGATCAATCGAATGTACCCTCGAGTAAAGTGACAAGTGCCAACTGAATACAGAAGTGACTTTTTCCACCCCTAAACGTGCATTCTCCACTGTACCTTCCAAACCTCGTTTTTTTTCTCCTCCTTTGTGACCGTACCAAAACTGAAAGATCCATTCTCACGTGGATCCAGCAGTGTCAATCACCTGTATTTCCCACCAATCAACGCCAAACATTTTTCTGTACCGTTTGATACCCTCAACTTAGTGTGTCCGTTCATGAATCGACCAGAGTGACGCCTTTGCTCTCCGGTTCGCATCCGCTCACCTCGACCCCTCACCTGAACACCTGTACATTAATTAGTGACCCACTGCGAGGAGATAGTTTTCTATTTGTGTTTGGGTTGAGTTTTCTCAGTTTAAATCATTCGGCGCCATTATTGTCTTTGTCCTCAAATTGTCATTCTGTCTGTCCACCAACTCGTAAGCTGTCTTCTGCCCTCCTACTAAGTGACAGTGCACAGGGTGTCCCATATGGCCTTTCTATTTTAAGAGTGCGCGCGTTCACATTTGTGTGCATAGGCAAAAGAATTTTGTTCTGTTCTGTCTCCACTGTCTATTGGGCCAACATTCCGATAAAACGCACGCTCCGACAAATTCCACTAAACGAATCTATATTGGCACGTTTGGCAAACGAACAATAACACGCCACAAAGGGCACATTGATCTCCTCCTCCAATTGATAGTGTACTCACCTATTCGCTTGCAATCATCAAGGTTGGAAATTGTGTTTCATTAACCTATCAAGTGCATTGGCCCTATCGCTCAATAGTGGCCAGTTGACTACTGGGACCTTCAATGCACAAAAACAAGTTAGACTGTTGGGCTGTTACGATCACTGTGTGTTCACAAATTCCTATCGACGATCTTACGAGCTAAACATTTAAATTGGAAACATATGCTAACACCGCATGCACTTCAGTGGTCATTGCATCATCCTATGCCCCCTCCGTACCCCCACTCAACCAGCCAATCAGTGTCGATGAAACAAACATTCAAACAGTCAAAACAAAACGGTCCTTTTTTAACTTTCTCTTCCACCCATCGCGCACTGTGTGTGCCTGCATTTGAACGCGCAGCCCGTTCGGTATTGTCAAGTGGAGTGTGTCCCTCAGTCGTCCACTGACAGCGCTACACTCATCATCATCACCCACCGCCGGCTTTGTTTTTGTTTTGTGTGTGTGTCTGTTTTCCGTCTGTCTGTCCGTGTTTTCTACTAGAAATATCCTCTACTGTTGTGATCCAGCACCCTGGATCAATCGAATGTACCCTCGAGTAAAGTGACAAGTGCCAACTGAATACAGAAGTGACTTTTTCCACCCCCTAAACGTGCATTCTCCACTGTACCTTCCAAACCTCGTTTTTTTTCTCCTCCTTTGTGACCGTACCAAAACTGAAAGATCCATTCTCACGTGGATCCAGCAGTGTCAATCACCTGTATTTCCCACCAATCAACGCCAAACATTTTTCTGTACCGTTTGATACCCTCAACTTAGTGTGTCCGTTCATGAATCGACCAGAGTGACGCCTTTGCTCTCGGTTCGCATCCGCTCACCTCGACCCCTCACCTGAACACCTGTACATTAATTAGTGACCCACTGCGAGGAGATAGTTTTCTATTTGTGTTTGGGTTGAGTTTTCTCAGTTTAAATCATTCGGCGCCATTATTGTCTTTGTCCTCAAATTGTCATTCTGTCTGTCCACCAACTCGTAAGCTGTCTTCTGCCCTCCTACTAAGTGACAGTGCACAGGGTGTCCCATATGGCCTTTCTATTTTAAGAGTGCGCGCGTTCACATTTGTGTGCATAGGCAAAAGAATTTTGTTCTGTTCTGTCTCCACTGTCTATTGGGCCAACATTCCGATAAAACGCACGCTCCGACAAATTCCACTAAACGAATCTATATTGGCACGTTTGGCAAACGAACAATAACACGCCACAAAGGGCACATTGATCTCCTCCTCCAATTGATAGTGTACTCACCTATTCGCTTGCAATCATCAAGGTTGGAAATTGTGTTTCATTAACCTATCAAGTGCATTGGCCCTATCGCTCAATAGTGGCCAGTTGACTACTGGGACCTTCAATGCACAAAAACAAGTTAGACTGTTGGGCTGTTACGATCACTGTGTGTTCACAAATTCCTATCGACGATCTTACGAGCTAAACATTTAAATTGGAAACATATGCTAACACCGCATGCACTTCAGTGGTCATTGCATCATCCTATGCCCCCTCCGTACCCCCACTCAACCAGCCAATCAGTGTCGATGAAACAAACATTCAAACAGTCAAAACAAAACGGTCCTTTTTTAACTTTCTCTCCCACCCATCGCGCACTGTGTGTGCCTGCATTTGAACGCGCAGCCCGTTTGGTATTGTCAAGTGGAGTGTGTCCCTCAGTCGTCCACTGACAGCGCTACACTCATCATCATCACCCACCGCCGGCTTTGTTTTTGTTTTGTGTGTGTGTCTGTTTTCCGTCTGTCTGTCCGTGTTTTCTACTAGAAATATCCTCTACTGTTGTGATCCAGCACCCTGGATCAATCGAATGTACCCTCGAGTAAAGTGACAAGTGCCAACTGAATACAGAAGTGACTTTTTCCACCCCCTAAACGTGCATTCTCCACTGTACCTTCCAAACCTTGTTTTTTTTTCTCCTTTGTGACCGTACCAAAACTGAAAGATCCATTCTCACGTGGATCCAGCAGTGTCAATCACCTGTATTTCCCACCAATCAACGCCAAACATTTTTCTGTACCGTTTGATACCCTCAACTTAGTGTGTCCGTTCATGAATCGACCAGAGTGACGCCTTTGCTCTCGGTTCGCATCCGCTCACCTCGACCCCCTTGCCCCCACCACCATCCCCAACTCGGCCTTCGGCCTCGTACACCACCTATCAGTTTGGGCAAGCGCAGTACGCACTTCACCAGACACGACCGTCGTCTTTGTCAAGAAAGAAAATATGAGTCATCACAGCTGACACACATACATACACACAACTGTCTTCATCAAGCGCAACAACCGATATGACTCATCTCTATCTCATCACTTCTGTTTGCTACTCTGGTCATGTGAAGGTGTTTATGCACTCATACACGCAACAACCTTCCTCCTCCCTCAATGACAACACTGTGAACGACCGTAAAAGTGGAAACAGTGAACCCTCTCTCCACTCAAACTACCGTCTAACAACCACCTCAATTCAACACATCCTCTTCAGTCTCTACTAATCCAAACATGAAGTCTGTAACTGAGACACCAGCTAATCTTGGAAAGCGGTACATCACCCGATCCTCTCAAAAGAATCCCAAACCTTCAAATTCACACGAGAAACACCAGGCAAAACTTTCTCAAATAAAAAGCCAAATTGGAAAGGTGTCAGACGACCTTTCCAAACAATCACCCAAACGCCCATCAATCAATGGAACTCAAGTAGTTCTCAACGATCCTGTTCTTGGAACCACCCCCAGCACAACTCCTAAAGGTGTCCACAACAACCCAACTGATCCTGTCGAAAATGTCGCTGTAGATGGTACGGTTACCGTAAATTCTCACTTAACCGCCGCGGCGCTTATCGGTTTCAGCACTTAATTTTAGGCCAAACCACGCCCACTTTTTAACTTCCACAATGCATTTTTCTGCGGCGCTTAATTGAGGGCGGCGGTTACTGGGGATGAGGCGCTTAATCGAGAATTTACGGTATCTACAATGGAGGTGATGACACCGACATCGACGAGGAACTGGAACCTAAAGACAGCCGCTCTATCGTCAAAACAGGAGATGCCCTCACAGTCACATTGAAAGATCAACTCGTGGATCCTAAACATATCGTTGATAACGACAATGGCTCTCTAAAGATTCAATCTGAAGTACCAAGTGGAAGCAAATCTAACGAATCTTCCGGAAATGGCGAATTTGTGACGGTGCCAAAGGACCGATATGAATATCTCCTAAAGCTCGAAGAAGAATTTAGTCGCCCAACTCCAACCTGTGACACGGATCCTCCACCAAACGTGGATTTTCTTCTTGATGCCATCAAAAATGTTAAAAACTCTGGCGAAGTTGTCTCAAAAGCCAAGAAAGCTCTTTATAAAGCTCATTATTCCAACTTGGAATATATTAAGCTCAATCTCGGATTAACCAATGTCTATGGTAGTGCAGTCAAGAAAATCGAGGACAAGCACGTTGACCTTGTCCGCCAAGCGCTTGACCTACAGTCACAAATTGCATATGTTTTGATGGATATCACCTCTCATGAATCTCATCCCAGGGCCACAAGGAAGCTCCAACCGCTCAGCACTACTCTTGGTGAGGTCCTCGATTCTGTGAATATTATCCAAAGAGAACAGAACATTTTTGCGGCTGTCCCATCAACTCCCAAACAATCGGCCCCTAACCATGAATCGCCCATCATCAACGATTTAGTTGTTTTATCCAACCAAATCCGGTCAATGGCATCTGATCTAAAGATAGTCAAGGAAGGTGTGGCAGCACTCAATAAGACAAGTAATTCCACATACGCTGAAATGGCTACTGTAAGTACTGCAGTTAGGAGACATGAACGAAGCAGTAATCATCGCGAAACCATGCCTTTGACAACGACAATCGACCCTGTGGAGACTGGCTCAATCAACAACCAAACCCAAACACAAATACGACGCCCTGGCAAACACAATCCTGCCAATTCTGAGATTCCCGCAAAATATAAGCCAAAGTGGTTTACTATCATGATCACTACAAATGACCCTGCCATACTCTCGCCCAAAAATGTTGTTACCGCCGTCAAAGTTGCACTCGGTCCTAATGTAACTGGTATTCCTTGGGCGGGATACAGAGGAACAAGCGCAGGAATTGCAATTGACTTCCTACACAAGGAAGATCGAGCAAAATTTTGTCAACGGGCTCGAAATAGTCATCTTAAAACCAAATGCAACATTCAAAACGCCTTCCCTATGCTCCCTACCATTGAAATTCCAATGGTACCCAAAAATGTGAGTGCAAGTGAAATGGTGGAATTGCTCACCGGGAAAGGAAAGCAGTTTGAAGGCATGGCGGAATCAATCACGTGGATGCGTGCATCGGTGATCAGTCAAACACACCAATCAATCTTCCTCCGTGTCAATCCTAGTCTCTGGCAAAAGCTCACACAAGCTGATTTTGTTATTGACTACGGTTATGGAAGAACCAATGTCTATGAATCCTTCTTCATAAGACAGTGCCAGAAGTGCATAAAATACTGTCACGGCAAGAACAAGCGCAGACAGCAACAGTGCGTGTGTCCCGTGTGCAGTCAAACATACCTCATGAACAACACACACAGATGCGGACCAATAAGCTGTGTCACGTGTGTGAACTACAACGAAAAGAATGGCAAGTCAGAATCTACCTGCCACAGGGCCAACACTCCAGACTGTCCCAAGTATCTGGAAAAGCTCAACATATTGAAACGATCCATCGTCTACTTCGAGGATCAACTCAATTGAGCACCTAAAAAATTAAAAACCCAACTATCAAGATAAAGTAAGAAATGGCTGTCTCAATCGTTCAACTAAATTGTGACAACAATAAAAGTGTAATAGACATGCTCGAAGTACACAACTCAAACAAACTCAATAACAACCTAAACACAGCGGACATTGTGCTTGCTCAAGATGTGTACAAGACCACGGATGGTAAAATCCTCAAATTCGGCAGCAAAGTCACTATTCATCATGTAGACGTGCAAAATGGTCGCATTCAAGGACAATTCAGCCACTCCACCGGCTTAGATGCTGTGACAATCATTCGAAATCGTGGCCTCCAATCAAAACTAATTCGAGAATACTCCAACAACCACATTACCACTGTTGAGGTGGAGTGCAGCGAAGGTCGTATCATCTTGGTCAATGTCTATTTTCGTCCCAGCCTGGAAGAGTCGACCATCTTTTCCGACATACAAATGTTCGAAGACCTGTTGTCGGACAACGACTTTGCCAATCTGCCAATCATCATTGCCGGTGACATGAACGCCCGCAGCAGCATGTGGCACGACACTCGCGATGACAGAAGCGCCAAAGTGGAGAAACTTGGAGAACTCATCCTCGGACACCAGCTGACCATTGTCAATCGAACAAACCCGGGCCCCAATCATCACACTTTTCGCAGAAACGGAGGTAAAAGTGTCATCGATCTCACACTAGCCAACCCAGCCGCTGCCTCTTTGGTGTTCGATTGGAAACGAGACTGGAAGCACACCAACTCGTATCATGCACTGATTCGTTTCAAGGTGGGCTATCATGCACATCGTCATTTGAGAGACTACAAACGAACAAAACAATTCAAAGACCACAAGGGAGTTGACTTTGGCGGTTACACCGAGTACTTTCGATGCAATGGCGCCCGACTTGAAGAGCTTCAAACAATGTCAAGGACCACCACAAACATTGAAATGATTGAACAATGCCTAGAGAAACTTGTTCATCTGTACATCGATGGGGCAGTTTCCTATCTCCCGCGTAACAAAGGCAAGAAACCAGCCACAGTTGATCGACCCCTTCCATGGTACACTCAAGAGGTGAAAGAGATTGTTGAAATGATTGAAGAAATCTCTGAACAAATCGAGTTGGCCCATGACCCGGTTGCTCGCAATGAAATGCAAAGGGTCTACGACAAAGCCAATACCGAACTCTACGAATTGGTCGAAGCGGCCATCGAAGACAACTGGAAGGACTTTGTTACAGACGACAATCGAACTGATCCGTGGGGCAGATTCTTTCTATTCCTCAAATCTGTACAGGAGAATCCTATTCTAACCCCTCTTCTAGAAAATAGCAGAGATCTGAAGAGAACTCTGACCACCATGATGAATGCCAAATTTCCAAATGACCATCCCATTGCCGACACTATTGAAATGAGGAGAATCCGCGAATTGTACAAATTCAACCACACCACAGCATCACCACATTCCGCAACACCCTCATCAACAAGTGCACCATCAGCATCATCATCTTCTGTACATTTCTCATCACAACCAACCATCACCACTCAACCAGCACACACCTTTCTCTCTCAATCATCAACACAACGTGTTACCCGTTCAATGACAGCACCACCACCCCCACAACGCATCTACTCAACCAACACAGACCAAATTGACCCGGTCACAATGGAAGAGTTGGAACTGATTATCAAAAAACTTGACTTCAAAATTACACCTGGACTGGATGGTGTAAGTAACCGAATGATTGTTGAGACCTTTGGTTTCACAAAAGAAATTATTCTCAACATTCTGAACGCATGCATCAAGTTCAAACACTTTCCGAAAGAATGGAAAAATGCCGCGGCAATTTTCATTCCCAAGCCCAACAAGGCCAATTACATGGAAGTGGAAGCTTATCGGCCGATCAGTCTCCTGTCAAATTTGGGCAAAATTCTTGAGCGAG
Organism: Rhizoglyphus robini; assembly: GCA_023373905.1. Taxonomy (NCBI): domain Eukaryota; kingdom Metazoa; phylum Arthropoda; class Arachnida; order Sarcoptiformes; family Acaridae; genus Rhizoglyphus; species Rhizoglyphus robini. The sequence continues at coordinate 456,939 of JAKIJQ010000074.1, read as the reverse complement.
TAATCAAAGATCGCCTCGAGAGTTTTGCTTCACGTAACAACCTAAACTCTCCACACCAGCATGGCTTCCACAGGGGAGGATCAACCATCACTGCCCTCTCTGCTCTGACCAAGGAAATGAAACGACAAAAATCGCTTGGAAAGAAAGTGGCACTGGTCTCGTTTGACATTAAAGGCGCCTTTGACTATTGCTGGTGGCCTAACATCATGAGGGTTATGCACGAACGAAACTATCCAATGGATATGATTCAACTTCTCCAAAGCTATTTCACCGACCGAAGCGTGGAGTGCACATTTGGTGGAGTCAGGATAGCCAAGAACCTCACAAGAGGCTGTCCACAAGGCTCAGTACTGTCACCGACACTGTGGAACTTGACCCTTGACCTGCTGCTGCAGGAGCTGACAACAGGAAGGAGTGCCTTTGGAAAAGTAGTGTCTGGTTATGCGGATGACACTTCTGCCGCCGTCTGGGGAGACACCGAAACGGAACTGAAGAACAACATCGAAGTGCTCGTGTCAAAAGTTCACAATTGGTGTAAAAGTGTCGGTTTACAGCTTAGTCTCAACAAGTGTGTCATAATGCCCCTTGCTAGGGTAAATTTGCGAGCACGTGGCAATCTCGAAGTTGATGGTCAACGAATCAAATTGGACACCAAAGTCAGAATTCTTGGAGTGACTTTTGACCGAACTTTGCGATACACCCAGCACATCACCGATTTGATCAACAAGCTGACGCCTCTGTGTGGGGGACTAATGAAATTTTGTCGCAACACTTTTGGCATCAACTGCAAGAAACGCGTTATGATTTACGAACAAGTTGTCCGAGCTGTTCTCTCTTATGGCTGTGAAATTTGGGCAGACTCTATTACCCAAACCATTTGGAAAAAGTTGGCAAGTTTTCAGCACAACTGTCTCCGATTTTCGGTTTGCGGTTATAGAACCATTTCCACTGAAGCCGCTCAAATGCTCTCTGAGGTTCTTCCAGTCCAATTGTTTGTTCAAAAGAAGAAATGGGAGTTTGAGGCCAAACAAGCCAGACCCACAGAGGACAACCCATTGAGTGTCCCTTTTCGACCTGCAGGCATACATCGACCAGACCCAGAAAAAGATTGCTATGAGTCACCAGCTGAAATGGCCAACTTGGGTGGAAGAACCCAAGTTCTGAGACCGAAACGTCAGCCCTCAACAAACACAAACACACAAACACCAAACCATACTGTACAAACTAACCCATCACCGCCATCGCCATCATCACCTCAATCATCATCACAAATATCGACTAGTTCATCAGTGTCTGATCAAATCGTACAACAATTGAGAAGAATCAGAGCTGCAGTGACATTAGCCGCGAATAATCTCCCATCAACCACAATACCTCAACTATCACCCTCATCATCCACCAATCAACAACTACAAACATCATCAACTCCAGCATCATCATCATCACAATCTGCTTCAACTCGACCATCCACGCGAAATGATAACACAAACAGCCCCGCTGTCAACTATTCGCCTCCTCTACAATCAATTTCAGATGAACACTTTCACTTGTACATCTCAGCAAAAAGAAAGAAAACTAACTCGGCGGTTTTGCATGACGAATTCAAGACCGGCAGTGCTTTTCGAATCTTTACATCAAGAAAGGTGTACGAAGGAAAATACAAATTCTTTGGATTTGTTGATCGCTGCCAAGCGACTCAATATGCACTCATTCAAGCACTAGAATGTTTGATGGAATTTAGTGCCCCAAGAACAATCACCATCATAACCGATGAATTGGAATGTGCCCGCTTTATAGAAGAAAGGAGACTGACGGTGAACCCACAAGAGCACAAGTTGGTCCAAATACTGAGTGAGCTCAACTGCAACCTCATTATCCGCAGAAAGCTCAAGGGTGACAAAAATTACTCGGTAGTTAGGGATCAAGCGGCTGAAATGTGTCTCAATACATCAAGACCTGTCTACTTTTTCTATAACAAACGATTTGTCAAAAATGAAGCGAACAAGTGGGCAGAGTGCAAATTTGCCGAAATATACAAAGTGAAAACCAGAAGAAAAACTATCCAAAAGTTTTTCGGAGATGCAAACCACAAGCCTAAGCATTTCAAGACTAACTATGTCTTGACTCAGTTCTTCACAGGCCATGGTTGCTTCCGCGAATATTTAGCGCGTTTCAAGGTGATTCGAGACGGATCGTGCATTTGTAAACGGACAAATAACCAACCAACCAGTCAGACAGTTGAACATGTTTTATTAAAATGTCCCAAGTATTCGTTGGTCACTAAGCAAGCATTTGAACAGGCTGATTTGCCATGGCAATGCTTAATGCAGTTGGTGGAACTGCCTCAAGCTTTCAAAGTGTTTTGTGAGGTGGCAGAGAAAATCCACGAAATGCTAAAGGTGGACAATGGTTCGAACGAATCGGACGAAAACCGAGTAATCGAAGACCTGCTCAATGACAACTTGGAGGACGAACTAGTGGAATTAGTCGACAGACTAAACGTTAACAACCTCAACGACTTGTACCCAGAAATGCAAGACGAAACACCTCCCATTGACATGGACGATCTCTTTGTGGACCAACAATTCGATGACGAACTCTTCGCATGGGAAAACATCGAGTAAGAAGCAGAACCCATTAGGTTATTATTATTATTGTAAATACTAATTATTATGATCATTTATAACACAAAAAACACAAAAAAAGAAGAAGAAAAACAACAAAAGCCCAAAAAACACATTTGTAAATATTTCATGCATCATGACAGGGACATTAGCAATCACAGGGTTAGTGCAATCAAGAATTATTCATTCATCAAGAACTTAGGTGATCCTAAGAATATACATTCACAACAGACAAACATTAATACTCTCAATTTAACACACATTTCAGGAGCAGGCATTAGACACTGTCTCCTTTTTGCCTATGAGCAAACTATTGAAATCGATTTTGTAATATTCAAACTTTAAAATGCAACTAAATAAAAACAATTTTCAAATTTAAAAAAACCCTATCCCAAACGACACCCACACCTGCCTAACCACCTAACATAACCTAACCTAACCCTATCCTAAACGACACCCACACCTATCTAACCACCTAACCTAACCTAACCCTATCCCAAACGACACACACACCTACCTAACCACCTAACCTTACCTAACCTAACCCTATCCCAAACGACACCCACACCTACCTAACCACCTAACCTATTTTAAACTCAATAAAACCCTTTTCAACCTAACCTAACCTAACCCTATCCCAAACGACAACCACACCTACCTAACCACCTAACCTAACCTAACCTAACCCGGTGTGTGTGTGTGCCTGCATGCATTTGAACGCGCAGCTCGATCGGTATTGTCAAGTTGAGTGTGTTCCTTCAGTCGACCACTGACACCGCTTCACTCATCATCATCAACCACCGCTTGCTTTGTTTTTGTTTGTTTTTTGTCTGTTTTCTGTCTGTCTGTCCGTGTTTTCTACTACAATCCTCTACTGTTGTGATCCAGCACCCTGGATCAATCGAATGTACCCTCGAGTAAAGTGACAAGTGCCAACAGAATACAGAAGGGACCTTTTCCACCTCCCTAAACGTGCCTCCTCCACTGTACCTTCCAAACACTTTTTCTCCCGTACTTCTGACCGTACCAAAACTGAAAGATCCATTCTCAAGTGGATCCAGCAGTGTCAATCACCTGTACATCACATCAATCAACGCCAAACATTTTTCTGTACCGTTTGATACCCTCAACTTAGTGTGTCCGTTCATGAATCCACCAGAGTGACGCCCTGCATCTCGGTTCGCATTCGCTCACCTCGACCCCCTTGCCCCCACCACCATCCCCAACTCGGCCTTCGGCCTCGTACACCACCTATCAGTTTGGGCAAGCGCAGTACGCACCTCACCAGACACGACCGTCTCCTTCGTCAAGAAAGAAATTATGAGTCATTACGGCTAAATACACACAACTGTCTACAGCAACCGCAACCACCGATATGACTCATCTCTGTCTCATCACTCCTGTCTCCTACTCTGGTCATGTGAAGATGTTTATACACTCAACACGGAACAACCTCCCTCCTCGCTCGATGACAACACTGTGAACGACCGTAAAAGTGGAAACAGTGAACCCACTCTCCACTCGATTTACCGTCTAACAACCACCTCAATTCAACATGTCCTCTTCAGCCTCTACTAATCCAAACATGAAGTCTGTAACTGAGACTCCAGCAAATTTGGGAAAGCGGTACATCACCCGATCCTCTCAAAAGAATCCCAAACCTTCGAATTCACTCGAGAAACACCAGGCAGAACTTTCTCAAATAAAAAGCCAAATTGGAAAGGTGTCAGCCGACCTTTCCAAACAATCACCCAAACGCCCATCAATCAAAGAAACTCAAGTAGTTCTCAACGATCCTGTTCTTGGAACCACCCCCAGCACAACTCCTGAGGGTGTCCACAACAACCCAACTGATCCTGCTTCAAAGGTCGCTGTAGATGGCACGGTTATCTACAATATAGGTGATCACACCGACATCGACGAGGAACTGGAACCTAAAGACAGCCGCTCTATCGTCAAAACAGGAGATGTCCTCACAGTCATATTGAAAGATCAACTCGTGGATCCTAAACGTATCGTTGATAACGACAATGGCTCTCTAAAGATTCAATCTGAAATACCAAGTGGAAGCAAATCTAACGAATCTTCCGCAAATGGCGAATTTGTGAGGGTGCCAAAGGACCGATATGAATATCTCCTAAAGTTAGAGGAAGAATTTAGTCGCCCACCTCAAACCTGTGACACGGATCCTCCACCAAATGTGGATTTTCTTCTTGATGCAATCAAAAGTGTTGAAAACTCGAGTGAAATGGTCTCAAAAGTCAAGAAAGCTCTCTATAAAGCCCATTATTCCAACTTGGAATATATTAAGCTCAATCTCGGAATAACCAATGTATATGGTAGTGCAGTCAAGAAAATCGAGAACAAACACGTTGATCTTGTACGCCAAGCACTTGACCTACAGTCACAAATTGCAAATGCCTTGATGGATATCACCTCGCCTCAACACCCACCCAAAGTCACAAAGAAGCTCCAACCACTCAGCACTACTCTGGGCGATGTCCTCGATTCCGTGAATTTTATCCAAAGAGAACAGAACATTTATGCGGCTGTCCCTTCAACTCCCAAACAATCGGTTTCTAACCATGAATCGCCCATCACCAACGACATAGTTAAGCATATTCTCTCAATGGCATCTGATCTAAAGATAGTCAAGGAAGGTGTGGCAGCACTCAATAAAACAAGTAATTCCACATACGCTGAAATGGCTACTGTAAGTACTGCAGTTAGGAGACATGAACGAAGCAGTAATCATCGCGAAACTATTCCTTTGACCACGGCAATCGAGCCTCTGGAGGCTGGCTCAATCAACAACCAAACACAAACACAAATTCGACGCCCTGGCAAACACAATCCTGCCAATTCTGAGATTCCCGCAAAATATAAGCCAAAGTGGTTTACTTTCATGATCACTACAAATGACCCTGCCACATTCTCGCCCAAAAATGTTGTCACCGCCGTCAAAGTTGCACTCGGTCCTAATGTAACCGGTATTCCTTGGGCGGGATACAGAGGAACAAGCGCAGGAATTGCAATTGACTTCCTTCACAAGGAAGATCGAGCAAAATTTTGTCAACTAGCTCGAAATAGTAATCTTAAAAACAAATGCAACATCCAGAACGCCTTCCCTATGCTTCCTACCATTGAAATTCCAATGGTTCCCAAAAATGTGAGTGCGAGTGAAATGGTGGAATTGCTCACCGGGAAAGGAAAACAGTTTGAAGGCATGGCGGAATCAATCACGTGGATGCGAGCATCGGTGATCAGTCAAACACACCAATCGATCTTCCTCCGTGTCAATCCTAGTCTCTGGCAAAAGCTCACACAAGCTGACTTTGTTATTGACTACGGTTATGGAAGAACCAATGTCTATGAATCCTTCTTCATAAGACAGTGCCAGAAGTGCATAAAATACTGTCACGGCAAGAACAAGTGTAGACAGCAACAGTGCGTATGTCCCGTGTGCAGTCAAACATACCTCATGAACACCACACACAGATGCGGACCAATAAGTTGTGTCACGTGTGTGAACTACAACGAAAAGAATGGCAAGTCCGAATCCACCTGCCACAGGGCCAACACTCCAGACTGTCCCAAGTATCTGGAAAAGCTCAACATATTGAAACGATCCATCGTCTATTTCGAAGATCAACTCAATTGAGCACCTAAAAAAATTAAAAACCCAACTATCAAGATAAAGTAAGAAATGGCTGTCTCAATCGTTCAACTAAATTGTGACAACAATAAAAGTGTAATAGACATGCTCGAAGTACACAACTCAAACAAACTCAATAACAACCTAAACACAGCGGACATTGTGCTTGCTCAAGATGTCTACAAGACCACGGATGGTAAAATCCTCAAATTCGGCAGCAAAGTCACTATTCATCATGTAGACGTGCAAAATGGTCGCATTCAAGGACAATTCAGCCACTCCACCGGCTTAGATGCGGTGACAATCATTCGAAATCGTGGCCTCCAATCAAAACTAATTCGAGAATACTCCAACAACCACATTACCACTGTTGAGGTGGAGTGCAGCGAAGGTCGTATCATCTTGGTCAATGTCTATTTTCGCCCCAGCCTGGAAGAGTCGACCATCCTTTCCGACATACAAATGTTCGAAGACCTGTTATCGGACAGCGACTTTGCCAATCTTCCAATCATCGTTGCCGGTGACATGAACGCCCGCAGCAGCATGTGGCACGACACTCGCGATGACAGAAGCGCCAAAGTGGAGAAACTTGGAGAACTCATCCTCGGACACCAGCTGACCATTGTCAATCGAACAAACCCGGGTCCCAATCATCACACTTTTCGCAGAAACGGAGGTAAAAGTGTCATCGATCTCACACTAGCCAACCCAGCCGCTGCCTCTTTGGTGTTCGATTGGAAACGAGACTGGAAGCACACCAACTCGTATCATGCACTGATTCGTTTCAAGGTGGGCTATCATGCACCTCGTCATTTGAGAGACTACAAACGAACAAAACAATTCAAAGACCACAAGGGAGTTGACTTTGGCGGTTACACCGAGTACTTTCGATGCAATGGCGCCCGACTTGAAGAGCTTCAAACAATGTCAAGGACCATCACAAACATTGAAATGATTGAACAATGCCTAGAGAAACTTGTTCATCTGTACATCGATGGGGCAGTTTCCTATCTCCCGCGTAACAAAGGCAAGAAACCAGCCACAGTTGATCGACCCCTTCCATGGTATACTCAAGAGGTGAAAGAGATTGTTGAAATGATTGAAGAAATCTCTGAACAAATCGAGTTGGCCCATGACCCTGTTGCTCGCAATGAAATGCAGAGGGTCTACGACAAAGCCAATACCGAACTCTACGAATTGGTTGAAGCAGCCATCGAAGACAACTGGAAGGACTTTGTTACAGACGACAATCGAACTGATCCGTGGGGCAGATTCTTTCTATTTCTCAAATCTGTACAGGAGAATCCTATTCTAACCCCTCTCCTTGAAAATAGTAAAGATCTTAAGAAAACTTTGAGCACAATGATGAATGCAAAGTTTCCAAACGACCATCCTATTGCCGACACAATCGAAATGAGAAGAATCCGCGAACTGTACAGATTCAACCACACCACAGCATCACCACATTCATCAACACCCTCATCAACAAGTGCACCATCAGCATCATCATCTTCTGTACATTTCTCATCACAACCAACCATCACCACTCAACCAGCACACACCTTTCTCTCTCAATCATCAACACAACGTGTTACCCGTTCAATGACAGCACCACCACCCCCACAACGCATCTACTCAACCAACACAGACCAAATTGACCCGGTCACAATGGAAGAGTTGGAACTGATTATCAAAAAACTTGACTTCAAAATTACACCTGGACTGGATGGTGTAAGTAACCGAATGATTGTTGAGACCTTTGGTTTCACAAAAGAAATTATTCTCAACATTCTGAACGCATGCATCAAGTTCAAACACTTTCCGAAAGAATGGAAAAATGCCGCGGCAATTTTCATTCCCAAGCCCAACAAGGCCAATTACATGGAAGTGGAAGCTTATCGGCCGATCAGTCTCCTGTCAAATTTGGGCAAAATTCTTGAGCGAGTAATCAAAGATCGCCTCGAGAGTTTTTGCTTCACGTAACAACCTAAACTCTCCACACCAGCATGGCTTCCACAGGGGAGGATCAACCATCACTGCCCTCTCTGCTCTGACCAAGGAAATGAAACGACAAAAATCGCTTGGAAAGAAAGTGGCACTGGTCTCGTTTGACATTAAAGGCGCCTTTGACTATTGCTGGTGGCCTAACATCATGAGGGTTATGCACGAACGAAACTATCCAATAGATATGATCCATCTTCTCCAAAGCTATTTCACCGACAGAAGCGTGGAGTGCACATTTGGTGGAGTCAGGATAGCCAAGAACCTCACAAGAGGCTGTCCGCAAGGCTCAGTACTGTCACCGACACTGTGGAACTTGACCCTTGACCTGCTGCTGCAAGAGCTGACAACAGGAAGGAGTGCCTTTGGAAAAGTAGTGTCTGGTTATGCGGATGACACTTCTGCCGCCGTCTGGGGAGACACCGAAACTGAACTGAAGAACAACATCGAAGTGCTCGTGTCAAAAGTTCACAATTGGTGCAAAAGTGTCGGTTTACAGCTTAGTCTCAACAAATGTGTCATAATGCCCCTTGCTAGGGTAAATTTGCGCGCACGTGGCAATCTCGAAGTTGATGGTCAACGAATCAAATTGGACACCAAAGTCAGAATTCTTGGAGTGACTTTTGACCGAACTATGCGCTACACCCAGCACATCACCGATTTGATCAACAAGCTGACGCCTCTGTGTGGGGGACTAATGAAATTTTGTCGCAACACTTTTGGCATCAACTGCAAGAAACGCGTTATGATTTACGAACAAGTTGTCCGAGCTGTTCTCTCTTATGGCTGTGAAATTTGGGCAGACTCTATTACCCAAACCATTTGGAAAAGTTGGCAAGTTTTCAGCACAACTGTCTCCGATTCTCGGTTTGCGGTTATAGAACCATTTCCACTGAAGCCGCTCAAATGCTCTCTGAGGTTCTTCCAGTCCAATTGTTTGTTCAAAAGAAGAAATGGGAGTTTGAGGCCAAACAAGCCAGACCCACAGAGGTCAATCCACTGAGCGTCCCTTTTCGACCTGCAGGCATACATCGACCAGACCCAGAAAAAGATTGCTATGAGTCACCAGCGGAAATGGCCAACTTGGGTGGAAGAACCCAAGTTCTGAGACCGAAACGTCAACCATCAACAAACACAAACACACAAACACCAAACCATACTGTACAAACTAACCCATCACCGCCATCGCCATCATCACCTCAATCATCATCACAAATATCGACTAGTTCATCAGTGTCTGATCAAATCGTACAACAATTGAGAAGAATCAGAGCTGCAGTGACATTAGCCGCGAATAATCTCCCATCAACCACAATACCTCAACTATCACCTTCATCATCCACCAATCAACAACTACAAACATCATCAACTCCAGCATCATCATCATCATCACAATCTGCTTCAACTCGACCATCCACACGAAATGACAACACAAACAGCCCCGCTGTCAACTATTCGCCTACTCTACAACCAATTTCAGATGAACACTTTCACTTGTACATCTCAGCAAAGAGAAAGAAAACTCACTCGGCGGTTTTGAATGACGAATTCAAGACCGGCAGTGCTTTTCGAATCTTTACACAGAGAAAGGTGTACGTAGGAAAATACAAATTCTTTGGATTTGTTGATCGCTGCCAAGCGACTCAATATGCACTCATACAAGCACTAGAATGTCTGATGGAATTTAGTACCCCAAGAACAATCACCATCATAACCGATGAATTGGAATGTGCCCGCTTTATAGAAGAAAGGAGACTGACGGTGAACCCACAAGAGCACAAGTTGGTCCAAATACTGAGTGAGCTCAACTGCAACGTAATCATCCGCAGAAAGCTCAAGAGTGACAAAAATTACTCGGAAGTTATGAAACAAGCGGTTGAAATGTGTCTCAATACATCAAGACCAGTCTACTTTTTCTATAACAAGCGATTCGTCAAGAATGAGGCGAACAAGTGGGCAAAGAGCAAATTTGCCGAAATATACAAAGTGAAGACCAGAGGAAAAACTATCCAAAAGTTTTTCGGAGATGCAAACCACAAGCCAAAGCATTTCAAGACTAACTATGTTTTGACTCAGTTCTTCACAGGCCATGGTTGCTTCCGCGAATATTTAGCGCGATTCAAGGTGATTCGAGACGGATAGTGCATTTGTAACCGGATAACCAACCAACGACCCAGCCAGACAATTGAACATGTCTTGTTGAAATGTCCCAAGTATTCGTTGGTCACTAAGCGAGCATTTGAACAGGCTGATTTGCCATGGCAATGCTTGATGCAGTTGGTGGAACTGCCTCAAGCTTTCAAAGTGTTTTGTGAGGTGGCGGAGAAAATTCACGAAATGTTAAAGGTGGACAATGGGTCGAACGAATCGGATGAAGACCGAGTAATCGAAGACCTGCTCAATGACAACTTGGAAGACGATCTGGTGGAATTGGTCGACAGACTAAACGTTAACAACCTCAACGACTTGTACCCAGAAAGTCAAGACGAAACACCTCCCATTGACATGGACCATCTGTTTGTGGAACAACACTTTGATGACGAACTCTTCGCATGGGAAGACATCGAGTAAGAAGCAGAATTCATTACACACTTAACAACGAGTCATAATGCATAATGATTTTATTCTCCAAGTCATAACGTATTATGACCTTAGTCAAAATGCATTATGATATTTGTTTGTCATATTATATTTTGACAAAAAGTCATAACGTATTATGATATCGGTCATAGTACATTATGACAAATTAAAGTCATAATACATTTTGATAAATAAGTCAAAAGTGATTCGAACTATCGATCAATGTCATAACGTGTTATGACTTAAGGTTGTCATAATGTATTTTGATTTTAAAATCATAATGTAATATGATAATATGATAACGGTCATAATGCATTTTGATAAGTAAATATCATAGTACATATTGACAAACAGTCAATTGTTATCTGATCTACTGATCAAAATAATAATGTGTTATGACTCGTTTTGACATTTTAGTTTGCGCTTGATGTCATAAATATTTATTAATTAACAATTCTAAATACAGTTAAATCATAAATACATATCGATTGTAACAATCGATTTCAAATTTGAATTTTGAATGAACTGCGCATGTGTGCATGATGACGACACCTCACTTAGCTGTCTGACTGGTGCGTGTGTGCGCGCTCGGTGTGCTTTGTGTTGTGAGCGTGTATGGCAGTTAGTAAACAGCGCGATTTGTCCGTTGTGTTACTGCTGCTGCCTGCCTGCCTGCATGCAGGACTTTGTGATATTTCGTCTAGTTTCTTCGTTTCAATTGATCTATTTCTGATTTAATTATTCTGATTCGTTATCGTAACTACAATTTATTATACATATGTGTTGAGTGTGATTTAACATTGTGCCTGTGTCTACCACTACTGAATCAACAAGGAAATATATTATTTTAACCTCCACGTTCCTTAACTTGGAAACGTCTGAATAACAACAAACATTTGTGTTCTATTCTCCGATGAACCATGGTCACTGCAGTGAATTATTCCAACTTCCAGAAAATATTTAACACTGCGAGACAACTTTACTTATCTGAAGAATTGGTATCCGCTGTTTAAGGTAAATATCCTGAATATATAATCTATGTATTGTTTGTATTGTTTTAAATATTTCTAATCTAAATCTATTTTATTTATTTAGAACGTTCTTAGTATACAGTGGCATGCCAATCTATTTCAATGTAGAAACTGCAACTGACGAATCTGGGAAACCTGGGACGACATTTTGGAAATGTTTACAACATTTATTCGATGAGGACCTGACCACTGTCGCGAATGCTGATTGCCGGCACTGCAGACAATTTCTTTACGTGAAGATCTCAAGTTTATCCGACACGAATTCCAAAAAGAAGATTGCTGTACCTATCTACGATCAACTTCTTAAGATATGCCACAAGCGACCAGACCGAAACATTATTACTGACATTGTGGGCGTTTTTGGACGCGATTTCATTACTCTGGGTCAGCATTACTACAATTTGGCTTATACTGACGGCACTTGGTTTGGTTCTATCAATGTAAGTTTTGCAGCAATTTGATTATATGAAAGGTATTCATTTGATTGTTTTTATCTTTAAATATAGAAATTGTTGCTGTCTAAACTAACTCACAAGACATCTATCAAGATTCGAAAGGTTAAGAAAAGCGACGGCGACTTGGAAAGTAAAAGATTATAAGACCAAATCAGAGCCAAAAGCGAGCCAACAAGTATTTTGAAAAACAAAGAGTGCCAAGAAGGACTAATTCGAATCTGGTGCAACAATTCAAGTCCTAGTTCAAAATTCCTTTACTTTCAGTAATTATTATTTTTAGTATTATTCGTACTCTTTGGTTACTTTATTTTGTATACTCCAATTTAAATTTACGCTTAATAAACAGATTAATTCAGTAATTGTGATAATACATTATGACAAACAGTAAGAACTAAAAAAGCATCAAAAGTGATAGTACATAATGACAAATAAGTCAAAATGCACTTTGACAAGAAAGTCATAATGTATTTGGATTTTCCAAATCATAACATATTATGACTTGGTTCTAAATGTGTAGGTTATTATTATTATTGTAAATACTAATTATTATGATCATTTATAACACAAAAACACAAAAAAAAAAGAAGAAAAAAAAAGAAGAAAAACAACAAAAGCCCAAAAAAACACATTTGTAAATATTTCATGCATCATGACAGGGACATTAGCAATCGCAGGGTTAGTGCAATCAAGAATCATTCATTCATCAAGAACTTAGGTTATCCTAAGAATATACATTCACAACAGACAAACATTAAAACTCTTAATTATAAAACACATTTCAGGAGCAGGCATTAGACACTGTCTCCTTTTTGCCTATGAGCAAACTATTGAAATCGATCTTGTAAAATCAAACTTTAAAATGCAACTAAATAAAAACAATTTTCAAATTTAAAAAAAAAACCTAACCTAACCCTATCCCAAACGACACCCACACCTGCCTAACCACCTAACCTAACCTAACCTAACCATATCTCAAACGACACCCACACGTGCCTAACCACCTAACCCAACCAAATTTCTCATTGCGATTGTTGCATACATTGTTGGACATCAGACGCAACAATGGGGTCTCAAACTGAGATTTAGCTTTAGTGAGATTTGATCGGCAGCTACAACTAAAAACACTTTTCGCAAAAAACCAAGTATTTTTAGCACAGTCGCATAGTATTTTAAGCACTTTGGCCAAGTTTGATGCGAATCGGTCAAGAAATGTAGAAGTAGTTAACTGGAAACCAAATCGAAATTCTTGTCACTAAGAGTCTTCGCTCACGCTCGACAATCAGTATTTGAAGTTTATTTGTTCTTTAAATACGGAACTGGAGAACGATTGTACGATTCAAGATTTGGTATGTTTTTTTCTTTTGTAACTTTCTATTTGATTATTATATCTTCTTAGATATTGGCACAATTACTATTCAAAAGTAGGAACCCAAATCAACTGACGAATACGGAACACATGTTCTATCATCGAAATGTTTATCAATTTCTACTGAAACGTTATCTCGAGGACAAATTTGATCAAAATACGAGTAAAGTTCAGTACAAACTTGACACATTGAACATTGTCTGATGGGCCAAGTGGATGTAGCTTGTGATATCATACGAGATGGTTATGCACGGGCTGATTCGACACAATTGTCTGATGTGGTCAAAGAGATTCATAGTTTGTAATTTTTTTTAATTTTTAATTTTTTATATTATATGGTCAATGACCATTGGTCATCCGATGACATGAAGTTTGTTCCTTTATTTCTCTGTTCTGTGGAATTGGCTAATTCTGGTGCTCAACACAAATCACGCGAAAGTCAAAGTACAGGTAAGAAAAGGAAAGTATACTTTTCAATAACGAACACAGCGAACACACTTTTATTGACTACTAGTCGTACCTAAAACTAACTTGTTCTAATTGTTTGCCAATTAGCTAGCAATACTTCAAGATTTTCATTTGCTAGATACCAAATTAACATTATTATTAATAATACATTTTCTGCTTCTCAATTTTCCAGATTCTACATTACCCAACTTTCACTCATAAAAAGAAAGAACATGCTTTTGTTTGTATTAAAACTATCCCAAATACTTTCGAACTGTTTTCAATCAATAAAATCTTTTTTTAAAGCCAATATTAAGTTTTATTATTTATTTAAGCTAAGCCAACGCCCGTAGGGCTGTTTGCAAAGAAACGTTCACTTTGCGACAAATTACTTCATGACCTGTCAAGTGCAAGTGCCGTGTGATGTTCTTGTGATATGCTTCCTCACATGTAGAAAATCTTTTTCTGCTCACTACAAGGCGTATTCATCCAATATAGTCAACACCCAAATTTTTTTGCTGAAAATCTTCATGTACAGTACCGTCAACGAAAGAAACAACTAGGAAAAATAAAAAGGAACCAAAAAATTCAACAGTTAGAGAAATTCTCAATCTCAAATCGCAAATTACAATTTCGAACATTCGCGAATCAATTATGCCACCGTTGAGATAATGAAAGCCATTGCGGGATCCTTTAAAATTTGCGATGATTTTGCTGAGCTAAAACAGACATTATAATGTGCACTTAATCTGGTTGTATACGATACTTTTAGTAATTGAAGTTTGCTCGGTTGAAATGTACGCGAGTAAATGTAAGCAAAACGTTGATTAGCCTTGTAAATGGCTATGTTATTTCGAACAATAGCCGAGCACAAACTCATGAGCAGTACAATAGAGCACAAGCATTGAATTGAAAAGAATATCTGGATGGACTTCTTCATCAGGCTGTCCACATTGCCGTGTAACATGGCATAGGATAAATAGCTAATAATCACCACATAGCAGAACAAATAGACGGTGAGGATAAAGCTCCAGAATCGATTATGCTCTCCCAACTCTTTGGATAGAGCATCAATTTTATGCTGGCAAGTGTAAAATTTGTTCCAAATGATCCATCTCAATTGGCCAAAGTTTTGATTGGGTCGAGAACCGCCCACTGCCAGCATTATTTGAGCCATCAAAGAGTTGGATCTTTCGGATTTTGCACTGCTGCTTGAATTGAATAGAAGTGGCAGCAATGTGAAAGTAGAAAGCTATATTAATGACGCCTATAGGTTAAAAGAACATTAGAATACACCTCAAGCGAAACAGGATATAAACTCTCACTGTAAGAAATGTAGACAGCCCAGAAGTGCATATAAACAGTAACCCAAATGTTTCGCAGTGTCAAGAGATTGCCTTTCATCAAATGGAATGAGAGATAGTAGAGGTACAGTTGCCAAAAGACGGCCACCATCACAATCGAATAGAAGCGTCTCAGCCTTGAGCGTAGCTTCAAAATTTGATCCGATTTCAATTGCTTCCAAACTATAGAATATATTTGAACAAAATCGACCATCAGATAATTAAACAAAAATGATAAATCTTAACAAACACTTACACTTTCCTTTGTAGTAGATTGTACGCTTTCCAAGGGACTCATTCCACACTGCAAACATGACATTTTCTGGTTCAATGTTGGGCCGAACCAGGGTTAGGTACAGAAAGCTCAACACTCCCTGAACATTTGCCGACAAGATAGCCATATCCATGACATCCCAGAAATACTTTGGATTGGTACGATGGGAAATCAATTCAGGCATTCCGTTTGCATTGTAGCCGCCATAAACGACAACGATGTAATAGAGAGTGTCCAGAAGGTAATAGAGAATTGCCGCAGTGGGTGCCACAAAAATGAATACTCAACCTGAACCATGGAAATAGAGCATACTTTCGCAGTCGATAGTTTGTCTTCGATTGTTCAATCTGTTGAAGTGATTCGCAATTTTGAATTGGATCTAGATCAAACATATAGAACCCCTTCAAATGCGAGTAAATTACTTTGACCGAGTGTTTGGTGTTGCCGATGAGAAACAAAATAATCAAAATGGCAAAGTGAAACATTTCAAATTGGGTATGTGAGACACAATTGCTAACAATTCGACAAAACAAAGACAAAATAAACTGATGCCAAGTTAGTTCATTTTATACTCGAATATTCACACGTATTGCTTGTAAGCATGTTTAATGTGGATTTATGGAAATTTTTTTGACGAATTAAGCCAATGCAAATGCGTCATGAAATATGAAACTCGAGTTTGTCCTGCAAGTTAACAAATAAAATGACAAAAGTAATAAATATGGGCTCTATCTAATGATTGGTCCCACTTTGGATCGAAGCCGAACAGTAATTTAACCTGTAAAACAAATGTCAAGCCAATATTTGTTATACTTCGGAACTGACCGAATTAAAGGAACCGTCATTAAATTTAATTACACAGAATGTATTTCATGTCAGATCTGCAATAAAACTTGTCCCACAAACATATTTTTATGACTTTTTTAGAGAGTTCAAAATCTTGCCTCACTGTAACAACAGTGTTTGGTCATTATGACTTCCGTCAAATCTGCCGTGCTGAGGTAATTTGTGAACTTGAGTAAAAGTTAACGACGTTCTGTTGTTTGACATTGAAGATAATAATGGCAAGCACAAGAGCTCATTAAAAAAATTTGCTCATTAGATCAAATATTTATTTTGATTTTATTAGTATTTCATTTTTAAAAATATAATAAAGTCAAAATCAACTAAGAGGTCAAATGGTACAAAAGTTTTGAAATAATGCCTATTAGTTAAGAGAGAAAGCCGAAATTATGGACTGATGACTGCGACTGACTCACGAGATCTCAAAGTACAGGTAAAAGGAAGGTTCTTTTCAATTACGAACACATAGAGCACTTTTTAAGTTTATTTTAAGTTTAAAGTACCAATTCAATTCAAGTTCTACTATAGTATAAGTTGGCTTGTCACCATAACAATGATTTGATGTGTGGTGATTGTGTGTGATATCGATTTTTGCTCATTGGGTTGCTTGTCTTACTCGACACTGGTCGCCTCACTTAGTTTTGTAATGCAATATCATCAAGAGCCAAGCAATGAACACCAGGGTCCAGGAAGATCATCCAATTTCAACAACATTGGTCGAGAGAACAAAAACATGAAAACAACAGAGGTAACGAGTGTTTTGTGCTACTTTGATGCTGAACTTTAGATCGACTAATTTTCTTTTAGAAACATCCGTTCCATCTAATAAAGAAGAAGAGGATGGCAAAGAATGCTTCAAGATGTGGGACGAGGATTGTGACTGTCTAGGCTCATTTGAAGTTCGCGCAGGTTGTGCCGCTTGATTTTGTCTTTTGTGAGCAAATATCTCACAAAAGTCAGTGTACATTACCGAGTACATTCGCAAAGCTATTCGCAAGTAGAAGTCTACGGATGTGAATGTCAATCAAAATTGTTCTTTGAGTGGCATCGTCAATCTTAGTAAACTGGTGGTTAACTATGTCATTCAAAGAACAACTTGATTCAAGACATTCGTACTTTGAGATGCGAGAAGCTTTTCAAATGTACTCGATAATGTCCATTGAGGCATTTGACTCGGAAAGTCTGGCTAGTCGGACAAGTAGAGCGATTAGCAATTATAAAATTTAAAAAAAAGTAATTTGTTCTAATGACACACTCTTACTAAGGTGATTGTAGGAAATAGTGAAAACAGATAGAATGATTTATGTGGTATTAAAAGACTTGAAGATATTATGTTTCAACGAACTTTACCTCTCATAAGAATAAAAACAATATTGATAACGCGTTCGGTCAAAAGGCAAAAGAATAACTCGTATAAACAATTGAGTATTAATAGCGCACACTCCGACTACATCCAAATGGCATAAAATTCAATGCCATTGGGATCATTATGATGTTGGAACATTGGAATTGGAACATAGCAAATGTCAATTAATGTAACAATTTTGTCCTTGATTTAGTGTACTATCCATTAATATGTCAATTTTATATCTAATCATGTTTTAATGAAAGAAATTGCTAAATATACAATTAATTCATTAATGTCTTGATAACACTGAAGACTCATTACTCATGTTCAATAAGAAAGAGAGTGATAAAGCTAGTTGGCAAATTGTTCGCCAATATGACCCGAAATTGTCATATGGAAAATTTTTGGATAATGTTCAGAAATGGACGAGCGCTTGAATTGGTTTATATAAGCTGAATTTTGTCACTAAAAACACAAAATTAAAACGACATTAAAATGGCTTCATGCCCCAATAGATCATCATCGAATCACTCCACAGCAAAGGCTGAGATCGATACAAATTGTGGCATTGGGCAATGGCGTCCAGTGTGGTTACAGCACTTCTCAACGCCATTCTACTTCATGATCAATCTGTCCCTGGTGGGCGTCATACAAGGCATGTACGCCGCCCTGTTCTATAGTTCTATTGGGACGTTGGAAAAACGCTATGGCTTCGACTCAAAGGTGACGGGAATTATTTTATTATTTGACAATTTTGCTGAAATATTGGTGAGTTATTACAATTTTTATAAATTTTAAACTTTTAAACTTTATTCCTGTTTTTAATAGCTCAACCCAATTGTGGGCTATTTCGGTGTTCGCTTTAATCGGGCTCGTTTGATTGGATGGGGTGAAATGTTCCTGGCTGCATCGTGTTTCATCACTGCATTTCCATACTTTGTCTATGGTCAATGCGGAACATTTTCTCAGCCCTGACCCATCCACAATTTCTTTAATAAATCAAACCTACAAATATGAACTTTGTTCGAAAGATGGAAATAATTTGAGTGATTATTCAATGAGGGGGCAAAATGGTGGAGATGTGACCGTTTGGCCGGCTGTTTATCTGCTATTTGCAGGAAGCTTCTTCTATGGTCTCGGCTATACGTGCTACTTTGTGGTTAGACTGCCTTATCTGGACGATAACATCAAAAAGAACCAATCGCCAGTCTACATTTCGCTTATTACCTCAATTCGACTGATTGGTCCGGCGCTTGGCTATGTGTTGTCGGCTTATTGTTTGCAATATTATGAAAATCCCTTGAGTAAGTAACCTTTAGTGTGTGTAATTCAATTGAAATCTAGGTTTTTTATTTCAGTTGATCCTGGATTTGGTCAAAATGATCCACGTTTTGTCGGTGCCTGGTGGCTGGGTTTTTGGCATCACTGGACTGCTGCTTTTCATGGCTTCGCTGCCACTGTTTTGTTTTCCAGCTCAATTCAAGAGTGCCACTGTAGACATTGCGGAGATTAACAAGCAAATTCAACAAAGTGGCGGTAGCCTAGCCGCCCTTAAACCCATAATCCGCAATCCTCTGGTGATATTCTTTATGCTTGGCAGTATATTTCGTTACAACGGACTAGGCGGTTTCCTTATTTTCAAATCCAAGTACATTGAATCTCACTTGTCAGTATCGTCAATCTGCCTCGTCAGCAAGCTTTCTTACGGGCTTTTCATCTTTCATGCCAATGTCAATTGGAATTATGCTCGGTGGACTGGTGATTGCACATCTCAAACCCAATCCCAGAACTGTGCTCATTTTGGAGTTTCTAGTTGAGAGTGCTACCATCTTTTCGGTGGGTTCAGGTCTTTTCTTGGGTTGTGATCCAATTGATATGGCTGGAGGATTCGATGAAGCTGGTTTAAAGTGAGTGAGAATTTTTTTTGAGTATCTTGGTCTTTAATTTTCTTGGAATTTTTCAGATTTTCACCACAAGCAAGCTGTAGCCAGAAATGTGACTGTTCAATCAAAGTTTACGCACCAATTTGTGCACCATGGACATATGACATTCGGACAATGTGTCACTGACCACTCCACAGCAGAAGGAGAGAATAAAAGAGATCGAACTGCGCATGCTCTCGACTCACTGGCCAATGCTGCTCAATAATAACAAATGAGTTTCTGGACCAAATCGGCAATCAGACACAAAATCAATAGTCACAATTTCAATGATGGTGGGGGAAAGGACTTGGTGAACCAAGGAACCAATAATTTCACACCAGTTGCTGGTAAACCGATGCGCAAATAGGCGAAACGTGACATTTTGAGTTATTCTGATGGTATTTCAGGCGTTGATTTGCAAATATGAAACTTTCTCACTCAAATCTTCATGAATCTGGGGGCCCCCGGCACCAAAAGGTGCAGGGGGCTTACGTGCGTTGTTGGATGTCGACTTTTCGGAGCTTGGTGCGCTGGTACCAATAAAATCACAAAATTAATGGGACAATGATCTTCCCTTCCAACACACCGCTCGGTGTCGTAAAGTTGAGTGAGGTTAGGTTATGTTTGTTTGTCACTAAAGTTGGGTGAGGTTAGGTTATGTTTGTTTGTCACTAAAGTTGAGTGAGGTTAGGTTATGTTTGTTTGTCACTAAAGTTGGGTGAGGTTAGGTTATGTTTGTTTGTCACTAAAGTTGGGTGAGGTTAGGTTATGTTTGTTTGTCACTAAAGTTGAGTGAGGTTAGGTTATGTTTGTTTGTCACTAAAGTTGGGTGAGGTTAGGTTATGTTTGTTTGTCACTAAAGTTGGGTGAGGTTAGGTTATGTTTGTTTGTCACTAAAGTTGAGTGAGGTTAGGTTATGTTTGTTTGTCACTAAAGTTGGGTGAGGTTAGGTTATGTTTGTTTGTCACTAAAGTTGGGTGAGGTTAGGTTATGTTTGTTTGTCACTAAAGTTGGGTGAGGTTAGGTTATGTTTGTTTGTCACTAAAGTTGAGTGAGGTTAGGTTATGTTTGTTTGTCACTAAAGTTGGGTGAGGTTAGGGTTATGTTTGTTTGTCACTAAAGTTGGGTGAGGTTAGGTTATGTTTGTTTGTCACTAAAGTTGGGTGAGGTTAGGTTATGTTTGTTTGTCACTAAAGTTGGGTGAGGTTAGGTTATGTTTGTTTGTCACTAAAGTTGGGTGAGGTTAGGTTATGTTTGTTTGTCACTAAAGTTGGGTGAGGTTAGGTTATGTTTGTTTGTCACTAAAGTTGGGTGAGGTTAGGTTATGTTTGTTTGTCACTAAAGTTGGGTGAGGTTAGGTTTTTGTTTGTTTGTCACTAAAGTTGGGTGAGGTTAGGTTTTGTTTTGTTTGTCACTAAAGTTGGGTGAGGTTAGGGTTTTTGTTTGTTTGTCACTAAAGTTGGGTGAGGTCGTTTTAAAGACGTTTGCAAAATAAAATATACCCCTTTCTTTTGGTCGACTTGTCATTTGTTCATGTGTTGTAAAAATTTTTATATAAATTCAAAATTGTTTTGCTTTTTCAGGTTGCAGTTATGTGTTGCTTTGCTTCCACCTGAACTGTGTTTACATTCAGTTTAAGCAGCAGACCAAACTGAACAAACTCAAATCACTGATGGATGAAATGTGTCTAGTTGCTCATGGCAAGCATCCAAACACGGATTTAGCCAAGTTTGGAGTTGCAAGCAATTTAAAGAAATCATTTTACGTGTACTTTTCTACTCTATTTTCGATCACTATTTTGTTAGTATACTGTTCACAGAGATAATTGACATTCATTCTGAAAAAGCTAAGAAATGGAATATATTAGCCTAATAGAATATGTTCCAATTATTTCAATCTAACATATTTTATTTTGCTACTACAATAACACAGATATAGTTACTAGCCCATAAAAACACAGTAGTTGAAGATTAATACCTAAATAGAAAACTTTGACTAGTTCCGGTTTCACAATAAATTGCCCTTGTTTATAGTGTTAAAACTAAAACCCAGAATCGATATATCCCGTTTGTTTTGACAGTATGTTGTCATACAGTAATATAGTTGTGTAAACATAAATGTCACCGTTGGTTTGCTTTTGGCACCCAAAACTGCACTAGAAATGACATTAAACCAATCTAAGCAGTCATATAAGACATGTTGAAACTAATTTTACATGGGACTTGCTCTTTGAGTGAATGTCATTAAAATATTCCATTTTCATGAATATATACGTTGTACATGTTGAAAGTTTCATTTCGAGTTTCGTCAAAACAGAGTTCTGTCAATTGAATTTCGAAAATAATAATAAATAAAATAATAAAATAATAAAATAATAAAATAAATAAAATAAAATAAAATAAAATAATAAAATAATAAAATAATAAAATAATAATAATAAATTATTAGTGACATTATTATTGTGTCGACACACACAACGGCACCGGCTTTGGCGTACAGAAGTAGTTTTTAACGTTACCAAGGTTTTACGGTAACAAATCAAGGTAACGTAAACCAAAACAAAAAACAACTCATTTGATTTTCAATATTGGAACAAGACGGTTGTCATTCAAAATGAGATTCAAAGAAACGTCTTCTCTGGTGTTCTTTCCCGTTAAGAGGATCGATTATTATCAAATTTACTTTGACATTGTTCGACAGATTTGTTTGTTGAAAAATGTGCGCCTAACCCTAATATACAACATACTGAACATAATGCTAGCCATAAAGGCAGTGCATTTTGTCTATTTGGCATTCTATCCAACAGACAGTGTCATGCACCTTGCAGTGCACTATGATGCGTTCAAGTTGTTGATCAACAAATCGTCGCTCAACTTTGCTGGCTGCTGTACCTCGGTGATGCTTCTCTACTACAATCGATTTCTCTTCTGTAAAGTCAACTTTCAACTGCTCAGCTTGATTGAATCAATCTTACTTCGCAATGATTCGACTTTCTTTTCCACTTCAAGCTCCGCAAGTAAAAGTGCCTGCAATCGGACTCGAAAGTGCTTTCTGTTCACGCTCAATTTGTTCATGAGCATTTTGTTAACATTTGGTAAGTTTGTGTTTTCACAAAACATTAACTCAACTTGATATATTTGTTAAGTATTTGTGCTGATTTACACTTGGCTGTACTGCATGTGGGTCTTCTGGAAACATCGTCAAGATTTCTCAATTCCCTACTTGGTTCTGGCAATGGTTGCGTCTCATTTGAGTTTAGTTGGCTATGCATTGTATTTGGTCAATTTTGCCCATGCAGTTGGACTCAATTTTGCCACTACTGCAACTCTCCTGGCAATGTTTTACCTCAAAATCAAACAGTCCTATTTGCTGTTGAACAAAATTGGCACTAAAGATCGCTTCCACTTGTTCACTTATTTACAATTTCGTAAAGTGTTCATCCAAACGCTGGCTTTCTTCTTTGTGACCAATCGAATGTGCGGCAAAATGTTCTGCGCCTTCCTGGTCACCTTATGTCCGAGCAGTATTCTATTTCTAATCTGGCTGATTGCTGGCCAAATGCCTTTTGAGAGCAAAGTTGTTGTGTACCTCTGGATTGGCTATCTGGGCTATTTGATCTTTCTGCTGCACATTATCTTTGCCTACTGTACAAAGCTCATTCATAGGCCATGTAAAGCGCTCTTCAAGCTGGCTGCACGAGATCGATCGAAACGTTATCGCATTCCAACTCGCACTCAGGCACATCTGGCATTGGACATATTCGCGTTGCATACAACGCATCGATATGGCTTCACTTATGGCGATTTTGGATTGGTGTCCATCGCAACATTCTCAAAGGTATTTAAAATGCAGTTGCAAACAGATAAATTCTTTTCTTTTCTTTTTCAGTTTGTTTTGCTGTATGGTAAATTCTGTATTATTACTTACAAGCTAATGAGACAGAATATTATTTGAATTGTATTGAAAACGGATTAAAATTAATTGAATTTATTGTTTAAAAAAAGTCTCTTGAAAAAAACCACTGTGCCCTGTGGAATAAGTTAGGTACTTAGGCTTAGGTTTGGCTAAGGTTAGTCCTTTTATAATTCATAAGTCACCTTTCATAAAGAACGTTATTTTCATGTTTGAGGAGAAGAAAAGTCAACCTCACAGTGTATTAATCACTAGTGATAAGGTTTGAACGCGACACTGCTTTGTCACTCACTTGATAAGACTTTCGGCAAGTTTCTCTCTTTATTCGACAATAAATAAAACAATGCAGTCAAGTTACAGAAGTATTTAATTTTTTTATTTGTTTAAATTTAGTAATTGTATTTATTTTTTTATTTTTTGTATATTTGATTTTGACAAAGCATAAGTTAATTTGACGTGTATGAGTGCGTGTCTGTTTTAATATAAGTATACGAGAATACGAGTATATTTTTTGGTTATTCAGGAAAAATTTACATCATGATGATAATTTGTTGAAATAAAAGAAGATATTATGTAATAACAAATAATGGTTTTAGTTTTACAAATAATTTTGATGTATATCTTTAATTAATATTTAAATGGAGATTCAAACCAAAATATTGATTTTGAAATACAAGAAAAATAGAAATGCCCAAAGTACGAAAAAATTAATGTTTAAACTTTGACCTGAAAAATTCCCAAACCATTGGTTTAGTGGTATTTTGAAAAATGTACTGGAAACTACAATGTTTAAATGCTTTATTTTCACAACATAATTTCTAATATTAAAAATATAATAAAAATGTGTTAAAATAAAAATTATACTTAGAAAATTTATCACTTGATTATTGGAAGTAATTATATATTTACGACCAATTTTCAAAAACAGCATTTTATTTGCAAAATTCCCGACAAATTGTAAAATATTTAATTTTCACACTATTTGATATTTATAACATTTTTGTTATCAGTTTAAAAAAAATAAATGAGAATATATAAACAAACGAAAACAAACTAAAATTAGAATTGTTAAAAGTAAAAAAACAAAGGTAACTTTTTGTTTTTCAAACGACAACTAACATTTAACCTTGTACCTTATAAGCAAAATTGTGTGCTCATAATTGGAGGAGCGACCGAAATCACTCACGCTGAGCGAGCGAAGCGAGCGAGGTGTGAGTGATTTCGGGAGTGACGATTCCCTGCCAGAAAAAAAAAGGGAATTGGGGCAATTCTTGTGTGCGCTACTCATCAAAAACTACTGCATGGATCGGTCTGAAAATTTAACTCAGTGTTCTGCTGGTAGTCTAGATGTGCTGTATAGTTTTGAGGCCATAAAGGTCAAAGGTCAAAGATGTAATAATTTTTTCAAAAAATTCAATATTTTGTACTGAAATGTGTTGAGATTGAGTGTCAACACAGAGTGTGTGTGTCTGTGTGGCACAGCCTAGCACACATTCTCTCGTGCGCGCCCGCTGTGCGCATTGGAGATGCGCAGTAGCCAGCACACCCAAATGAGAATCAGTGAGTTGGATGCGGACGATTTGAATAGAATGCAGGTGTGTCCGAATATTTGTTTACGTTTTCAAACATATTCGGTGCTGACCAATAATCACTTACCGTTAGGGGATATCTAAAGATATTAACAATACGACACAGAACACCGAAATTGAGTGCAATGTTTTGTAATAATTAAAATTTTTCGCGTATGGTAAGATGTGAATTAATCAGAAAGCAATCATGAAAACATACATTTGTTTAATTATTTCAATTTTTTTCTATTTTTCCGTAAAAACAAAATCATTTTGTCCATCTTTACAAATTTGGTGGATCCTGCATTATGGATTTGTGTGATGACAATAAGGAAAATTTGATTACAGAGGTTTATCCGATCAATCAGATCTTGAAGTGTTATCTCGAAGATTGTTGAATGGTGGATTTGTATTTGTGATCTTTGTGAATTTAGTTCATTATACTATTCGCAAAATGTGTTATCATTTATTTGAGCTTAGAAATTGATTTGAAAAATGTACAAAAATTAAAAGTATCTAATAATTTTAAAATGTAAAAATATGACAAATTAGATTGAAATTAAGACCATGAATTTATTCCAAAAACTCCCAATATAACCCAACCCCAATTAAACTAATTTAGAGTGCTTTGCCCATAGAGAATTTAGAGAGAATTAGTTGGTAATCAAATCTTGGATGTTATATAATAATATTTAATAATTAAAATTATATGTTTTAATGTATCAGAGGTAGGCCAGGTGTACCAATGGCTAAAGGACCCCATTTCCAAAACTCAAATGCCAATTTTAAACTCAATTGGCCATTAAAATATTTCCTAATTATCCAGTACCAAAATTGATTTTATATTTTATTTTATGCATGTTTTATGCATAATTTCAAAATAACACAATTAGCGCAAAATATCCCCGCTTATATTTCCTTTTATCTGGGGTTTTTAAAATCTCATATCAATTGGCAATTGAAGATTATTAAATTGGTTGGATGGTTAAAAATCTATGTATCTATTTTAAAAACGCAATGGTTATTTTGTGGCATGGGCAGAAAATAGTTGCCCAACTTTGTTGTACATGAACTGATTTGGAACACAACTGATCAAACGAGAAACAATTGTTTTACATACTCTCGCTCCGACTTTTATGCCAATGGCATTACCTATTTTGATTTACGATAGCTAAAAGGTTTCATAATTCCAGCGGCTGGTTCAATACTAGTAATAATAGTCTTTAACCTATGACCACCTACCCTTAGGTGCTTTTTCGGTTTTTCATTACATAAATGCAGGTGGCGAAAGGTTAAATGTTGAATAGGCGAAAAAAACACAAAATCTTATAGTATAAATAGAGGCCATTCTTGATTTGTCAATTTGCCAATAGGCATTCGTTTAAAATTCTCAATAAAACGACAACTAAATTAACTTTGAAATAGAAATTATATTTTTTCAAAATTGTGAATTTGTTTCCAATAAATTAAAATTGTGAGTTAAAGTGTGCATTGTGTTCTTTGTGAAATATTCGATATAAATTTTATATTTAGTGACAAATTCCAAATTTCAAATAATTGCAATCATGGCTTTATTTGTTTTCATATCACAAGACCATCCAATTTCATATTCATCCCCTCATTTTGGTTCATCATTCATCAACAAACCATTCATAGAAATTCATCTTCCATATTATGACTTCACAATTTCATATGCATCTCTCATCCTTTTCTTCTTCATGGTATTCTCATTTGTTTTTGTAATTGTTCCTATGGCTGAGGCAAGAAAGCAAAGAAAATCAGTAAAAAAAATTTTTGAGCAAAGTGACTGTGATGGTGTATTTGGGCTTCCAAATAAACCAGATCAAACTTTAGCCTGGTGCAATTTGTGCAATGTTGGCATCAAAGTTAAGACTTTAGGTGTTCACAAAGCATTATTCAATCATTGTTCTACTCCGACACACAAAAAGAAAAAAGATTCTTATTCTGCTGCCAAAAATGTAGATATGGACAGTCTGTATGATGTTGATCCAGATGGACCTAAAATAGATTACAATACAGCAGCATTTGAAGGAGCCCTTGTATACTGGGCCTTAGCACATTATGTACCATTTAGTACATTTGATTGCTTAGCAGAAATTATGACAAAAGCATCGTTTCCTGATTTCCGCTGTAAAAAGAACAAAGCAATTTCAATCGCAGTAGGAGTTTACGCTAGACGAGCTAATATCAGGTTACGTGAAGAATTAAGTGATATAAATTACTGTCAAATCATGTTTGACGGTGCAAGTCGAGCAAATGTTAAAATGCTTGCTGTGTCCGTCCGCTTTTTTACCAAATCTGGCATAAAAGAAAGATTATTAAATATAGTTCAGATCCCGAGAGAAAAAGCAGTTGATGTAGTTAAAATATTAAAAAAACAAATAAAATTATATAAACTTGAAAAGAAAGTAATTGCAATGGGAGCTGACAACTGCAGAACAAATTTCGGAAATGAGCACAGAGAAGGTGAGAATAATATTTTTTATTACCTTAAACAGTTTTTTACTGACAAAACTTTAATTGGAATTGGGTGCCTTGCTCACATTCCAAACAATGCCATTCACTACTGTGTGACTCGATATTTAAATATGAAATACCAGTCATTTTTAGGAAAAATGTTCGAACATTTTCACTATTCTAACACAAGAACAGATTTATTTAAACAAATATGTCTAGAATATAAACCTAAAAATGTTGATCCAAAGTTGCCATTGTCCATGGCTGAAACACGGTGGCTGACATTATTAGCAGCGTTAGACAGAGTTATTGAAATGTTTTATATTTATAAATCGTATTTCTATAAGCTGCAAAGTCGAAAAGATTTAAAATGTGTCAATATCAAAGAAATGATCGAATATTTCGACGATCCATTTACGCTTGTATACTTAATTTGTTTGCAAAACCTATCAAGAATTTTTGATAAAACTGTCAGAATAAATGAAAGCAAACAAACTACAATTACTGAAAGTATTCATGGTATTCGTACATTAACTAGCACAATTACTGGATGGATTTCGTTTAGAGATACTACAAATGCTAATAATATTAACAATGGTAAAGTATTTATTCCACAAAATGCTAGGGATTTAATGTCAGGTTGGAATAAATTAGAAATTTCTAAAATAGAAAATGAATTAGTAAAAACTTACACAGAGTGTGTTAAATATTTAGATATTTGGACAGAATACTTAAATCCAATCGATGCTTTGAAATTGGATTGGATTGACTTGAGAAAAGAGTTAAGTTTAGATGAAATTAATCATAGTTTGGATGCATTGATTGAGCACAATAATCCAATTCAAATTGATCGAAATAATTTGGAAAACCATATCAATTTAATTAATCCAATAATTAGACGAGAATTAGGAAAATGGAATAAAAATAATAATTTTATATCATCTGGTGAAAGATGGGTTGAAATACTAGATCAATTCCAGAGCAACGAAATAGATGAAATAGTAATATTACTTGAATTTGTGTTATGTATTGCACCCTCAAATGCTTTCAGTGAACGAATTTTTTCGCGAATTAAATTGTATTGGAGTGTTTATAAGTCTAATCTTAGTATCGAGAATTTAAATGCAGCAATTAAGACTGTGGTTAATTTGTATGAACACAATGATAATTGTTGTAGACTTTTGGATGTTATTAATTCAGAACCAGAATTTTGTGAGGATGTTAAAAAATCAAACAAATATATATTAAGTTCTGGGTTGAAGAGAGATGCACCAGATACTGTTACATCATCAGATTCAGAGTAATATGATACCATAGAAAAATGATATCATCAAATGTGTGTTTGAGTTTGAGTTTGTGTGTATGTGTGTCATTATATATCAATTAGACAAGAGTAAATTGCTTGTCTAATCTTAATAGGTTATTTATTATGTGTGTATGTGTGTGTTATTTTACATCAATCAGACAAGAGTAAATTGCTTGTCTAATCTTAATAGGTTATTTATTATATATATATATATAGGTGTGTGTGTGTGTGCTATTATATATCAATCAGACAAGAGTAAATTGCTTGTCTATTTTTAATATTTTATTTATTATATATCAATTAGGCAGGAGTAAATTGCCTGCCTAATTTGTCATAAACTCAAGAACTTCCCACAATACAAGACACATTTTTATTAATAAATATAATTTATAAAAACATATTTGTAATTATTTTTTTATGGCTAAATGGAAAATACGATGAAAGAATCTAAAAAATTAAACAGACGCATGTAACTTGACTGCATTGTTTTATTTATTGTCGAATAAAGAGAGAAACTTGCCGAAAGTCTTATCAAGTGAGTGACAAAGCAGTGTCGCGTTCAAACCTTATCACTAGTGATTAATACACTGTGAGGTTGACTTTTCTTCTCCTCAAACATGAAAATAACGTTCTTTATGAAAGGTGACTTATGAATTATAAAAGGACTAGCTAAGGTTAGTTAGTTTAGGAGTGTTTGACGTCGTTAGGTTTAGGTTTAGGTTTATTTAGAAAATAGAAAATTTATTGATCGTTTAATCATACAATGTATCTTATTACATATATTCTTGTAAAATCGAAGATTTCGACTATAGATTTTTTATTTTCCATATATTTACACTGTCAGAATAAGCATGCGCTCATAACTTATGTGCACGTTGTCACAGACTGTCAATGATTATCACTATCTTTTGGCAGCAATGCAACAAGTAATCAATACTTTTTCTTTCGGCATATGCAGTTTCTTTTAATATTTCAGTAAATTTTAATTATATTTTTTATTGTCAAAATTTTTTTATTTCATTAAAATTGAAAATAAAACAAATATTTTACATTGTAATGCTAATAAATCAAAATTTATATTTCTATGCCAGTAAGTTTGATTTGAGTGTAATTTCATTGCTATAAGTTCGACTGATTTTAATTGGTCAAGTTGTAATATAAAACTTTTTCCTTTTAAAGTTTAAAGCTTCCGGCCTTACAATTTTCAAAAAATGGCAACTGCCTAGTGAAGCAGTCGACTTTCCTTGAGAATTTCTGTTTGTTCAAAAGAATTGCTTTAAACAGAGAATTACATTTATTATTAAATCAAATACTTTGACCAAATATTTCCAAAATATTGCGCAAACTATTTATAAACTTTTGCTAAAGGAAATCGAGTTTCAATGCGAATAAATTTTCATTAATCTCAACGTCTGGGAATGTGCTTTTAACACAGAAAAATCGTGACTGATTGTAACAAAAACAAAAAATAAAGGAATGTAATTCAGTCAGAAAAGTACAAATACAAGTATTATTGAGGAAATATTCAAGATAAATGGATCTAGCAAATCATTTCCCAAATTATACAAATAATAACTGGTTAAATTTGCGAATAAAAATGTTGTGAGCAAAATTGTTATTGAATCTAACCAATTGATTTGAGTTAATAATACTTTTGTCCATTTTTCCTTGGCCCAAATTGTTCACAAAATTTATTGAGCACAAATGTACCCAATGTACATTTTTGTTTAGTCCAGTTTATTTGAATATTTAAAAGGGTTACACGTACACCAAATTATTGTCCAATTTAATATGGTCCTACCTTAAAAATTGAAATTATTTTGTTGGAAAATTATTTGCACGACTTTCACTTGTAAGACCATCGTAGTTGAAGGCTACATTTAATGAGCATTATAGATTTTTTATGATTTTGTACATTTTTTAAAATTGTAGTAACAGTAAGTTTGGTCATCTCTAATTCGACATTATTTCGCATTTATTTTGAAAATTTGAAAATTTTAGATTTAAAAGAACATCATTGGGAGCCACTTTTGACTCATTTGATGAATGTCACTGATATCATATTTATTAGTAACCAAAATACATGAGAACATATCTAATAATAAAGAACGGTCCAAAGACGGCAAACAGCCCAGTGGCCCACTCATATAAAGATCCATTCTTTTTCAGACACAAATGCACATCACCAGTTCTGTTTGCCCGTGTTAGCACCATTGATGTTTTCACCTTCTTCAAGTCCCACGCCCAGCCCATCAGATGGAAAAAGTCAATTGCTGCAGTGGCCGGATTGAACACATCGAGGGCGCCAAGTTCACTCGCCGAATAGTCCCACGGAAATGAGTGATGAAAATTGTGGAAACCCTCTCCAAAGAGATAGTGCCGAATAGAGCACTCGACTGGGGCAATTCGCTTGTCGTACGGTCTACTGCCAAACATGTGAGCCCACGAGTTAATGAGCATGGTCATGTGGATGGTGTAGGCATGACGAGTCATTACACAGACCATCAGTGCAACCAGCCAACTTTCACCGCAAAAGTAAACTGGAATGATTGTGGGCAGTAGAAAGTGGAACACCATTGCCAACTTGACATAGTGTCGATGCTGGAACATCAGCACCGAGTCCTCGTACAGATCCGTCAAATCGAGCTGTTTGCCCCTCTCAATCAGCTCAGGCTGCTTGCGAAGCATTGTCCAGCCAATGTGTGAATAAAAGAAGCCACGAGTTGAATTGTGCGGATCAGCGTCCGTCTCGGCATACTTGTGGTGCACCCGATGGTCACGAGCCCACTCAAAGGGGTCCTTCTGAAAGGCCATTACCTGACAAATGGTCAAGAACCATTTCACCCCGTGATTGGCTTTGAAGCTTCGGTGTGACCAAAAACGATGAGCACCAGCCTGTGCGCCAATTTGAGCCAACGTGATGCACACAAACATGAAGTAAATGGTTGGTAGGTGTGCCCGCGGAAGCAGAAATAGACCATAAATTGCGCAAATGTGTATCACAATGAGGATGGCTACCATTCGCCACACAATTTGCCATTTATACACTTTGGGCCGTTTGGGTTCGTTTTCCGTTTCATCGAGCACCGTTTCCACTTGTTCAATGTCGTCTTCATTCAACACGTAGACTGTTTGTTGCTTAACTTGAACCATTTCAAATTCAATTAAATGATCACTATTTATTTAATAATAATGAAGATCTTCGATCGACAATGTAGCGTTTATATAGAGTTTTGGTAAAGGAAAGTATGGCACACAATTGTGATTTACAATATAATTACTACAACAGGAAAAATAGCTCCATTTTCCACCAAGACATTTTTTTAGTTTGTAGATATAAAGTAGATTCGGTAAAAAAAAGTATGCAATGAATTGGTAAATAAAAAATCATTTTATGGTTATTCTTTTTTGTAATTTTCTCTAGTCCAATTGTGTATCAAGAATAATAATGCCTTGAATAATTGAAGAACCTTCATTTCATCACAAGAAATTATGTGAAATTTCATATTTGAAACCCGGTCAAATCATTTATCCCAACTTATCCCAAAAGTTTGTTTATTTTTGACACTATATTTTAAAATATGTGGATTTTAGTGAATTAAGTACATTCACCACTAAGGGAAGTTTTACAAGAGAACTTCCGCTCTCTATGTTTGCTTAATGTTGAGTGAGGTTAGGTTTTTTTTCAGAAAAGTTTATTGATCAATAAATCGTACAAAGTATTTTTGACAAAACAAATTGCACGAGTGCAAGATTACATTGCTTTAAGTTGTAGTACAAAAATTTCCAAGAGGGTGTGTTGATTTCAGAGAGATTAGTGGTAGACAAAGGTTTAACTGTTTTGGTGTGCTAAACAGTTTTGGTGGTTTGTGAATTTAAGAAAATGAAAACAAAAACAATAACTATATATAGAAAAATATTATTTACAAGGTGGTTATTTCTTCTGGCGCAGCCTGTTCTTGTCGAATACTACCTTGGAGCCATCCTTCTCATGTTTGGCTAGATCTTCACCGGAGTTCCGATTGCCGGAACCGAGTTTTGGTGGGTTTGATGAAAAAAGGAGCCAATGAATTTGACCGAAAAGGATGCACCATTCCATGTTTTGCCAACAGATCTATCTCCATTTGCTTGAATGCCTCATTGCGTCCGCCAGGGCCAACCTTCTTCAATTTCGAGACAAAGTCAGCAATTTCGTCGTCAGATGGCTTGGTTTGAACAATTGGTACAACATTTCCACTTGAGTTGTTTTCAGTCAGAGTACTGTATCGAGTGCGGTTTTCCACTGAGGGACTTGATAGATGACTTTTGACTTGCATTCGGCTCAGGTGGGGTGTTTTGAGTGGTCGAGATGTTGCCCATTGAGGGTGATGGTGGAGATGTTGGTTGGTTCACTTGAGGAGATGAGTCCGCAGGTGGATTTTGTGGAGGGTTTGGTGGTGTAGGTCGTGTAGGTGGAGTAGGTGGTGTAGGTGGTGTGGGTGGTGTTTGTTGATGTTCAGGTGGTGCAGGTTGATTGATCATATCGGGACAACCAAAGTCGGTGTTCTCCTCGGCGATCTGGATATGCTTGAGGTAGATAGGACATTGGATGCTGTTTGGGCGATGGAAGAGTGGCACTCGGCAGTTGCAGCACTTCTGTAGTTTACGGCACGGGTTTGGATGGTCTTCTGTGTGTCTATCCCCACATTGGACGCATCGTTTTGGTGTGTCTGGACGACAGCTGGTCGATTTGTGGCCGAATCTGAAGCACTTCTGGCACTGAGTGACGATAAGTTTCTTTTCGATGTTGTTCTTTATATTCGGGCCTGTTTTGAGTTTGAACTGGTGATGAGCCATCAATTGAAACACGCGAGGAGAAACAGCAAGAATGATGTTCATGTTGAAGTCATTTCCTCGACCAAACTCACGAACATAAGCAATTTCACGAGAAGCCGCATTGTTCAGATATTTGGTGTATGTCTTGATCTTTTCGATGATTTGTTCCCTCATTTGATTGCCACTTATCAAATAGGCTCGCTTCACATTCCTAACCAAAACAGTGGGACGCTTGGGCTTGTGGATTTTTTGCGGACAGTCTTCCCGTAAGGGTCAAAGAGAAATTAACTCTTCTGGCCAAGGTCTTTGCTTGCTCGACAGTTTCAAAGTACAAGACGCACCCAGACCTGGTCACCTCCATACGAGTGAGGTTAGGTTACTGTTGCTCGAATTTGAGTGAGGTTAGGTTACTGGGTAGGCGCACAGACAGGCCGAGCAAGCCGATCGAGCTCAACTCGATCAAGCATCGGCTCGAGTTTGTGTGATTTTCTTTATCTATGCGTCATTTCAATGAACATTTCTGATTGCTTCATAAATGTTTATACTTAGTAAATAAATTGTTACTTGCACTGGGGGGCGTCTATAAATCACGTGATCAAGAAAATCGGGATTTTAGACCCCCACCCTACATAAAGTGATCAATCCGTGATCAACTTCAAAATCCCAGGCCCCTTCCACCAGTTAGTCAGAAGTCAAAATGGATCCGAATGGGTCATAATGGGTTTTATTGCTAATTTCAATAAGCTATTACATTTTTATACAATATTTTGTTTATGTTTTTACTTCTAATTCTTAATTTTTCGAGACCATAGTTGACCTTGGTTCGGGTTTATGGATGCCCTCCTCCCAACCGTGATCAAAGTGTGATCAGTCCCTAAACTACCACCCTCCTTCTACCTTGATCACGTGATTCAAGGATGCCCCCCTGTATGAAGTGAACATACTAAAGAGCCACCATGTGACATGGTCCATGTCAGCTGTAATAATTTCAAACTGCAACTGTTTGCAATTGCTGCTGTTGTTGACATGTCATGTTGATCATCAACAGTTGATGTCACATGTACGGAGAAATATAAAGCGATTTTGTCTCAAACTTTAGATTCGTCTCAATTTTATGAATTATGGCACCAAGTTCTAAAAAGAAGAAACCTTTGGCACGAAGTGATCCAATACCTTCTGACAAAGTAGCCAAAATGCTGGAAATGATTGAATCACGTCGATATATTTGGAAACGAAAACATAAAGATTACAACAACAAAGCGAGAAAAACAAGATTTTGGGATCACTTGTCGAATGTAACTGAAATTGAAGGTAATGTATGATTTATTATATAACGTATCTTTTACTCAAATCATAATTCGCTAAATAGTTTACAAATAGATCTCTAACTGAATTCGTCTCCGGAACTATCGAGGCACTATTTAGCTCCTTTACTACGACTTGGTGATCAATAGTAGAGAATATTCGATCTTCTAGGTCAATAAGGATATTGTGAAGTAGGCAGGCAGTTACAATGGCTAAGTCAATTTTTTTTTGCTTAATTCCATAGGACTTTGGAAGACTTTGAATTGAGCTTGCACTTGGCCAAATGCCCTTTCCACTGTGGACCGGGCACTTTGTAATTGTGTATTATACTAGATTCAATCATAAAAGCTTACGTTGTATCCTTATACGCGGTTCACGGTTTGAGTTAAAGTGCCCTTACTCATAACATACAATCACTCATATTATACTCCACACAGGTGTCCTAAAACCATGTATTGTATTCAGGTTAAGATTGACTTGGGAACCAGCAACTGAGAAACGTCGTCGTTGTCATGCGATTTAATTTATTTATTGCATGAAAAAAAAACTTTAAAAAAATAAAAACAAAACTCATGCGGGTTGTCGTTTATAAAACAATCGATTGACTAAAATGAGAGACTTATGTGAGACAAATTTCACTTCGTGCGATTGATGGTTAGTAAAATCAACTAATTGAATTGAATAATCCCCCCTAGTCCATACAAATTGTGAAGATGCAGTATTCTTTGAATTCTTTAATTGCTATTTTATTGTCAAATATTGTATAGTTCTGTTATAGTTCATTGGTAATAAGTCATGAGAATTGAGGTGCTAATATTTTATTTTTTATAACTCATCATTACGATAGTCAATAAAATCAATTGATCAACTAATACATTTACAGCACAAACTGCTCTCGATGGATCGTATTGAAGCAGGCTTGTCTTTTGGGTTTTGGTTGACTGGGTGTCCAGCCAACTGTCACGAAGAGACTTGTCGAGTTCCAGGTTGATCCTTGCTTCACGTTTCTTGACGAGAAATATCGTTAGTTCATTGTTCACTTGATGGGACGATTGAACTGACTCGTGAAGGGGTCGATCCAGGATGAGACCTTCACGGGTGTCTCTCCCAGTGATCGTGTTGGGACATCACTGGAAGGGACACCCGTTGCGTTTCACTGATGAGTCGATTTTCATTTTCAAAATTCCCGACTACCGATGGCCGATCCTCTTCATGTTGTTCGCCATTTCTTATATAATTCCTTCGTTGACAGCCAATGGGCAGCCTACGTTGTCTTTGCCTTTAGTCAATTCGACTGTTTCTCCCTCATATGCACGAGTTTCGCTTCTTGATGATAAACAGCAACAATCACGTTCATCTCGGATCTACTTCGCTCATTCGAATTGTGTTGGTTCTGTATCGGGGTCGGTTCATCAATAATCAAGTTTGATCACTGTCCGTCTCGATATTTGAGGTTCATTTGGTCATATTACCGGTGTTAGATGATGTTGAGTTTCTTTGTCCAATCCACCAGTGCCCCTTACTCCGACAGTTGATTTTGCTATTGGTGGGATGTTGTCTTTGTATACGCACCAATGTACATTATCAGCTCATTCCTCTTGATTTGACTAAGTTATGGACTATCGCATTGTAATGGATTTGTACTCTACTCACACAGAAAGTGCATAAATTTTTTGAACTGTCGAGTAAATGAAATTAATTGTCTCTAATTCAGTTTTTTCTGAGCTTTCCGAATCTGTGCTTATATTCAGGATAGGAATTGAGTAACACCCTGTTTTGGATCGGTAAAGTTAAATGGTACCATTTTTTGGGAATTTTTATCTCCACGACCCCTTGACAGATCCAAGTGGTTAGAGCTGCTAAAACCATCTTCGGACCATGTAGAATAACTGAATTTTTTCAGGGATATTCATTAACATTAACTAGAGTAAATTATGTTTCGAAAAGGTCGCATCAAAAAATGTACCTAAAAAGGCCAAATTTTGACATGTTTTGAGGCATCACCTTTTCGTCATTGCCATAGACGAACAAATATTAATGAATATCCCTGAAAAATTTCACAGTTATTCTACATGATCCGAAGATGGTTTTAGCAACTCTAACCACTTGGATCTGTCAAGGGGTCGTGGAGATAAAAATTCCCAAAAAATGGTACCATTTAACTTTACCGATCCAAAACAGGATGTTACTCAATTCCAATCCTGGATATGAGCACAGATTCGGAAAGCTCAGAAAAAACTGAATTAGAGACAATTAATTTCATTTACTCGACAGTTCAAAAAATTTATGCACTTTCTGTGTGTACTGACTAATTGATAAGCTAAATTATTACATTTTTTTTGTGCACCTCTTCTAATCTACTTTTCGGTTTTTTTGTTTTTTTTGTTTTTTGTTTTGTTTTTTTTTGTTTGGTTTTTTTTGTTTTTTTGTTTTTTGTTTGTTTTTTGTTTTTTTGTTTTGTTTTTTTGTTTTGTTTTTGGTTTTTTTTGGTTTTTTTTGAATTACAGAATGAAATGAAATGAAATACTTTTTAGCAAACTTTTGCCTAACTTAACTCTTCATGATTACACTCAGCTGATCATTTGCCCAAAATCATCATGAACAGAATACTGATATATGAGAAAATCTAAATTTAAATTAAGCTTAAAATTTGTTTTTTTTGGTTGATATAAATACCAGTTCAAACATTTTCGAGTCTATTCGGGAATTGTTCAGCAATTTAAAAGAAATTTTCATAATATTTTTATGATTTGAAGCTAGTCCGTCCATCTATAAACCAATATTATTTTTTGCTTAATTGTGACAAATTGTAAGACAAAACAAACCTTGAAAAGATGTTTTTTGAGCAAGAGACCATTTTGTTGATAAAGAAAGCAAAACTGAGTCATCTGTTTGAATATTATATCATTCTGATAGACAATCATCGAGCACTGGCCTGTGAGCAGAACTAGAATCAGCAAAAAAGTCCAAACAGAAAAAAGGCAAAGAACTGCGTTTTTAAATCCAAAATCGGTAGCTTTGTAAAATAATGCATAAGCCATATAGCAAATTCCAACTATGTACACCACAAAATAGATTGTCAAATATTTGGACCAGAATGAATTCCTTGCTTTGATTTCATCATACAATTGGAGCATTTCACCCGAAAACATAATAAATTTGCGCCATTGTTCGTATTTAAGAGTTTTCGACTGATTCAATTTTGATTGATTCGATTTGACCAAACTTAAATTCAATTCATGAATCTTAGCAAGCTTAGATTTCTGTTGAATTTTCATGTATTGTACTGTGAGCATAAAGTACAGCAAGATTCCAGCGTTACTGTAAGCTGCATACATGAAATATACAACAATCGTCAGTACAGTGAGACAGTCACTGACAATCGAGCCAGTCCAATAGAACAAGATAAAACTGCCGACAAAGAAAGAAACACACTCAAGCCATATTATTGCGACAAGAAGTTTGATTAACTTTAAGAATTTCTGTCGAAATTTTAAAATTTTTACAGTTTCGGCCTGATTAGGTTTGTACTTTTGAAAAGTCTTTAATTCAGGTGTGTTCATTTGAGAAATTAAATACATGTTATATTTTGGATGCAGCATTGGTTCATGTAGTAGGAAGCAATACATGATGGTCACCATCGCAACACAATCGCCAATTATGATGTCGCCTTCTTGCCAGTAATTTTTTGGGAAAATAAGATGAGTGAACAGTCGAGGCATGCCGCTCGAAGTGTAGCGAAAGTTGTTTCGGAACAGACTAACAATGTAATACTGCAGTACGACTGAAAGTGCAACTACAAATGGAAACACAAAGTGATTGTTAATTTTGTACTTTGATTTAGTGTTTTGTTTGATCGATGATGATGGATGAATTTGGCTCACATTGCCGCTGACGAATTTAGGATAATAATCTTTCACTGGATCAAAAATTTGGTTCAAATATTTGAAGTGATTAGACAATTTGTTGAAGGCGTGTTTGGATACATTTTTCACCAAGTTGTCGAAGATGAATGTGGATAATTTTATGAACATATTTGGAGGCATAATTCATAAACTTAAAACTGGTTTAGTTGGTTGTTTTGAAATGAGCTTGTTTAGTTGATCAATGCTGAAGAGCAACTGAAATGATAGAACTGAAACAGCCGGCCACCCCAACGACAATACAGTGTACTAGTATTGTAAATTCGGGAATAGCACGTCAATATCAAATATCACTCTCATTCTTTTAATATTTCAGAAAAATCAGTGAAATATTCATTTCAAACTGAGAATTGGAATGACATACTTAAAAAATATAAATTCAATCTAATGGCGTGACATTAAATAAATCATATTTGCACATTTCATAGAGGGACTAGGGTGATTATCGACACACCAACAATAAGGTGATTATCATTTTGATTTCATATTTTTATGACTTGGCTTGGCTCACTTTGTGTGATTGTGTGTCGTAAACAGTTTTAACGACACTTGACACTCGCTCAATGTGATCTACACTATTCTACAAATCTGGTAAACTTTTTGTAACAGGCTCGGAGATAGTTGAAATTCACTAATTCGAGTATGCTGGATTGATTGGAAATCTCAGAAAATTCCTAGCTGGTCGGCAAGATGCTTATCTGACAGCCAGATTTTGGTACTTCCGCAGTACTATTCAGTTGATGATGCAGTAAAGTTTAAATTCAGGTGAGTCTCATTTGCACAGCTTATTGTAAAAATTTGGATCTCACGTAATGACCACCAGATAAACATTTTTTGAGATTGTCAATCGATTCGGCAAACTCGAATTAGTTAATTTAAACTATCCCCGGCCTGTTTCAAAAAGTTGACCAGATTTGCAGAGTTGTGCTATCTGAAATGGAATTTTTTGGTTTCATTGCAAAATTGATTTTATTTAACCTTTCGGTTTGCTTTGACAATCAATCCAGAAATCCATAGACCAGTAATTGCCGCTACCACATATAAATCTTCTTGTGGTTATTGCAAAAACTCAAAACTACTGACTCATTTGATCGATCCAAATAACAATCAGTGTTAATGGTGAGCTAGGGTATTAAATTCACCAGTCCCATTTTTACTCTTACCTATTTCGAACTTTACAACGAACGAGTTAATTATCACTCTTTCACACAGTGCAACTCATGTCAAGAAGGTTCTGTACTGTTGGTTTGTTTAGCTTTGAAAATCCAGATGGACAATTGTTTTTGTTGCTTTGGACAATAGAATTGAGCCAATGTATGATTGAATAGCCAACCCAAAAGTAGTCATGACAATGATAATGACTTCATATTCTAATGATACTAGGTATGAAACCGTTCAATATTCTTTGTCTGCGTGAAATTGAACAGAAGGAATACCAATCACAATAAAGACCAGACTAACATGCTCACATGAATCAAACGAATTTACGTAGAATCACCAAGTCATCATTAACTTCATGTGACATTGTGTAAAGTATATAACGTATCAGAGGTGATATCGGATACGATCAATAAATGATACCAATGATTGGGGATGTCTGGATGGAGATTTATTTCAATATTTCAATATTCACAGAAAATTCTAACATGAGTTTTGGGTACGACTCAATTGTCGTGTTAAAGTTATGGAATATATCACATGAACGAAACAAACAATAATAAACATAAAGAGTTGCAGACAATTAATACAAGGTAAATAAGCGAGATGATTATTATACAAACAAGCAAATTGCTAGAAATGACTAAGTCCAAACGGTTGTTTTAAAGATGATTGGACAATGATGAGATTCTACGAAAAGTGTCGTGAACATTCGTGAATCGGGAGCGACCGGTTAATACATTGTGAAAATTTGCTTTTATAGAACAGATCGGACAAAGATCATTGAGGATAGCGATATTTTGTGGATATTTGTTGTGAGTAGTTGTTTGCGTTTGAGTTGTGTGGTTGTAATGTGTGGCATGATAAGATATTCAACTCTTATCAGTGTTAATCCTAATTTGTGCACT
This sequence comes from Rhizoglyphus robini, assembly GCA_023373905.1. Classification (NCBI taxonomy): domain Eukaryota; kingdom Metazoa; phylum Arthropoda; class Arachnida; order Sarcoptiformes; family Acaridae; genus Rhizoglyphus; species Rhizoglyphus robini. Next base: position 415,677 of record JAKIJQ010000074.1, on the reverse strand, counting down.
AAATGTCAATAAAAACAATAAAAGAATTCACAAATGGTTACTAATAGATTTATGTGCAATATTCTTGTACGTTACGTGAATCCTCGCTCGTCTCATACATTCATAACCAGACTGCACCGTTTTCCTTCTCATTTGATATTCCTTCACTTCGCGTTCGGAAACGAAAACCGACTAAAGGGACTGGCGGTAAGCAGGCATCAACAAGCGACAATGATTGACACACGGGAATAGCAACACGAATTTTATATTGAAATTTATCTGTATCATTTACCTTTGGGTGATTTTATTATAAGTTTTTTTTTGTAAAAATTGATTCTATTCAATAAAATTATTTCAAATTGAAAATGGTTGAAATATATTTATAAAATCCAAGATTCAAATGATAGATTTTTTATTTGCGCTTGTAAATGATTAAAACAAGAAAATGCGCTTGGGAATGTTGAAAACAAGAAAATTGTCATTTATTTTGTTTTAGATGTTTGAATAAAAAATCAGGCGGCGGAGACACCTGACATGTCGTTCTTCAGGCTTGATCAAGCAAATAAGCAGATGACGATTTTAGTGAGATTTAAATTCACAAAATGGCAAAACCCGATCTCCAGAGAGTGACAATTTAAAATAGAAAATTGCGAATTACAGTTTCATCATAATATAATCACTTAATCTTTATTTTCATTTGTCATTCAAGATGTCCAGAATGAGGAAACGTCATTCAAATTAATCTTCGAATTTCTGAATTAGCATAACCAGATGTGCAAGATTTAGATATAATAAATAAATATATCATATATCAATTTGATGTTTTTAAGTGTCTAACAAAAAACACAGGTTCATTTTAGTAATATTTAAAATGATTAATCAAATTGAGTCGACTCTGATCAGATATATACACTGTATATTATACAGTCAATATTGTTTAAATTGATTGTATTGCAACACAGTAAACAATTACCATAGGTTGAGAGGGTCAGGTCAGATTGGACAAGTTTGCATTCAACGACAGAAATGTAATTTTTCTGAGGATAACAAGAAGATGTCCCATATCTTGTGATTCCTTAATCATCAACATTCTAATCAGTCGGCTCGAAATCTCATTTTGATCCGACTAAAGTTAACTTTAAGTATCCAGCCGCCTGATTTTTTATTCAAACTCTCAAACAAAATAAATGATAATTTTCTTGTTTTAAACATTTACAAGCGCAAATAAAAAATCTATCATTTGAATCTTGGATTTTATAAATATATAGTTTTATTAATTTATTACATTGGCCCCGATGGGACAGATGTCTGAGAGGGAAGCACCCCCGACTACACAAGTATTACTACCATACTACAAAAAGTTTACAATACAATGAAAACTTGTGTTCTGATGATGTAATGCATATGGTACACTGAACTCGGGTTTTTTAAACAATTCATTTAACACAGTATTATTGTGTTCTGCTTTCTCCTGTCCAGTTTATTTCGTTCATATAGTGATTGTACCCGATTGAATAACATTAACTATGTTATTGTGAACAAGGTTCCAAAGACTCTCCTTGTCAGTGATGTCCGTTAACTTTATAAAAAAATTCCTTCAAAAAACCCTTCATAAACTACCGAGACGCACAAATTTTGTATATTGCGATAGGGCATCGTGCTTTGCCCGATAGCAATTTCAAAATTTGTGTCCTTTTTGAATTCGCTCAACGATATTATTTTCCCAATTCAAGGAATCATGGAATCTGTCTGGCTATCTAGTATAGTATTTAGCATAGTGCAAAGATCGTTCATAAAAGGTTTCGCCTCGCGCTTGCTCACAATGTTAGATAATTAAAAAGCCATATACCTGGTTGTTTATGCATTGTGAACTTCAAATGTAATGGGCATTCACGAATGCATGCACAATTTATATTGCACACACTCATCTCATACAAAAGTACATATTGTGTGGCAAAAAATAGCAAAATTGTATTTAAATTCATTTTCGGTAATGGTTAATGGTTGTCACTTTGTGCAAGTACAGTATTGGTGCTTACGAGAGAGACTCGTTGTATATAGTGGCAATGCTTGCGTGAATGCCCATTACAGATGAGGTTCAAAATGCAATAACATTCTCATGTTTGGCTTTATTTTTGAGTCTCTGAGCAAGGCAAGGACTTCTACCATGACTTTTGTGTTTGTTGTCCAAGAAACTCCGCCAAAACACCTGACAACTGAATTAAATTGCACAACTTTTTAAACTCAAGATTTGGGATAGGAGACAATTCCAATATATATTAAAACATAAATGTCCCGACAGGCGCAAACGGGTAAATTGAGTTGCATTTGAATACACGACGACGACGTGTTCAAGAAAGTGAAAGAGAAGGCAGAAAACATGGCTATGGACAATTCCAAAGAACACTTCCACAGGCGGTACAACAAGCGATGGGTGAAAAATCTTTGCAAGCACTGGACCAAATGACGTGTGGAAAGTATCTACAGCGCACTGGCCAATGACACGATCAAGGGATTCTTCAAAAAAGCGCATTACTACCCGACCTACATCAACACCGACACTGTCATGACACAATTTTTCAGTGGACATGGTGCCTTCTTGTCTTATCTGAATAGATTCAAGGTGAAACCAACCAAAGTTTGTAGGTGCGACAGTCTCTCAGTTCAAACGGTGGAACACGTCCTCCTGAAATGTCCAATCTTCTCGCAGTCAATGAAACTCGCCTTCCAAGAAGCCGGACTACCTGCAAGATGCCTGATGGAGCTGGTGGATACGTTCAGCGCCTATTAGGTCTTCCACAAAACCATAAACGAAGTGCATTGTCTTCTCCACGAAGACAACAAGTAAATCAATTTGTATGTATGTATGTAAATAGCCTAGTCCTAGCTTTTGATCTAGTTTTGTATATATAATATAACTCATAGTAGAAAGACACCACACAAAAAACCCTTAAAAAACAAAAAAATACACTAGATTTGTTTATACAGTCATTTAGCTAGGACTTTCACTCTGTAAATTTATAACGAGGGCCAAGTGCAATACCTTTTCTCAATTATCATTGTCAAATCATTCACACAACCACAATTATTGTCATTCAAACACACATTCAATGCTCATGTTCACAACCATTTCAAAGTCATTTGTAAAACCTTGGAACACTGCGTGTTCACTTAAGTGCAAGCGCACTGCATCTATTTCTGTCACACAACCAACCTTAAAATCATTTGTATTATGCTTTGCTTAATGCTCAATAAAATCAAACTTTACGTCTCAAAAAAACCTAATCTTTAATTCAATCTGCAACACTTTGTGTTCATCATGGGTTCAAGTGGACCTACAATCTCTCATAACTAGTGTTTACTACTCGGGTAATTACCCGGGGCTTATACCCGGGTAATTTTCGGGTAACTGGCATCGGGTAATTTCAAAAATAATTTTAATAATTTGCATTGAGATTTATTTACTGAAAAGTAAACTAAATCATTTTAAATTTACTATTAGACCAAACTAGTGCAAATAGCCACGATTTGTTATTGTTTTGAAATAGCCTTTCACCAATCACACTGGTACACACATGACTAGACAGTCGACTGTCACTCACATTCAAATGCATTTTGTTTGTTTGTTATTATTGTTCATCTCATTTCAAATTTGTTTTTTTTGTTTTTTACACTGTTTCACAAGCTCAATTCTGTCTTATACACGGAATACATCTTGACGATGATGAGAGTAATGAAGAAGAAGAGGAGGAAGAAATAATCGATGAAAGTAGTGAAGACATTACTGAAGTAAGAAATGTGATTCCATCGAAAATATTCAAACATAATCTTGTGAATATTGAACAAACAAACTCTAATGATGCATCGTAGCCAGTAATCGATATTATATTATATTATTATATTGCTGGTTTTGTTCCATTAGAATTTGTTAATAGTAATATGGCAGTAATCGTATGGAGTATAAAAAGAAAACAAACTTTGCAAAAACAAGCGACAGCGAACAATGTAAATTAATGTACTTTTAACTTTATAATAAATTTGCTTTTAAATTTGACTTTTATATAATCAATTACCCGAAATTACCCGGGTACCCGGGTAATAGAACCGAATTATTACTCGTACTCGAGTAATGAAATTGACGGGTAATTGGAAACACTACTCATAGCAAATGTAAAACCTTTTGTAAAACCTTGATCTAAATAAAATCTTTTTATACCTAAAAAACCCTAACCTAACCTAACCTAACCTAACCTAACCTAACCTAACCTAACCTAACTGTCGCAAGTCGAATTGCGACAGGCGAGTTCTATTCGACCAGCCAATTCGAATTTTCGGTCTAGGCACTACTTAAGCCTCTGTTGGACTGGTCCAGAACTGTCTTCAGTCCTCTCCTAAACCTTTAACCTCGTGCTCAATAAACTCCTGTGAGCTCAAGCCGTTCGAGTTCACTTCCTTTCCCTAGTGTCAGCGCCGAGTCCCGACACTAACCTAAATTGTGGAATATTCGAGTCCAACTTATTGTGGGATAGAATCCATTGACTCAACTATTTACTATAGCATAAATCTATTTTACTATTGCAAAAATCTATTTTACTATTGCAAAAAAATATACCTGTTTCAAACCCCCAATAAATTGTATATTTTATAGTATTATAAAGCCGTTTTAGAATTATTATGGAAGCTGTTATTTGGTACAACGCCTATTTTTTTAAGACTTACTGTTGCAGTAACTAATGATGAAAGGGTAAATCGAAAATGGAATTTCAACCAAAAAAATGCACGATAAAAGAACTTAAGTTCTTACAAAAGCAAAGATAATATAAGCACATTAGTCCTTAACAACCAATATAACATCTTATCTCAATAGACAAACTATAAAAATGGTACTTAAGAAAAGGTCAATTTCTGTGCAAATGTGATTTGAACAGATAAAATATATGTAATGGGCATTCACGAAAGCATGCCCTCACTACACTCATACAGAGTGCTATTGGCATATCAAGTGCAGACAATGTCATGACATTGACAATATTAATTAGGTGCTTTTTATGATGGATTATGATATGTAGAAAGGCAACAGCACTACTATTCTTTAGATATCATATCATGCATTCTGTTGGCAAGGAAAAATCTAAATTGTCTCGGTGGATTTTTTATCTTCCAACTGGAAAACAAGGAAAATACCCAAATTAGTTAGCGAGTCTGATTGGATTGATAGGCTGAGAACTAACGTCGCCTATTGTAATCTTATTCTTGAATGTCTAATCATCGAATTTGGTCATTAGAGAAATCATGATGTCTAAATGTGAATTCATCATAATCGATAATCATCGAAAAGAAATCTTTTATCAATCACATTTAGTTTTTTGTGCAACTAGTCAATGTTAGTGTTAATTCAAGTGCAATCTGTGAATGCAACTTTAAGCTAACTATCTTTTGATACCGCTTGACATATTAAACAAACTTTTCAATATTCAACATGTAGATTTTTTAATATAATTCTTGCAAACTGTAATGTTTTCGAACTCTGTTGTGCTTATCAACGACGATTATTAACTTGATATTTGCTTTTGCAATCATGATTTGTACTTGATATGACCAGACGCATTGAAACAGACAAGTTTATGATACGATACGTTTGAATCACTGTCTCCAATGTCAATTTGTTGATTAAGATGTTGTGTTGTATCGTCTTGACGCATGTACGAAAATGTTACTTAATGGATAAAAACAATTTTCGTACATCGATATACTGTATATAAGAGTTGCACGAAATGAGATGAAAATTAATTTACTTGTCAATCTAAATGAATTGCACATTTCTATGTTTTCTCTGAAAAATATATTGAAATATGGACATCTGGTTAATCTTGTTAAGTTTTACTTCATTTGCATTTTTGATTTATTTGTAAGTTTTTTTAAATCAATATTTTTTTGTTGATCTTCTAACTTTTGTATATTTCAGTTACATTCACCAGAAATTCAGTTTCTGGTCCAAGCAAGACATCAACGGTCCATCGCCTAGTATCTTGTCCTTTGGTAATGCTGGTCAATTTTTTTCTCAAAATCCATTCAAGCCCGAGTTGGATTGCTTTCGAAAATACGGAAAAGTCTACGGAAATTATGAAGGACTACGACCAATGTTGACGATTGCAGACGCAGATTTAGTGAAACAAATTGCGGTCAAAGATTTTCATCTTTTTATTAGTCAATTTGAGCTTCGCACTTATCACGAACTGGTGAATCGAATTGTGTTTTTGGAAGAATCGCCAAAAGCTTGGAAGCGAGTGCGAACAATCACAAGTCCGTGCTTTAGTTCTGCGAAACTCAGAGCAATGAACGCCAAAATGGATCAATCAGTGGACCAGTTGAGTGACTACTTTGACAAGGTGATCAAGAACGAGAATGGACTGGTCAAGGACACAAGAAAAGTGATGATTGGCTTTGGTCTCGATGTGATTGCGTCGAATGTGTTTGGTGTGCAGACGGACTCGAACAACCAATCGAGAAGTTCAGCAAATCCTTTCATGGTGAATGCAATCAAAATATTTGAAGCTTCACCTCTGACTTTGATTGGTAATTTTGCATTTCCACGATGGCTCAATGATTTTCTCAATATCAAGCATATTTTCAATGTTGAGGGATGGAATTTCTTTGAGAAATTGGCGAAAGAAATTTTGAGAAAACGAAGAGCAAATGAAAGTGGCAAGAGAAATGATTTGATTGACATTTTGATTGATGCACAGGTGGATGAGGCAGAGTTGGATGAAGACAATTACTACAAGTTGACAGTTGATTTGGAGGCTGAGAATGAGAAGGAGAATGGTAAGTTTAATGATTTGTCAATTCAAATATTTAATAATTTTAAAATAGTAGATCAAACTACATCAAAATTACTTCCATCAGTTGGTAAAACATCGAAACAAACTTTGTCTGAAAACGAAATCATCGCTCAGGCAATTGGTTTCATGATTGATGGCTACGACACAACTGCAGCCACACTCACTCACTGCATCTATGAATTGGCCCAGAATCCTGATGTTCAAGAACGATTGAACCGAGAACTTGAGTCCATCTTAGCCCAAATTGAACAAAATTCGAGTGAATATTATGAAACCTTGAATTCGATCCCGTACCTCGATGCCGTGATCAAGGAAACCTTGCGCAAGTATCCTCCATTTACTCGACTTCTCAGACGTTTAGATGGAAACACACAAAACTACAAATTGGGTAACACTGGAATCGTGCTCCAAGGAGGACAAGGAATTCAATTTTCCGTAATTGGACTACATTACAATGCAGAATACTTTCCAGAACCAGATCGCTTCAATCCAGATCGATTCATGCCAGAAAACAAGCATCGCCTAGTGCCCTACAGTTTCCTACCGTTTGGTCATGGCCCACGAAATTGTCTTGGACTTCGATTTGCAACACAAGAATTGAAAATTTGTCTGGCGAAAATCTGTCGCAAATACCGTTTCACTCACACGAGCAAAACTCCAAAGTCACCACTCGAGTTTTTGCCATACAAAATTATTCTAAATTCAATTCAAGTTGAGGTTAAAGTTGCACAACGATAAATCTTTAATTGTATACTAAATTCATCAAACTAATTAATTCAATCTTTTTAATCATTTTTCGAATTGACAATTTTAAACGCATTCGAGCGTGAATTTTGTAGAATGAAAATAATTTAAATAACCACAAATGTCTGGGTTTAAAAATATTTAGTAATCATTGAAATTCATCTCAGAATTAAGCCATACTTCTTTCACTTGGCCAGACTGTAAATATTCTTCCAAACGGCGCTCTGATGTTGTCAAGCACCCTCGTTTTGATCATTTCAAGTTATCCCAGTTTGTCAAGAAACAGAATGAACTTGAACATCGTCGATGATCGTGATCCGAACGAGTTTGTTCGAGTGAATCAGAAGTTGGCCAGTCGTCGGCTTTGAATTTGATTACTCGTACAACACTAACTATACATTCGTTCAATAAATAATGTGAATTACACTCTGATTGATTACAAAATGAAATTGAATTTTTATTTTAAGTATTAAAGATTACAAGAACATGAATGACATTGAACAAAGTGACCAGTTGTCAGTCGAGTTGGCGTTCCAGTAGTTCAGCATCAGCGGTAACAGCAGTAGCTTGTGCCTCAAAGGGCAACCAAACGAGTGCCAAACAGTAGAGCACCATTGCCATTGTGAGTAGTCCAATGAGTAGCCCATAGAGCCAATCAAAGTACGGTCCCACCATGTTCCAGAAATGTCTGTTCACAATTGGGAATGTACTGTCACCTTTCACAATGTCCTAATAGGCGAACATAATGTTGAGCCCCATATAAATGCCACAGCCAATTTTCTGCTCCCAGTAGACGAAAATATATTGTCCGGCTATGTTAATCAAGCAAAAGCCAAATAGCGCAGATAAAATAGAAAATGTCGCAATAACATCTAACTAAGACAGCAAATAAAAATATAAGAACATCTTACAAGTGCATATACATGCGTGCACGTACCATGAAAGAGGCGACATTATCGGCTTGGAACACAGCCAGAACGATGGGGAAGATGTAGCAAGTGTAGGTGAATTGCATAATAGCAATACAGATGATAAGGCTAAGCACTGTGTAATTCAATTGTTTGAACCAGTTTGGTGGTGGATGCATCGAGTGGGACTTGAAAATACTTGCGAGGGTTGAGAGAAATACAGAAATAATCTCAGATTAAGCATATAAGAGTTGGAAGCTATCACAACCCATTTCATCATTACTTAAATCGATGGAAGACAATTGAACTTTCAGAATTGCTTGGATTCTGATTATTGAAAACTGACCCAATGGCAGATCTTTTATATACCCTATTCAAAGCAATAATGGAAATTTAATCAATACCAATCCCCCATCCCCCATTCATATAACAAAATAGAGCATCAGTTTACAACAACGTCCGTTTTATCCAGTGGCGTTAAGGGGGTCTGCTGCCCACGGTTTGTAAAGTATGTAACTGTTTTGTTATAACAATAATATAAGCTTATAAGCAAGTGATGGGCAATGGGGGGTTGCATTGCACCTATATTTATAGTAAAAGAATCTTCTGAACACGGCCTACTTTGGTTAGTTAGGGTAAAATAGTCGAGGTCGTGTATAATTTGTTTACATCATGCAATAGTCGCTATATTTGTGCTTTTCATTAGTATCACGTACAAATTCTTCACCATTTCCTTTTTTATCATCCCAATTGCTATCACCTGTGTTCCATCTGTACCTCAAGTAGCTCATCACTGATGAGTCATCAGTTATCAGTGACCACTTTACCAACGAAGCTTTCTAATTGGTCGTTTCAGTTTGCATTTGACTGCAGGCGAATTGGGAGTAAGAAGCACTGATGAACTGAACTTACTAGTCTTAAGTGACGCCGTTGGCGTGAAGTCGAAGCGGCGGTACCGCGAATACTTTCGTTATTAGTTCAGTAATCGATGAGCCATCAGAGTGCAACAGACACAAACGTCAATTTAGTCAATACACACCTATTTAAAATATCACTAATTATTTTTTATCTTTAGTGACCTTTGATCTTATATGCCCAAAATTTAACCAGGTTCTTTACAGCTACACCAGAATTTTTGATAAAATTTACAACGAGATACATTGAACCGTATAGCCCCAATCCTGTACACAGAATCGTATCTTCAATGGTTCAATGTTTTTGAACAGATACAGTCAACAGTATGTAATTTGGTCCAAGGTAGACACAATCACACCCACAATGTGTCAAATCACTCCTTTGTGGGTGTGTTTGTTACTGCTCATCTTCTTTGCGCACAGCGGGCGCGATGCTCGGCGTGTGTGCTTATCTCTTTCGCACATCCACTGTTGACACTCAGTCCCTACATATTTTTATTCAAAATTAAATTATTTTTTTGAAAAATCCCTGCTTTTTTGACCTATGGCTTATGGCACAAAAGGCACATCTTCACTCCAACCAGAACATCGTGTAAAATTTTCAGACCGATCCATTGAACGGGTATAGCCGAAACCCTCTACACAAGCCTTTTCCAATTGAGTCAACGCAGAGTCATCACTACACTTACTCGCTCGCTTCGCTCGCTCGACGTTCCGCCCTGACAATTAAAGGAACTGTACCGCAATCGTCATTGTGCGATGAGAAAAGAATCGACTTGCCTCTATACAACGTTATCATGATAGCATCATAGAATCAGTTGTACCATGGCAACAAAATTTAGAATGGAACTGCTTAACGTGATTTCTGTTATCAGAGGACAAATCGTCTCGATTCACTACATGATCGACAAATAGATTAGTTCTCCTTTGCAACCCCTACAATGTAATTCAAGTTCAGTTGGTGCAGCTCAACCTAGAATCAGACCAAGTAGGCAGAATTTTTATTTAGCTGCGGCTCTTAATGCAGCTAGAAACCCTAGGAATGGTTTACCTGAGATTGATTATCTCGGTTTACTTGACACAAATCCCCAACAGCCATGTTCTCCACATGGGTGAAAGGTGACTGTGAAGCAATAGATCACACACTTCCATTTTCCTACATTCCCCGAAAGTTTGAGGGCACTTTTTATATATCATAATTTATGCACAATATTTCACAACTCTGTGGATTGTGATCAATCTTTTGTACATGTGTAAAAGCATGAATTTAAGCTTTTTAAAGTTCAGGAAATTGTATGTATGTCGGTAGTATAATGACAATCCATCCGCTTGAATGAAAACGATAGAATGTCAACAATCAGTACCACTCGAATGAAGGAGATAAAAGGAGAGTACCATCCAGTTAGGTTGAAACCACAGAAAAGGATCTAAAATGCATGAGGATGGATTCCTTAGAGTACTCAATGAAATGATTAGAAAGGTGTAGACGGGATCATCCGCTAAATAACCAAGACCATCAAACTTAGGCATTTTGGAGTTTTACTCTCTTTAAAGTTGGGTTTCGCTTTAAAATGAGTATGAAGAGATTTGATATAATAAAATAACATAAAATAGAATCCGAACAGACAACTCAGACTAAAGTTAACCATCACAATTACGTTGAGTTTCGAGCGTTAAGGCTGGCTCGTGGGGTCATATTTTAGATTCGTTACAATATGACAATAAGATGAAAATCTAAGACACATTTGGACATTCTATAATAATTGATTATGTAAAAGCTTGAATTTAGGATTTTTAGAGTTCAGGAAATTGTATGTACATTGTACAACTTCATCGATTGTGGCGCGAAGTTAAATAATGTTCTAGAAAAGTGTAATCTGCATTGATTCTCGATACTCAAGTAACAAACCAAAATCAATCAAACGAATTTATATCCTGTAAGACTAAGTTTTGGTCACACTCAAACGTGAGCTATAATGGCTATAGCCAACAAACCAATGCTTACTTTGATTACAGTAGGGAAAGGCAGTTTGATTATTTTTACAAGGAAAACGTCTAAAACTGATATGAGTTTCTGTTTTGCGATAACAGTTTTGGTTTGGTGATATGCGTTTACAAAATCAAATCACAGTCAACGAGAAATGTCACACAACAGTCATACAAAGAGGGGCGGTCATGGGCATTGACAAACACTACCAAATTAATCGATTAGTCCAACTTTTACGATTTGTCGATTCATAAAATTAAGTCAAAATTTATAAGTTGTATTTGATATATTAAGATTATGTAACTTTAATTCTGTAAAAAATTATAACTTTCTCTTACCGCATGTGCAATTTGAATACACTCAAGTTATTACTTCGATATGATGTTCTTTGAATGATTCTCACAACTTGCAAGCATTATTAAGGTTTCACAAATGTTCTTTGAACGCGTTTTATTCTCTAATTAATTCCATTTTTAATTTATTTATACTCTGACTTGGTTTTTTGTTTTGTTTTTGGCTTCGATTTGGCTTTTGTTTTGACTTTGTTTTCATTTTTTTGCTTCGTATTTTTAGTTTAGTTTTTTCAAATTTGCTCTCTTGCTTTTGATTGATATTTTGTTAAAATATTCTAAAATGGATTTTGGCAATCCTATTTAGAAAATAAGGAAAAACAACGCAAAGGCAACTGTAAATGAGTTTGTTTCCCAGCACCAAGAAGTTCTCCCTTCTAAATTGAGTGCAACTGGTTGTCTTTCTCGACTCTCCATAAACTCTTCATTCATTCCAAATTCATCTACCAATCATTCGAATTACTCGTTAAACGTTTGGATTGTCACCCGATGATCCAATTCCGTTTACAAGTTTATCAAAGATATAATAATAACCTTATTAAATGTAATAAATGTAAACCATATATTCAATCAAAAATGCAATCTTAACCTTCATTACAATAATTTCCATCTTTACTAACCTAATCTTAATGAGGATATGCCAAGTGCTTCCGACAGTGTTGTGGATTGTAATGACGAATCCATGAGTGTGAATTCTGATAATTTTGAATTTTCTATTTCTGAATCAATTGAACCATGACAGCATGAGGGCAATTGCGATCATCACACTGATCACACAGAATGTTCTGTTGATCTAAAACGAATTTCTACAGCAATCTCGTGTACGAAAAATGTAAAATGATGTGCAGAGTTTGAACTTTATCTATCGGTGATGATTTTACTTCTACTCAAATTCATCTCAATTCAGATGAGCATTGTAATGCTGTTAAGATTAGAAAGTTTAAAAATGTTTATGGCGAGTTTAAGCATGGAATCATTATTAATCGAAATGGTTCGGGTATAATGTGTTTCATTTGTAAGGTTTCCATTACTAATTAGTTCCATTACATTAGTAATTATCCATCTAACATTACACGTCACATGAACAATGCACACATTCACAAGAAGCCACTTGAATTAATGTCCTCTTCGGTTTATTTAGTTGATATGGAAACTTTCAGTAAAGAATTGATGTGCCTCTAGTTCTAGCTGACAATCGGCGTAGATTTAGATCAATAAATATTCTGGATTATAAGATTATAATTTTCATCATTTTAATCCTGACAAAGATGAACCTTTGACTAAAAAATATAAATCAATATAAAATCGCAATCACAGGTAAGATCCAGTGGCAACAGATCCAGATCCACAGGCATCGACGGCTCGTCACTTGGACTGCTCCGCCATTGTGACTTGTGGACTTGAGCCACTTGAGCAAGGAGATTTTGCAAATCGATGACTAAGATATTGACTTAACTTGTTGGCATTAGAGGAATTATGTTTTGAGGAGTAGACTAAACTTGTTGGGATTTGGCAAATTGTGTGTTGAAGAATTGATTGAACACGTTGGCCAAAACAAACTATTAAAAATTTAATAGTTTAATTTCCCCATAAACATTTTTTATTATTATTGACAAATTTAAAAAGTTGGACTAATCGATTAGTTTGGTAGTGTTTGTCAATGCCCATGACCGCCCCTCTTTGTATGACTGTTGTGTGACATTTCTCGTTGACTGTGATTTGATTTTGTCAACTCATATCACCAAACCGAAACTGTTATCGCAAAACGGAAACTCATATCAGTTTTAAACGTTTTCCTTGTAAAAATAATCAAACTGCCTTTCCCTAGATTACAGTCAGTACTCAAGATTTTGTAATGCAGTTCGAACGTACGTGCTGGTGAATTTCAAAACTTCATGCACTGCAACTATGACTTAGTTTTTGCTCTGGAAATTGTTGATTTTTTGGACTGAAGTTAAAAGTCACCACACATGGATTTGTGTAAATATGGAAACACCTGATATTCATAAAAATCAATTTTAATAAATGCAACATAAAGTAGAGTTAGAATACAAGAAAAATGACAATAAGCATCAAATTAGAATTCAAGTTAAGAGAATTTTACAAACAAACAGATATGCTCATTAACGCGCCGTAGGCGCGTTTTTACAAGGTGACGTTCGCAAAGCGACAAATCGAAAAGCGAAGCTTTGAGATTTGAGTCACCTTGTAAAAATAAAATTATAGATTTTTTATGAGTTTGACTGTGTTAAGTAACGCTTTTTCCCATTAAAACATTGGAGGGCATTAGCGCCCATAAAAAAATATAGCTAATCCGTTTTGTGGACAAAATAGAAGGAGTTGGCGGAGTACAGTGAAAGTAAGACCGTAGAGTTCAGTGTAGAGTTATAAGTTATATGAACGGACCTTTTTCATGGGCTTTATGGTATTTATGTGCATTTTCTGAACACATTGCTAATCTCTCGCTGTACAGTTTGAAAGTCTACTGTCAGCAGTACAAACAGTGCTTTACGTGTGTTGTTGTGATTGAGATCTCGTGTTTAGGCACATTTGTAGATCAATTCGAAGCAATCTCGGTGGCCATGTGGTCCAAAAACGTTTATTCTATTGTTTCGAGTCTTGTTCACAACATCAACAAGTGTGGCTCGCTGTGTGTACGTGTTTGTGTGATGATTTTGTGTGTTGTCTGTTGTGTATTCACTTTGTTATTGTTTTTAAACATACTTTTCACCTTATCCACAATGTTACCTATCCTATCAATTCACAAAACATTTTATCGTCATTATCTGATTGCATGGAACATCTCAGCGCACTCAACTCAACTCGTACTACAATCAAAACATCGTCCTCACATCGATCAGCTGTTTTGTTTTGATGTTTGTGAGCGGCGTTTTTTACGAATTTATAGATTTTTTGAATCAATTTATATTGTGATTGAGATCTCGTGTTTAGGCACATTTGTAGATCAATTCGAAGCAATCTCGGTGGCCATGTGGTCCAAAAACGTTTATTCTATTGTTTCGAGTCTTGTTCACAACATCAACAAGTGTGGCTCGCTGTGTGTACGTGTTTGTGTGCTGTTTGTTGTGCTTTCACTTTGATACTATTTTGAATTGTATTCTCCTCATCCAAAATTGACCGATCATATCAATTGGTCAACCAGTTCATCACCATAACCTCATTCAACATCTAGCCCTCGACACTCAATCTCTAAATCAGATCAACTCGTGCTAAAACATCGTCCTTGCATCTATCAGCTGTTTTTGTTTTTATGTTTGTTTAGTAATTTTTTGATTTGATGATTTTTTGGTGATTTCGCTGATTTGACTTGATCTACTTTATATTTTTGTTGGTTGTTTTAGATTTACTCAGGAATCATCGTGGAATTATTTGTATCACTTGATCAATCTGTATATCAATTTGATTTACACCTTAAAACGGTATGCTAAATGATGCATTTCTTTAACTGAAACTAATTTATTTTGTCTTTACACCATTACAGGAATAAGAGGTATCCGTGATAATTATCCATTATGTACATACAGAATTATTTCTGGTCAAGGCATTGACATTTTTTAACTTTGGTGCAACTTTATTTAATTGTTTTAGACTGACACATTTGAATTTTACAATAGTATGTTCGCACATTGCATTCTCTGTATTCTGATGACCGAACAAGGCTTTTGAATTTTAGCTTTGAGTTTGAAATTCAATTTTTCCTATGTTTTTGCCTGTACGACAGGCATGCGGAAACTTTTTGAGGAAAAGTCCACTGGGGTGGACAATGAGAGTCCCAAAAGTCCACCGCCATTTTTTTTGCAAAACAAATTGGTTGTGATCATATTTGATAAGATTCTCATAGTTAAGGGTACCCCAAAATTGCTTTCTAAATCTTTACTAGCACATGTAGAACGATTTCATAAAGTTCAATTACTAGTTAACAAAGAAGATGAAGTTGGCGTTCAAACTCAGTTAGTTTTATGTAAAGCTTTCAAATTAGGTCAGACATATATATAGAATAACTTTTATCCAAAACTATCGAACCATACTGATTGCCATTTGAATGGCTCTATTTCTCATTGTCCAATTTGAAATTGTTCATATTCAGTTTACTCATATTTCCCAATTAGAGAATAAGAAAAAATCTTGTGGTCAATTAGTGTGGGGTTGTGTCAAGTCTTTTTTTTTTGTTAAAATAAACTGAATTGAGAACTAATGGATTGTAACTGCAAATTGGTTGGCTAAAAAAATTCAATATTAATTTGGTGCATTTATCAATCTAACGGAGAGTGTGAAGTATTACTCAATGAGTAAGTGGATTTTATAAATTAATTTAGGTCTACCAATTCACAACTCCTGATTTATATGTCATTTTAATCTTTTATTGGTTTGCAATTTGAATTGGATTGTATATTGAACTGCATCACAACATAACCAATGTTTAATTATCCAAAAACTCATTTGTTATACCAGTCACGCCAATATCATACGACGCAAATTTAGAATCTATCCACTTTAATTTAAATTAGTAATTCATTTGTTAGTTGTTTTCGTACTTGTGCTTTGAGACTGACTGAATTCATATTGGGGGCATGTGTAAAAGCCAAATATAGAACTTGAAAATTGCGTGAATATTTGGGTTTAGCTACGAATTGAAGATAGTGAATTGTATCCACTTGTATTGAGTTGTCAATAGTAAATTTATATTTTTTTTAAATAAGCGATTATCAAAATATTTTAAAAGTTTTTGAGATTCATTGTCCACTAGTGGACACCAGAATTTTTTAAAAGTCCACTAGTGGACTGATGTCCACCGTTTCCGCATTCCTGGTGTACGATGAATTTATTCTAGCAAATAATAATCTAATTTAGAAAAGGTATTTCAAACTGAAAATGGTTGAAATATATTTTTTTAAATCCAAGATTAAAATGATAGATTTTTTTATTTGCGCTTGTAAATGATTGAAACAAGAAAATGCGCTTGGGAAAGTTGAAAACAAGAAAACTATCACTTAGGTAATATGTTTGAGATGTTCTTCAAATAAAAAATCAGAAAACAACCAACGTCAACAGATGATCACTCAGTTTGCCAATCAACCATACGACCAACCGGACGACTGCCTCTTCACCAGAGAAGAAGTCCACGCCGCAATCGAAGCTGAGGATGACTCCAAAACTCCCGGCAAAGATGGAATCTCGGCCAACATGATCAAACACGTGAACAAAGTGTTCCCAAATCTATTTTGGATCTTCTACAACAAGTGTTTTCACTTTGCAGAGACCTCCATGTGGAAAACGCCTGTGATCAAACTTGTCCCAAAACCATCGGGTAACAACGATTCTACTGCAAAGTCATACAGGCCTATTAGTCTTCTTCCTGTAATAGGGAAAATCTTCGAACGCCTCTTGACTGACAGGTTGACCTACTGGTTGCACAGCTCGCGAGCGAACTTTGGGGATCGACAGTATGGCTTCACTCCACAACGATCAGCAGAAGAAGCAGTCTGCGAGATAGCACGAATTCAGAAACAAATCCTGGAAAGGAAAAAGTTTGGAATCTTCATCTCACTGGATATCTCCGGAGCGTTTGATACAGCCTGGTGGGACCAGATTCTGGCAACTCTCAAACGATATCGTATCCCAGGAAACCTCTTCCGTGTGCTTTGCGACTATCTTTCTGACCGGCAAGCCGAATTGACCCTATGTGGTAACGTCACTGCCAGGAAGTCTCTCAACCGTGGGTGTCCTCAAGGTGCCAAGTGTTCTCCTCTTCTGTGGAATGTGCTGTACAACAACTTCTTGCGACTAGAACTTCCTCATGGGTGTTACCATCAAGCGTTTGCCGATGATGGTTTCGTGGCCATTGAAGGGAGAGACGAAAACGAGTGTGAACAAAAAGCAAACTGTGCTCTCGAGATAATCGCCAAATGGGGAAGTGACAACAAGTTGAAATTCAACCCTTCCAAGACACAAGCTATGCTTGTGACAAGACAGCACGACTACAGCTACCGTGAACCTGTTTTGAAAATGAACGGATTGGAGATTGAGCTTGTTTCCAAGATGAAGTACCTTGGTGTTGTCTTTGACCCAAAGCAATCATGGAACCAACACATCGAGTACGTCTGCGCCAAAACCGAGAAAATAGTCCAACGGATCTTGAGAACGACCGGAAATGGCTGGGGACTCTCGGGCAGCGTACTCAGAGTACTGTACAATGGTGCAATCGAACCATTGCTGTGCTACGCATGTCCTGCGTGGATTGGAGGTCTCAACGAAACCAACAAAGCCACACTGCTATCCACTCAACGATCATTTGCACTGATGATCACAAGAGGATATCGAACCATTTCACTAGAAGCCTCACTCGTCCTGGCCAACATCCCGCCCATTGACCTCCGTCTCAAACTGTGGTCGAATCGTTATTTCATCAGACACAACATAGTGCCTGAAACCATACCACAAGTGACCTACCAACAACCGGCTCACTTTCTCGAGGATGGACACCCTGCTTTGAGGGCGAATTATGTTCATCAAAACTGTTTAAAGTCGCATCATTTCAACATCTTCACGGACGGATCGAAGAAGGAGAACGAATCGACAAACAGGAAACAAACCGGTTGTGCATTCGTTGTCAAACAACAAGAAACCATCTACCACAGTGAAAAAGCTAGATTGCATGACGAATGCAGCGTGTTTCAGTCGGAACTACTAGCAATCAAGAATGCAGTCACCTGGTGTCTCCAACAAGGCAAAACGGCCATAATCAACTCAGACTCGCAATCTGCTCTGCAGGCCATCTCCAACAAGAAAAATCGCAACAAACTTGCGGTTGAAATCAGAAAACTGTTGCGTCAGCACCCCAAGCACATTTGCCTGTGTTGGGTCAAAGCTCATGTCGGAATCGAAGGCAACGAAGAAGCCGACAGACTAGCTAAGGAAGCAACGAATTTGGAAACAAGTTCGTACAATGAGCTTCCCCCATCCTGCGCCGTGAGAATTTGGAAGCAACAAGAGACCACAGCGTGGGACGAACGGTACAGAACGTCCACTGACGGGAGAGAAACGATTCCTTTCTTTCCGACTGTCATGCACAGGAAGAAATGCTCAAACATTCCCGATTTCATCACGACTCAGTTCATGTCTGGACACGGCAAGTTCCACTACTACCTGACCAGATTCAACATTGAACATGACAAGAGATGCGAATTTTGTGTTGAACCTGAGCAAACCTCACTCCACCTCATCAAGGAATGTCCAAGATGGGCACTACTGAGGAACGATCTTGACAGCCACATCTGCAGGATCACCAATTCAAATGAAATCTCGCCAAGCGTCTACTGCACCGACAGGTTCTATAGACATTTTCGTAACTTTGTATGTAAAATATATAATGATTTGTAAATATCTCTATATAAGTTTTTATACCCACTTTTTAATTCGTACTAATTCTCCATAATAATTCATTTTGTATTCTATTACTTGTAAACAATTGTAATGTATCGAACTATACCTTAACGATATGTATGTGCATTTTCTAGCTCACATCTAGCATTAATTTGCTTAAAAGGTCAATAAAATACCATTTCCAAAAAAAAAATCTTGGATTTTAAAAAATATATGATTGTTCAGACAAGTTCGACTTTTTTATCCCTATATTATAATGATAAAATGCAAATTTATTCTGTCATCCTGCAGATTCGTTGATGTTGATTGTTGACTGAACTATAAAAGTTTGGCTTGGTTTGTTGAGGCTGAGTCGGAATGACTGTGGTTGAAAGGACGAATGGAGTTCTGGAGAAAACAGTGCTTTGTGACAAAGCCTTTGTCAATGTTTTTTGGTAACGTAAAAACTGTCACTATGTATGATTGAACTTTGCTGATCATTTCTGAGAAATTTTATACGAGTATGAGCATTAATCATACTAGTGACTCACTAGTCTTATCATTGGAGTGAAATATAGGTGAATCATAATTAAATCCTAACATAACATAATATTGTGAGGGTGACTGGCGTCTCCCTCTAGCTGGACGTTGTCTATGGACGAGTGGTCACTGTCGATGGTGACATGACACTCTACGATGATGACTGTATGAGTCAAACCTAACACTGACACACACACACACCTCTGTATATAAACCCAACAACCGACATACAATAAATCAGACTTAACCCGACGGCTTTCGTGATTACAACTATATCCAATATTAAAGAGTGACCGTCAAAACAGGCTGTTTTTAGCCTAAATTTTGATGTGCGTTCAATTTTCTTTAATTGAGTATCAATTTAAAGCCCTTTGAATACTGATTCTAAAAATGTATATCATTTATCTGTCCGGTAACTGGTTGGTGCAAAAATCGTATCCAAAGAATGGAGAAGTTTGATAGGACATTCATACTAAGCCTATTTGTTAGTTCAAAACAAACGAGTCATTTTGAATTGAATGCGACCAACTCTATGTTTAACACATGACTTTGTTGATAAGCAAGTAAAATTAAAGTTTGAACGGAAAGATAAACTGACATTAACGGCAATATATATCTTACAGTGTAAAAGATGAATGTTTTATAGCAAACTGACTGACTGAAGAACTTGAATCACTTGCGCATTTGACGAGTTTATCATTATTTTCGATGTTCAAGTCAAGTTAAAGTTCATTTATAATGACTTTTGTCGTTTTCAACTTGTGTATAGCTTTATAAATAATGAGAGTTTTATGAATGTCATCTGTCGTTTTTTATTTTGTCTTGGATCTATTTGATCCACATCTGCTAAGCAGACAGTAATATGATATGCATATTTGGATTCTGCTAATCAAAATCTACAAAATAAGCTCACTTTCATCCAAATCAATTACACATTGATATTTAGGCTAAATTGACGATCACTCTTTATTTATTTATTAGTTGGTTTTGACATAGTTGACATAACATTTTCTTTTGTTTAAATATTTATTTTATATAATCTTTTGTTTACCATTTCCAGTGAGATATTGATTGAGTTGAGTGTCTCCATTGAATGCTTTCCCCTGAATGGAATATTCCAGTGAAAATATGTATGAACGAGCAAAAAATTGACAAAACATTGCAGCAAAAATGGCGTACAGCACAAAACTGCACATTGCGGTTGAGTATGAAATGTCCACCGGGGCACCAGCCAGCTTCAGTCTCAAGCACTGATAGTTGATGAACAGGCCCGCAAACATTTGTCCCACTTGCATGCACGTTATTGTGAAGCTCACCGTGTGTGGCACTTTGAATCCGGCCACTTTCAGTGCATTATACGAATACATGAGTGAGTGTACGGTAAAGTTCATGCCAACCATCCAACGGGCCGTGGCCGGTATGTCCACATAGGCAAACCAGGAGAAGGTTAGTGTGAGAACGTGATGAATCCAGTGGAGCGGCAGTAGCCGCGATTTACGCAGAACCACAAACACAGTGTCAAACAGTTCCAAGACTTTGGACAGCGTGAATACCAAATACCAACAGCACAGGCAGTAGTCCTCGGCATAGCTCGCTTTGGTGTAAGTCGCCGTAGGACCATCACTTTTGAGCAGCTCCCAAAATTCAGGTACGCATCTATACATTCCAAAGATTGAAAACAAAGCTAAACTTGAATTCCAAAGAAACAGTGGCACTTTCAGTTTGAATGGTTTCCGATTTTTCATTACATTTCGAAGTGTGAAAATTGCTATCAAATAGAAGATTGATATGTAGAAGGAGGTGTGCCAGTACGAGAATGAAAGCCGGTGCAGCACATTGCCCAGTGGAATTGTGTTCCTCTCGATTGAGTACAAATTGTTTGCGCTCGAAAAGTGTGACAATTTGGGTGACCAAGACTGTCTGTACAGGTCATTGTTGGTGTGACGAGCGTCTGTCAGGTTGAAGTGTTCGATGATGGACGAATCAAGATTCATGTTTTGAGTTTAAGATTGCTTTTGATTGATGCAAACAGATCAAGTGCATTTCAAATATAAAGCAAAATATTTAAGGAAAAAAATCGTAAAAGACTAATTCCCCCTGACAATTCAGTATTGGCAATAAATTTATTTTGCAATTATATTATCGATATTTGCAATAGTAAAAATTAAATCCATGCAATATCGACTTTTGCAATAAGAAAAATATTAAAATGCAATAGTAAATGTTGATGAGTACAATAGTGAATATTAAATTTTTGCATTATCGATTTTTACAATATCAATATTGGAATCCGATTGCATTCTACCTCAAAATTCATTCCAGAATGTAGATTTGATTATTGTGAAGTATCCAAATAGTTATTCAGTTTGTTAGGTTAGGTTAGTTGGGACAAACAGTTAGGTTGTATCCAATTGGGAACTAACTATTGGGTTGTATCCAATTGGGAACTAACTATTGGGTTGTATCCATTTTCTTAATGAAATAGCTTTGTTGAAGTAATCATTTGGGGCATTAACTGTTGGAAATTATTCATACTATTGCAAAAAACAATATTTATTATTGCAAATCTCGTTAATTTTTATATTGCAAATTTCAATATTCACTATTGCAAGTAAAATCTAGCACTATTGCAAAAGTCAATATTGCAAAAATTTATTTTTTACTATTGCAAATATCAATATTTTAATTGCAAGATAAAATACATGCCTTCAGTATTGTACACATCCTTGTTTGTGCGCATACAGTTAGATTAGATTGGGCCAAATTGCGCATTTGATGACCAAGACCATGATGTGAAGATAATAAAAATGGCGAAATGAGGAAAGTTCTCTTGAACAGTACACGCACAGTTGAGCAATGTTCATGAAATGAGTGCATGTTCAAATTTAAATTTCCCCTCTTTTGTGCTCGTTTCCTTGGAACTAATTTTTCACTGATTGATGTCCTCAACGACACTCATAGTAATAATAATAAGTAGATCAATTATTGTGATGACGCCAATGTTTTGTAGCTACAATCCTAGGTGATCTGAAGATCATACGATTTCAGAAACCGCCCCCTGTCCCTGGTCTGCAGTGAACCATAAGGAAAGTGCATCGATTTGTCATGGGCTATTTGAGATTTAATACTATTGTCCCACTAGATGACTCGTCTTTTCTTCGACCATTTAATTGCTATAATTCGAAAGATTCTGAAAATATAAATCAAAATCCATCGAAACCGATCAATTCTGTTTTGAGTTTATTAAATTTCCTACAACTCCTTACTTTCTCGAATCGATCAAGATTTAGATTTAGAACTCCCCACTTGTAGAACAGCCAAAAGTGTACCTTCGTTAGGCTCAAAATGGCCCATTGGAGGACCGGGTTCGCGGTGACGCCCTTCGCCAGACCAATTGGACCAAACTCGACATCCACTGGCGAGTCGTAGATTACGCCTTTGATTAGTGGTATAATTTTTTGAGCTGGCTTGTGCATTTTCTTCCTTCTCGAGTAGAACAAACAGTTCGCCCATCTGATAAGTGCCAATGGAGAAGGTGTGAAAAATGATTGAGCTATAGTGGTGATGATTTTCCGCTAGGTAAGAAAACAGATCGGCAGCAATTTGACGAGTTCCGCGGAGTGGAAAAGAATTTCCATAAGACTCGCCTGAATTGTGAGTACATCTAAGCCTTTCTCGAGATGAAGTGCAACGAATTTGTCCAAATGGCTTTGCTGAACAAACAACCATCTGTAGATGATCACAAGTGTTTTCGGGATTACGTTTCTATTGTTGTTGCTTTGGTAGAATGAAAAATTAGACCGCGATAGAAATTCATTTTTCACAGGAATCAACAGCTTATTGTTGTTGGATTTGTTTGTCGAATTTTGCAACATTTTGTTGCGAGAAAAACAATATGCAAAATCTTGCAAAGCAATTTCAAATTTTATTTGTTTCTGAATATTAATTTATATGCGCCCCAAATATAGGGAAAATAATATGCACTTTATGTACTATGCGCAAATGTGCAATCATAGGATAAACATTTTCCTTGTCATGTTCTTGCGCCTTGTTATTTGTCATGTGTTGTAATAGGTGAACACTAAAATTTAGGGATAAAATACACACTAGTACATCAATTAAAGTTTAATTGGGGAAGATGATTCAATTGAAAAAAGAAAAGTCTACAAAAGTCTAAGGAAAAAAACAAGAGGTTTTGGTGCAAGAAGGCAAGAAAACATGTCTCGATAAAAAAAATCGAATCAAATTATGAATTTTGAACAAACCATTGAGGAAAGCAGATGACATTTGTTTTTCTAATATTTTATTATAACTTTTGATTGATTGCTTTCTGTGATACAATAAGCTGAGTTAATCGCAGTGATTGCTCTTAATGTGTTAATGCTTTCGTTAAAGAATGAAATATTAATGTGTTAACAAGCGAAAAATTATACATCGACAGGCTAAACTACTAAAAACTATTCAAATTTTAATATTTTCATAATTCACACTTTCAGGCAAGCGTCAGGCATCAGGCTTGAATGATGTGCTTCTTTGTCAGTTTGGCAACAAACACAATGTAAGTGCCGTAGAGGAAGATGAACTGAAAGACGAGACTAGAGTTAAATCTAGATGCACACACAAACAAACCAAACAAACCTGAACCAAATCATGAAAGGTCAAGTTGCCGATTGGTCCCACTGAGTAGTAAAGTGTCTGAGTGGTATGAATCTTCTCATAGTACATCATCATTCGAAGTTTATCACACAGCAAGTGCTTGTCCAAGTAGAACTGGGCTCGATGTACAAAGCGGCTGCACGTGTACGCAGATTGCGCAACAAACGAGAGCGAAAAACCGGCGACCAGTGCCACACTCACCTGCACCGTGATGATAAAACTCAACACGAGTTTGTCTGGCAGCTCGGTTGTTTGCGCAAAAACCAACATTACCACCAAGTAGACATTGACCAAAAAGTTGGACACAAAGGCACTAAAAAGTAACTTGTCTACAAATTCGTCCTTCATGCGAATTCCTATGCGCCAAATTGAGAGATGCATGCGCCGTGCAATGCAATCTTCGTGCATATGCACTGGGGGAAATATGATTTTGACTAACCTGGCACAGAGAACTCGATAAGATTGTGTTCAATTGCTTCAGCTCGCAGAAAGAGTACACAAAACAAATCATAATGATCGAGGCTATTCCGTAGAGTGTCAAGATGAGCGTGGACAGTGTCCACTGGACACAAAGCTGTACGTCATCAAGGAGCCATTGAGCAGTAATGCCACTGTACGGGGTAAAGTGGTGAACATGAGCAGAATGGTTTGATGGTGATAAAGCATCGCGACCAGTGCAACCAAGCCTGCCAATATGAGAAAGCACAGAGCAGACAGTTCAAGCAACGTTGCCGCCAAAACGGCCCGAATTCTCACTTGTCCGCTCATTTCGGGAAAGCAACTCAATTTGGGCTCAAAGAAATTGGCCTTTTTGCTTGACCACATCATCAAGACACAATTCACCAAATTTTTGACGCTCACCAGTGGGCTAGTTAAAGTTAATTTTGGTTTGAATTGGGAATCGAGCCGAAAGAATTGTCGCCTATTCGACACCAACAGCTGATGACACAGTTTGGTGTAGTAAAGTTGGCTCGAACTGAAGAAGTACCAGTACTGGAAGTGGAGGGCAAAGAGGGGCAACGGAAACATGCACAGAGCCAGGTCACCACTTTTTGTAGAGTCGAAATTGGTCAGTTACCAGAGCTTGAAAGGATTCCAGTTCGATGTACTGCCGCCAGCCATATTTGAGTGCAAGCCCGAATACCATGAATCGCATCGATAAGGTGCTCAAGTAGGCAAAGATGATGAACTTGAAGATTGTGAGCTTTTGTTCCACTTGGTACTTGGCATAGGTGACATGTGAAATGAATGCAAAAATGCCCAAGAAATCGTCCATGAAATTGTCCACTTTTCTTTCATTGACGATATCATCAAGCAGAATCTTTCGTACAGCAGCATTTTTTCACTTTTTTTCTTAAAAGACTTTTCCCAGGTTCTGAAAATTTCAAAATGACAATTTTTCATAGACTCGAACTAAACTTTGGTATTTGGTATACTTCTCTTAGAACTTTATTAAATTGCGTGACATGAAATTACATAGGTGAGTGCAATCATTTCACAAGACAACAACAAAAGTTTTGACCTAAATTGAATTATGAAAATTAATTATGAAAATCAATAAAAATCTTCATTAAGAGCGAAGAGTAGGAAATTTGAAATTTGTTTTGCGAAATTGATTTTTGCATTTGTAACTCACTCTTCAGGTACATTTCAATTAACTTCTGGGACATTAATCACAGATTCACTAGAAACGGTTTTGAAATTCTTTTATTTGGAATTCTTTTTATGAATTAATTTATTTTATTTTTTAAAATTTAAAATAAAATTTCACAAAAAAAATTGTTTATGAAATACATTATGAAGCCTTAACAGTCGAGGCACTGCTGCTTTAGTGGTACTGGTGAGCTCACGCAAATGATGAATACACTCGATTTCGATTTCTTGTGATCGAAACTCTAACCAAAACTGAAAAGAATTGTTCAATTTGGTTGTTTCATACTTTAGAATGTCATTGAACATTACCTTTGAACATTTTTTGTTTTATTTGTGTTAGTTATGTAAGGATGACAACAAAATCTAATGAGAACCAACGCAAGGTAACTCAACAGCTTTATATAATGGACATTTTAGTGTCAAAAATAAAGATGGTGTTCCTATCTTTTTAGATATTGTAGATAGTGATGTTAAAATCGAATACGGCATTCGAATATTCGCGAATATTCGAATATTCCTATTCAAATACTGCTGTTTTGAAAAATTTCCGAATATTCGAATATTCAATATTGCTTCAATTGGTATTCGAATAATTCGAATAATATTCGAATATTAGCCCAATCAAATTAAGTCAATTTATTCTTAATTAGTTAGTGTTTTGAATTACTGCACATTGTGCTTGTTAGCCAGACTTGAATTCATTTTTTCGGATTTGATTAAGTGTCAAGGCAAATTAATAGCCAGCACGTGTAAAACTTGTTTGCCGCCTGCACCTTATCAAGTTTGCTCATTACATGTGGTGTAAGACAATGACAATGAAAGTTTGTGTCTTTCTTGGAATTTTGAACGTTACAAAGGCCACAATGGCTGACAAATGAGGCACAGTAAATTTTACATGGAGATAATATATTCTAAATATGAATTAACAAGACAACCCAAACGCTTCGCGTTTCGCGCGCTGCGCAGCGCTCTCCGCTACACGTTTGCAGTTGTCTTGTTAAAACCCCCCGTTGCTTGCAACGGGGGGTTGTCCGCTTCTCCCGTTGCTTTCAAAGTGCCAGAATGTTTCCACTGGGCATATCTATACCCCCAACCGCCTTCACATATAATCAACATAAATAAAAGTAATGCATTGGTTTACATCGACTGTTTTATTCAATTTGTCAGAACTGAAAAGATTCGATTTGTGTGAGATGTTTCTGTAAAAGTGTGAAATTGGATAGATAGATGTTTCAAGTGTAGTAGTTGAAAGCAGTTGTCTTAAGAAGATGTGTGATGTGTAATTGATGTGATTATGTAATGTCAAACAGGTGCCATCATCAAAGTGGGATGTTGAATTTCGTCTTCAATGTTCAAGTTGTTTCGTTTGTCTTCAGGAGTAAATATTTTGGAAGTTATCCTTTCACAATTCAATCTCTTTCGTGATGATGAATACGATCGAATCAAGTGTTAGGCAATCACTTTAAATAGAGCTTGGTCACTATGATGGTATTGTACTTGAATAGTTAGATGCGTTGTGAGTATACATAAAGTGATAAAGATGTACAGTTTAAAATAGATTCACTAAAAAATCATTAATTAGACAGGTTAAATAATGTGTGTGCTATTTAGGTGGGTTGTGAAAGTGGTGCACTGCACTGCAACGTAGAAATCAAATTCAAAATAAGATAGATTTGAAGACAATGTTAGTTACGGAACCTCCCGGAAATACCCTCAGATTGGCTGGATTCTTCACACGACTCAGAGCCACATACAATTGGCCATGAGTAAACACAGGATGGTCGAGGAATACATAGCAAGGTTGGATACATTTTCGGGGAGTGGACTTTTGCGAACGTGCACCACAATGCCTCTTTCCGTGTTGTCGGTGTCATTGTCTCCGTAGACGGCTGCAATCTCAGCTGCTGATGGTTCTTCATATTGGCGACCAGCTCGGTGACTTATTCGGATTCTGTAATCACCACCACGATAAGTGTTGCTGTCGTAAACAAATTTGAACTGCCGACAGAGTGGATTGGTTGTGAGCAGGGTGTCATGCAGCTTGACCATCAAATCCCGGTCAACTCCTTTGTTGTACTTGTTTGCTAGTCGTACATCTGTTGCGGTTTCGGTGTCCAGAATCCATGTCTGGTTGTACGCTGGTGATCTGACGTTTGGTGCGAGATCGAACAGTAGGTATGTGAACGACCCTTCGACCTTGAAGCAGTAAGGGCCGAATCCAGGTACATTCACCTTTTTGTAACCAACACAGGCCATTTGGAGTGCACTGTTGATGGACATGATATGGTTGAGGAAGTTGGCAGACATCGGGTGTTGGCCCGTGTAGAGTTGCTCGAGAAACGGCGGACATTTGGGTAATGGAAAGTTGATTTTACCGTGTGCACAACACTTGTGGAATAGAAGTTCGGTTGGATTTTTGGTGATCAAATGCGGCTTTTTCTTGTAGTGCATGGCGCCACACTTCGAGCACTGTTCGGTTCGCTCACCTACCAAGAAACGCTTCATATAGGTTTGGTTGCGGATCGTGAAATCTTGCCTTCGACATGCCGACCTTGCCCCAGTCACTCCAAATTGACCCATTTGAGCGAGTCTCAGATTTTCATCTTCCTTCTTTTTCTGTCTCTCATTCTGTCGGGCAACATTTCGTCTTTTTTTTTTTGGTCAACAGAGACAGCATTGTATGATAGCCGACGGGCAGAACTTCGAGCCTGACTTTTCTCAGGTAGAACATCGTTGTAGGATTCACGTCGAGCCTGTATGCTTCAAAGAGAGTTGTATGTTTGTATTTCTCGCCTTTTGAGCAGTGCTTCCGTGTGTGACCAAAATCTCTACATTACTTTAAAATAAACGGCCCCGCATGATTCAATGAATCGTGCAATAAATAAATAATAAATAAATAAATAAATAAAATCTCTACTTCCATAGTATCCTTACTTCTACAGTTCATTTTTGGACTAACGTCTACTGCGTAAAGTCTTCTTTTGCCACGTCATCGAGTACTCATCTTGGGCTACTTCTACTGCACATATTGTCCGTGCCTTTGAGCTCTGCCATCACGACGACGACGACGACGACGACGACGACGACGACGACGACCACACTTTTCCTTACTCCAATAATATGATTAAGATTAAGATTAAGATTTTCTCCGAAAAAGAAGGTCCATTTTTGAATGCGTCTCGGAAGCTCACTGAGAATGTTTAATGTTAAAGTATCAAGAGTTGACGTGTAGCAATATGAAACTTGTTTTTCCATTTCAATTCCATTCAAAATTAAATTAAATTATAAGTTTCATTGTGTTTGCAGGTACCAGATATTAATTAATTTTTATTGATTTTCTCTCTAGAAATTTCAGTCAACTCAACTATAATTTAGAATATTTTTTGTGCTTAAAATTATTTTTAAAATTATTTTTAATTTACATTATAATTAGTTCAGTAACAATCAGTAAAAATCGGACATTTTTAGCCCATCTCATACGTCTCATTGGGCACTGCAGTGAAGCGCACATTTTCACCGTTGAAATTACCACTTTTTGTTGTGGGTATCTTTTGGGTTGAATATTCCCGCGCATGCTCAAACACTACTTCAGGTTTCAGTATTTCATTATAAGTAGCCCCGCCACGCCACACTCTACTCAACTCGTACAGAGCAAATCCGGGTATGAGTACCACAGAAGAAATCGTCAGTGTCCAGCCAATCAAATTCGCGTACCCAGGATACTCGTAATCGTTATACTTTAGTGGTGAGAGTGATCGGAAAACCAGTGCGAGTAGGACCACAATAATAGAAGGGGCACCATACTTGAAGATAAATTTCCAATAGAGTGGATGCCAAACCTCAAAGCCGAGCATAGTGCGGAGGTTGGTCAAGTAGCGATCGATTCCGTACACCCAGGAGATGGCGACCATTTCGCAGAAAGCAATTACGAATGCTGCGTAGGGCATCGAATAGCTGTCCATTAGTTGGAGAATGTAGACGCCAGCCTGTTAATATATTTATGAGAAATTTAAAAAAGTGTTACTCTAAGTACTACTTCGAGTACTCCTTAAAGTAGCACTTTTGGAACAAATTGAATCCTTACCTGTGTGCACATTGGCAATCCAGCCGCAAACATGACCACACACACAATTGCTAGCATGTACTGTTTGCGAATTGCATACTTTTTGGGCAACATTTCACCGCAATTCACCACAATCGTCTCAATCAACGACATCTGAGAGCCAAATCCGAGTAGAATGAGCATCAGGAAGAATGCTGCTGACCAAAGCCAGGGTACGGGTAGTCGAGATAGTGCTGCGGGATAGGCCACAAATGCCAGGCCCACGCCCTGATCCGCTGCTTCGTTGATTGGTTTGTTGATTTGGTGCGCCATAAAACCGATTACACTGAAGATGGCAAATCCGGCGTAGATGCTCGTGCACGAGTTTAGTATTACGATGGTCAATGAATCCCTAGGGTTGTAGGTTGAAAGATTAAATTTCTTACCAAATAAACCACTAACCTGATCGTATTATTATGAAACGGATTGTAACTGGCGAGTGTGATCACAGCCCCAATTGAGACCCCAAGCGAAAAGAAAATCTGAGTCGCAGCATCAACCCAAACATCCACCGAAGCCAATCGACTAAAATCAGGCTTCAAGTAGTGCAGTACGCCCTCACCAGCGCCCTCTAGTGTGGCGCCATTGATCACCAGAGCTGTGATCACAATGTACGGGTAGATGGCAGTAATGTAGGAAACCTTTCCAAGACTTTTAGCACCCCAGAGTAGACCCACAAAGATGGTAGCCCATGCAATAGCCAAGCATGCAACCAGATGACCTTGCATGGAACCCATGTGATTCACGCCTTCACTCATGTTCAGTACTTCATTGCTGTATGGATAAAAAAGTAGTACTATGAGTATTAGAAATTTTTACTTCAAGTACCACTTTGATCAGAAACTATGATAGAAGTAGTACTTGAAGTAGCACTCAAAATACAACAATACAAACAACATACTAGAAATACTCCTGACTGGGCGTCATTGGTTTCAAGGTCATTCCAACCGGTGGCACATCTCCATAGTTGACACAACTGACAGTGTTCCAAGTATTGTTACAACTGGTCCAGGGCAATTCTGCACTAAAAGAGGCGTAAAAATAGAACAGGGCCCAGGCGACGATCATGTTGTAGTAGATGCCAACATAGATCACCATTAGACAACTTGCGTAACCGATTCCCCGGAAAATTGGAGACAATCGCCATACTATTACATAAATGAAAAGGTAAATATTTTTGTAAAATTTGTATTTTACCTTTGATTGGACCCAACTGAGTGTACTGACCAAGAGAGGATTCAAAAAAGTAGATTGTCAGTCCAAGGAAAATCAAACTGAGAATGTACGGAATGAAGAAGGAACCTGTTGGGAAAAGCGTTATTTTTACATGTTGAATCAACCAAAATCTTACCTCCACCGTTACGATAAGCCAAATAGGGAAATCTCCACACATTGCCCAGACCGACTGCATAGCTGAGCGCCGTGAGATAGAATTCGAGTTTGTTTTTGAATTTATCTCGACTTTTGTGCGCCGTTTGAGCCATTTTTCAGAGTAAAAATATGAGATATTTTGATGTTGCTTAACCATCGAACCCACATCACATTGAAATGTGAACCGCAAACCAAACCATGAAACTGCAAAATGCAATCCGAGGGCAAGCGGAAAGAATACTTATACGCATTCACGGTCATAAACTTTTCATTGAAATTCGAACGTTTCCACTACGTTATATATATTCTGTATACACCCAACACTTGTATGGCAGTACAGTATATTTACACAAATGTATATGTAAACGAACCAATTTTTCCGAGAAATTGTGTAAACTTTGTTTGTTTATGATTTTCGTACACACAGACGTTTGTTTATTGTGGTTGTAATTACACTACAATGCTGACTATATAGTGAGGTGTGAAAACAAACTTGTTGTGTCACTTAATGAGACGATGGTGAGATGACGGAAATATTATCAGATTTGATAAGGTTGTCATAGTACAGTAGAGCAAAGTTTGTGTGTGGTAGTTTTTGAAGTTGGAAGAGCAACTTTTACGGGACATGTCGTCATGTGGTCGGCAGGAAAAAAACCACATTCTACTTTGCAATGGAATTTCAAACTTTTCCACTCTTCCTGTTAAAATGAAAGTGTATATATTTAGCGCTAATTCTGTTTTCCAGAGAAGATCATAAAGGGATTTTTAGCGGTCCTATTCTTTATTTTAATTATTATATAGAAAAATCCAGTAAATGTCAAGATAAGAAGAAGATGATGATGGAAAAGTTAAAGCAATTTCAGCTAAGCTAACTTTCACCTCAACATTTGCCATATTTATATATTTTAAAAATTTGAATTCTAAATTTTTAAATAATGTATATTTCATCTAAAAAATTATAAAAATAAATGTTAACTTGGGTTTTTTAACCAATTGTGATGGGATTGTTGTCTCCGACTCAGACAACCAGCAAATCAAATCAATTGCTTCGATTTTCTCAATCACTCACTTTATTTTAGTAGTGGGTTTTAATTTGTTAATTGTTTTTGAATTAGTAAATTTTTACGACTTTGTTTACTGGTACGATTGTCCTGAAAGTCCGAAACGACCTTCACATTCGTCTTGGTCGATCGATGAAAAAAATTAATTAATTAATATACATGTTTATCGTTAAAGTTGAAAGCAAACACATTTGTAATGACTAAATATTTTTCTGTATTTTCCGACCAGGCTAAATAAGGCTCTGTCTTTTATTTTTGCCACGATTTGACTTCTCGTGACCTGCTCCTGACCACGAACACTAAAAGATCGATTTCATGTCAATGATGAAATGTAACTGAAATTCACCAACAAGCAAAAATGATAAGTAAAAGGAAATTTTCAATTTAGTCTGGGAAGATAAAACTAAAAAAAACTATAACTTTGCAATATAAATAAAAATAAATAAAACATTAACAAACAAGAATGAAACAATCAAAGAAAGAGTGTTTATTTTAAATTTATTAAGTTTTAAATTATTAAATTATTTCAAATCTTAGTGTAGTTGAAAGGCAAAATATCTTAATCAAAAATTAATTAAAATGACTATAATTAATTTAATTAAAACCTTCACAAACAAATAACAAAATAGTTAATTAATTAATTGAGTCAAAGAGCGTTTCAAAAATTGTGTTTTTTGGTTGTTTGTTAGTTCTTGGTTGAGCCCAGAAGCTACTCAAGACCAGTCGATTCAATTTTGGTAAAAATTTGGTTAAAAAGTGTAAAAATGAACATCAAAAGGTTATTCTTGAAAATCTCTTTATTTCTCTGTGAATTGTTTTGTTTATTTGCATTAATTTCAATTGATGTGGCCGCGTGTTTGTCTGATCTTATTCAGGCGCACCGCACAGTTCTCTATCGACAATTCAATCCGGTGAGAAGCGCTCCTGCAAAAATAGAGCCAAAACACCAAAATGTTCATTTCCTGTTTGTCATCTTTGTGATTGTTTTCACCAATGTATACGGAACATTTGGTCTGTATTACGAAGCGAAAGGCAGCCTTGATTTAGCACAACTTGCCACCAGTCCCTATCTCTACACGCATCAATGCATTCCAAAGTTAATTTGGGCTCAGTACGATGTGGCAATCATCATCTCAGTTGTGGCTTCAATTTTGTACTTTACTGCACTCATTTGCACTCGAACAGATGCTCGTCATGTCATCTATCAAGATAACTCAAATGGATTTTTGATTGGAGAACAAGCTTACAGTAAAATTGAAGCAGACAAAATGAGCAAATTTTGTCAGAAAGCTAATCGATTCAATCCAATCATTTTTGTTCACCTGATGATGCTGTACGTTTTTCTGTATTTCAACGTTTGGTATCACAATCTCTATCGAGTGGACCTTTTCGCGTTTCTGTATTGGTTGGGCGCATTTGCGCTGTTTATCTTCTACATTATGTATTGTAAGTTTATCTTTTCTCTATAATTAATAACAATTAAAATTCATTTTCAAAACAAAAGCTTTATTTGCCTCTGTCCTTTACATCATTGTGACATGTCGGCTCATTCATATACGGCAAATGACAATATTGAGCAACTTGATTCAAATCAACCAGAAATTTTCTTCAGAACCAACAAAATGTCAGGTACTTCGCCGATGGCTGAGTTTTAAGCATCTCAATGTAACTCTTCTGCAACTTTGCAAACACATTTCTGCGCACAGTCGAATCTTGACCCCGCGGCTCTCGATAATATTGGCCGAGTACATTTTTGTTCAGGGCTACTTTCTCTTTATCTGCATGTACGTTCCGTTGCCCGAATATTTGCGACAATATTTAAAGTTGTTTTTGTTGGATTTTTATTTGTTTCAATTTTGCATCATTCGAGAGTGCGCAAATGTGGACACAGCCAATCGCAAAATTGAACAACAGATGGTACGATTTTATGTTCGCTTTGCGAAGGCTGGTGCATTTGTGAAGATGAACAATAAGGCTGTCCTTTTGAAGGTAACAAACTTTTTTTGATTTATATTTACACATTTGGTAATTTAAAACAAAAATAGGTCGAAACACATCAAACGGCACGTCGATTGAAAAGTTATGCTTTCAATTTAGTTGGCAACTATCGAATATCGTCCAAGACATACAACATGGTACGCTTTGATTGTTTAACAATGTTCAATAATTTTCGTTTCTTTAACTTTTTAGATCATTTCATACCTTAGTACATTCTTTATGTTCGTTCTTAAGCATAATTGCAAGTTTACAAAGGATTATTTTTTAGAGTACTAGCTACTTTTATGCACATTGCACCTCATTCTTTGCAAAATTTTCCAGCAGACACACTTTAAATGCATCGCCAAATTCAAAAATTAAAATCACAAATTGGACATTTATTTGGTCATCATAAAAAATTTACAAGATTTTTAAAACAGGAATTAAAAATTTGTAATATATGCGATTAATTCATAAAAGACAAGAGGTTATTGATTAATTTTCCAATGTTTACCCACATAAAATTGTAAAGATTAAAATATTAAATTTTGCAATCTTATCATTAAATGGAGACAATAAATTAATGGTGTTTTTAAAATTAAAATTAAAATTAAGATTATTTTATTTTTCAGTGGAAGCAAACCAAATCGATATTGCACAACTCATTATCAAAGTTTATGAGTATCTTTTTTTAAATTGCCAAATGAGTTTACTTTACTTTGAGCATGGTAGTGTTTGATACAATTCTAATGTTAGTTGTATTTTACTTTTACTCAATTATACATCGTGCTTGTGGAAGATTACTTGAGAGATTTCGTTGCTTCTCTCCTCGAAATCTCTTTTCGAATGCAAGGTTTTTTCTAACGTAAATTTTTAATTACGATAATTAATTTAATTAAAAATTTCTTAATATTCAAAATTAATGTTTTAGAAAAATTCCAAAATCGATTCAAACTGTCGCAAGAGGAAAATTAGAAGAATAAGAAGAGGAAAAATAATATTCTCGAAGTATGGGAAGTTAATTAATGTTGTTTTTATTATTTTTAAAATTTAAAATAATTATAATTACTAGTTTCTAGTTGTTGTGCACACAACACAGTGGTATCATTTGGTGGTTCCATCTGGCGGGATTCTATGCTACTAGATCGCCCTACAGAGACATATAAGGCGACTCGCACACACACACTCGATACATCTTACTATCTGTTACCTCACACACAACACACGCACACGATCACAACTGATCTCTTGTCCCAACGAAACACCATTCGCTGTAATGCGGCGCGAGCCGAGTGTACGGACATAGAGCCGAGACAATAAATCCGTTGCTCGTAACCTTGCGTACCTATTTCCTCTCATCGCTACGGTTCTAGAGTAGATCCGTAACACTAGTGAAAATTCAAATTTTAAATAAATTTGAATTTTTTAAAAATAATTTATTAATTTAAAATAAGTAAGAGTATTTCTGTAAGACTAAGGATTTAATCCGTGTTCTACAGTCTGAATCTAAATAATTCCATTTTACCAACAAAACTACCTAATATTTTGTATCCCACTTCTATTAAAATTCTGGTGTTCGTATGGTCTGTCTGTCACGCTGTTTGTTGCGTTCAACAATGTCACTTTATGTCCAACAATGTCAATATGAAAAAATTTGAACAATTGAAATTTCGAATTTTGGGAAATTAAGACAGACTTTTGGGTATATTGGAGATATTGAGATATATGTAGGCTTAGGTGTTAGGTAGGTTAGGTGCCGTGTTAAGATGGGTTTGGGTTAGGTTAGGTGCCGTGTTAGGATGGGTTTGGGTTAGGTTAGGTGCCGTGTTAGGATGGGTTTTGGGTTGGGTTAGGTTAGGTGCCGTGTTAGGATGGGTTTTGGGTTGGGTTAGGTTAGGTGCCGTGTTAGGATGGGTTTTGGGTTGGGCGTCGTTCGGTTTAGGTTAGGTTAGGTTAGGTGGTTAGGTGGGGGTTGGGCGTCGTTCGGTTTAGGTTAGGTTAGGTTAGGTGGTTAGGTGGGGGTTGGGCGTCGTTCGGTTTAGGTTAGGTTATGTTAGGTGGTTAGGTGGGGGTTGGGCGTCGTTCGGTTTAGGTTAGGTTATGTTAGGTGGTTAGGTGGGGGTTGGGCGTCGTTCGGTTTAGGTTAGGTTATGTTAGGTGGTTAGGTGGGGGTTGGGCGTCGTTCGGTTTAGGTTAGGTTAGGTTAGGTGGTTAGGTGGGGGTTGGGCGTCGTTCGGTTTAGGTTAGGTTAGGTTAGGTGGTTAGGTGGGGGTTGGGCGTCGGTCGGTTTAGGTTAGGTTAAGTTAGGTGGTTAGGTGGGGGTTGGGCGTCGTTCGGTTTAGGTTAGGTTATGTTAGGTGGTTAGGTGGGGGTTGGGCGTCGTTCGGTTTAGGTTAGGTTAGGTTAGGTGGTTAGGTGGGGGTTGGGCGTCGTTCGGTTTAGGTTAGGTTAGGTTAGGTGGTTAGGTGGGGGTTGGGCGTCGTTCGGTTTAGGTTAGGTTAGGTTAGGTGGTTTGGTGGGGGGTTGGGCGTCGTTCGGTTTGGGTTAGGTTAGGTTAGGTTAGGTGGTTTGGTGGGGGTTGGGCGTCGTTCGGTTTAGGTTAAAGTTAGGTTAGGTGGTTAGGTGGGGGTTGGGCGTCGGTCGGTTTAGGTTAGGTTAGGTTAGGTGGTTAGGTGGGGGTTGGGCGTCGGTCGGTTTATGTTAGGTTAGGATAGGTGGTTAGGTGGTGGTTGGGCGTCGTTCGGTTTAGGTTAGGTTAGGATAGGTTGTTAGGTGGGGGTTGGGCGTCGTTCGGTTTAGGTTAGGTTATGTTAGGTGGTTAGGGGGTGTTGGGCGTCGTTCGGTTTAGGTTAGGTTAGGATAGGTGGTTAGGTGGGGGTTGGGCGTCGTTCGGTTTAGGTTAGGTTATGTTAGGTGGTTAGGTGGGGGTTGGGAGTCGGTCGGTTTAGGTTAGGTTAGGATAGGTGGTTAGGTGGGGGTTGGGCGTCGTTCGGTTTAGGTTAGGTTAGGTTAGGTTAGGTGGTTTGGTTGGAATTGGGAGTCGGTTGGTTTAGGTTAGGTTAAGTTAGGCGGTTTGGTGGGGGTTAGGCGTCGGTCGGTTTAGGTTAGGTTAGGATAGGTGGTTAGGTGGGGGTTGGGCGTCGTTCGGTTTAGGTTAGGTTATGTTAGGTGGTTAGGGGGTGTTGGGCGTCGGTCGGTTTAGGTTAGGTTAGGATAGGTGGTTAGGTGGGGGTTGGGCGTCGTTCGGTTTAGGTTAGGTTAGGTTAGGTGGTTAGGTGGGGGTTGGGCGTCGGTCGGTTTAGGTTAGGTTAGGTTAGGTGGTTATGTGGGGGTTGGGCGTCGTTCGGTTTGGGTTAGGTTAGGTTAGGTTAGGTGGTTTGGTGGGGGTTGGGCGTCGTTCGGTTTAGGTTAGGTTAGGTTAGGTGGTTAGGTGGGGGTTGGGCGTCGGTCGGTTTAGGTTAGGTTAGGTTAGGTGGTTAGGTGGGGGTTGGGCGTCGGTCGGTTTAGGTTAGGTTAGGATAGGTGGTTAGGTGGGGGGTTGGGCGTCGGTCGGTTTAGGTTAGGTTAGGTTAGGTGGTTAGGTGGGGGTTGGGCGTCGGTCGGTTTAGGTTAGGTTAGGTTAGGTGGTTAGGTGGGGGTTGGGCGTCGGTCGGTTTAGGTTAGGTTAGGATAGGTGGTTAGGTGGGGGTTGGGCGTCGTTCGGTTTAGGTTAGGCTAGGTGGTAAGGATCGTTAGGTGACGTCTTATCATCTATTGCATCTTATTTAATATTTTTGACTTAAATTTTTTTTTCGTTAGGTGTGGTGGGGGCCCGCTGGCAGCTTGCTGCCAGCGGCTTCGTACAAGTCCCAAAGGCAAAACGTTAGTTTTGCGGGACTTGTACGAATTAGTTTTTAAAAATGCAATAAAACATTTTTAGCACAAATTGTTGTCTATTGTATTGTATGCCTCAATTCGGAATTGGTTTCTCTACTTCTACAGTGGTTCGTTGTTGTATGTTTTTCAAAAATTCCATAATATTGTTGTTTCAATACCAAACAAAACTTTGTAGTGAATTTTGTTCGATCACAACTGACGCGAGACCTCTATCTGGATCATTCACAAAGAGCGTTACTGTGTAATTGTTTTTGTTGAGCACAATCATCACCGTGGAATTGTCATCGGGTCGTTCAAAGGCCGTTACAAAAAAGTTGTCACTGTTCATTTGATCATTTGATATCAATTGATGTTCAATTCTCACACAATTTGGTTCCAAAAATTTAGTGAAATGTCCCAAAGCGTAGAACATTGGTTGTTTGTAGTACTCGGCTGCACTTGCGTTCACAATCACTGGAGCATCGGCTACGTTATTTATATGATTTGGACCACCACCCAAGTCTAGAGCCATATTCCAGTCAATCCATCCACTGACATGATGATTCAGATCATTGATAATGTCCGTGGCATATGAATCAAAATTGGTCCAATTTCCCAAAGAGGTTCCACCCTCTTGAAGTATAATGCACGCCTCAGTTGCGAGCACAAATTTATCAGGATACTTTTCCGCAAATTGATCCAACATTAAACTAACATTTCCAAATGTGTTCAAATACCAATGAAATGAAATTCCGGAGGCAAAGTTAGCTGCGCCACTGTCGCCCAAAACAGTGCTAACATAGTCGAGCGCAAAATCGTGCGATACACAACTCAACGAGCTCACATTGAGCATACAATAGTTATCATCATACACCAATACTTGAATATCCTGGTACCCAGAATGGGCCAATAGAGGGCCTAGATGAAGCTTGAGAAAGTCTCGTTCCTCTTCAGCTTTAAACAGTAGCGAAATTTGTTGTGAAAAGTTTCCAATGTTTGCGTATCCGGGCAATTGGGGTTCATTCTGCACTGTCAAACCCCAGAATTCAATATTGTTTCGTTTGTATTCACGCAGAAATCGAACCAAATATTCTGCGTACAACTCATAGTAAGCGCCACCTGGCGCTCCCATAAGGGCGCCTGGCGTAATTGCATTGTTAATCTTCATCCATGCGGGCGGACTCCAGGAACTGGCCAAAAATTTCAGCTGATTTGAACTCACATTTTGAGCGCGCTTTATATAGGGAATTTTGTATTTCAAATCCTCTGGTTGCAGCTCAAAATGGCGCAACTCAAAATCATCTGGATGTCCATCATCGTACGTGTAAGGTCGTGTAGAAAAATCCGTTCCCCCAATCGGAATTCGTCCAAGCCGATATTCCAGTCCATCTTCAGCGAAATAATCTCGTATTAACCGGTCTTGTAGTTGAGTAGGCAGTGATACTAGATTGATTCCAGTTGCATCCGTAAAAGCACCACCAAAACCGAGAATTTTCTGATATTTTTTGTTACGATTCACCACTACGGTTACATTTGGAATTACAAATTTTGGCACAGTTTTCAAAAACTCAAACTCTTCACGCTCAAATCGCGTTCCACTTTTGGTTGTACGATACAAAGTGACAATGCCTTTCACGGGTGAAATGTTCAGAACCAGGTTGTCACAACCAAGCGTTTCACTACAGACACAAACTGTAGCACCATTTCCATAATCTCGATGATTGCAGCCTTTGTTTAAAAAAACTTTGTCTGTTTATAAAATCATCACGCAAGAACAACAACTAACCTGATTTTTTAAACACCTTAGAATTATTATGCATTGAACGAATTTTGAATTCCGTTTTAGGCAAATTTGAGATAGTTGTATTATTTTCCGGAAATGTTGCCGGATTCGACTTGTTGTGTCCATCCAAGCCGAAAATTAACGACTGATCCGAAAACTCGCGCCAGATAATTATGAAAAACATTGTTAAAAAGGCAGTCGCATACCATAGTTTTCGGTTTATTAATGCTCGATCAATTGGACTAATGAAACGTTTGTTGTAGCCAGGTTCATCAGTTGATTTCAAGATCAAGACAGATTTCTCAGTTGGATGGTTTTCCATCTCAATGCTCAATGCTTTGTGGACACTTGCTTTGGAAATTGACTGTATTTTGTATTTTGCGATGGTGATTACTGCAGCCGTTCTCTATTAATAAAAATGTTGCTAGATATATGTATTAGAGGAACTTTATCTCTCATGCCATGCATTGATAAGTTCGGTGCATTTCAGCCATTTGATAACACATTTTGGTTCATCATCGAGAGCCTTTTGGTGCACTTCTTGTTTTCAGTCAATCAGTAACATATATAATATTCAGAGAGCGTGAGTGTAAATGACAATTATCAATTGGTGTCGACCAAAAAAAAATGCAAGCTATACCGAAATATTATATCTAATAAACTTATCTAACTACTAAACAATCACATCTTTAAAAATGCAAACACATTTTGGCTTGGTCAAATATATCTGATAAAAGTTTCGTTTGATCACCTTTACAAGTGCTGCCAAAGTAAAGGTGAATCTCTTTTTCGAATGCACATGTATTTGCACAACAAGTGCAGTTTTATAAAAAAAACATTTAAAATTGATTGTTTACGTGTCAATTCAAAATAAGTTTTACAGGAAAAAAAATCTTATCTGTATACATTAAGTTACCAAGTTGGAAACCATTCGTCGTCGTGATGGCACAGCACTGTCAAAGGCACAACACATTTTAGTGTAACCAGAATGGAGATACTGTCAAAGGCACAACACATTTTAGTGTAACCAGAGTGGAGATACTGTCAAAGGCACAACACATTTTAGTGCAGATGTGAGTTGAGATATGACACACACAAAAGTTGAACTGTGGAAGTAGTGCTTTCACTTTTATGGATAAAATCACTACTCTATGGCGGAAAATATTATTTCGAATGATCAATTCTTATTTTATTTTTCAAGCTAAATCCAATGGTATGCTCAAAAGTAATAAATTGATTCACGTTTTGGAAATACGCTCATGCAAAGGAAAAAGGTGAATAAAGAGGGAAAGCGTAATGTACATGCGCTATGCGATGCATATGTTAGAGTCAAATTGTCAAATAAATTTTATAAGTTGACATACACATACATTGCATACACATTCGAATGTGCTATACTCACTCACACAAACACATACACATTCAAGACTTTGCTTATTTGTTTTGCTAATTGAGGTTGCCAAATTTGTTGTCATTAATTTATGGTATTATTGTCACGGTGACATTGAGTTCACGGATTCTTTCCTTTACTAGCTTTGTCTGTATTTTGATCAAATTGTTGAACATTCTCACATTGGTGTTTGCCATTCATTATGATCGACTGTAATGTGTTGATTGCTGTGCTGTGCATACTGTCAAAATGTTTTCTTCATTAGTCGTTTCTAAATCGCCCTGCCATAGACACCTCAACGCCAAATAGGGATCATTTTCATTAAAACCAGAACACAGATATCATTGAACCGAATCCCCCCATGCCAGCAGCCTCAAGCTGTATCATGAAACTAAATGTCGAAACACAACAGTCAAGTAATAACAGTGCTCTTATTGCTCACCGAGCACAAAACTTCAAAAGAAACCGGGATTCGGAATTTTTTAAACCTCGTGCAAATCAAGCAAATTTAATACCGGAGAATACGTAAACAAACCAATGCAAAAGTTCAGCATCGTGCACGTTTGATTCTTAACCCACTCGATCATCCTCACTTCTGTAACTCCATTTGCCAATGCACTAAACCGCGAGCAATACATGATCGATGATCGAACTAACTTCAATCGATTCGAAGTTGGTCAGAGGAGTGAGATGTGCTTCGAATGTTGCGCAATGCACAACAATCAACACCCAGAAGTAGAACGCCGATGTGTTCCAGCTCCCAAATCTTTCCACTCAATTTGCATTTAATTATTGCATATAATTGCGCCATTAAATTTCCACTTCCTCAATGCCTTAATTTGTTAACGCAACTATTCACTGGCCAGTGACAGTGTACACCAGAGGTGAGCACTGTCTGCTCAACTTCATCCGCCAGTATAACAGTACACTATCGATGGCATGTGTTGCTTACAAGAAAGTAGACATGAAAGAACCAGGAACATACTGTTTCAAGATCTAAGGTGGAATAAAGTACATGCTCTACAACATTGAGCCTAACATTCGTTCGACAATTCACAATCAAACCAGGGTGTTGGACAAAGCAACTGATGCCCAAATGAGTAACAAATTCAACCAGAAATGTGATCGAGAGTTAATAGCACTTTTGCACACTCTCATGAAAGTCAATCCACTGTATCATCTGTTCAAGTTCACTTACGACAGTGCATACGCAATCGGAGGCGATTTCAAAATTGTACTTCGCCAAGGCAATGTCCACCGGTATTCGTTCCAAACCTGTGTTGAAGTTGCTGCACTCTACGGCGAAAATGACACCGACGATACCGAGAGAGGCATTGTGTGCTATGTTAAGAATCCATCCAGCCGAGATTCAATTGCAACCATTCCCAGACCATTCACTGCCATCTCCAACACGATTTAAGCTTTTGTACGAGTTGTACCGTTATTTGATTGGGAATATGCTATAAAATATATGTACGATTACTAATTTATTTGCTTTCAATTTTAAATAATAAACACAACGATTAGAATTATATTTTAATTTTATCATTTACTTTCAAAGGAACGTTGTATAATTGGGTATTCAGCAAGGATGAAAACCAACCCTTAAACAACATGAGGTAAGATGCAACAGAGTATTTTTAACAAGTCAAAATCCAAACGCGGAGTGTTGAGCGGAGCGTAGCGTAGCGAAACGCGAAGCGTTTGGGTTGACTTGTAGATGACTTATTTTAATTATCTACAAAAGAATTATCATTTCTTAAGCCTAAAAATCGGATACAAAAGGTGAATTCAAAGTTTTGTTAGCAATTTGGTCAGTGATCGTATTTGTCTAAAAGCTATTTCTTTTGCTCACAAACATAAAGAAACAGCTAATGTAAGATATAATCTAAATGGAAAATATTTAATCAGAAAATTAATTAATTCAAATATTCATATACCAAAACGTATGTGTTTGAAGTGATACGAAAGTTACCAAACACTCGAAAGGAATATGGGTTCAATCGCTTTCCACTGTGGAGTGCTTCAGCCTGTGGTGAAAATTAGATACATAAAATGATAAAAAAAATTGTTTCTGAAAAGGAAGGCTTATTACTTTCAATAGATGTTTGGCGCCAAAATGAGCCACCCGAAAGTGCTTGACAAACATGTCGTAATAATAGGCTCGATTCAGTCGAGTAAATTGTTGATTGTTTCCTGCAACTTTGGCGCACTGACGAGTGAACCCAAAAAGAAATACATTGAGCGCAATGCATCCTATAAAAAATATTTGCTTCAATATGAATGGCATTGTGTGAATGTACAAGTTTGCGTACAGTGGGTAACACTGAATGGAGAAATAGGAGGGAAATAGAACTGAAAGAATTGGTGAACAGTAGATGCTGTATGCACGAATTGTTTTGCACAGTCGAATGTAACGGCGATTGATGCGATAATGCTTCCGAATTGCAATGTTCAAGTGTGGCCCACCGTTGAGCTGTATCATTTGAAGGATGAGTCTTTTCTGAAGGATCTCAATGTAAATGGCTGCAAGTATGATGTAAATGGCAATTGCAAAGACTCCTAAAGAAATTTAAAAATAATAAATAAACTCGAAATTATTACCTAAAAAAATTCTGGAAAGCCAGGAAAAGAGCGAGACAAAGTCAAATTAAACTATTTCCACACCGAAG
The DNA here is from genome assembly GCA_023373905.1 of Rhizoglyphus robini. Lineage (NCBI taxonomy): Eukaryota > Metazoa > Arthropoda > Arachnida > Sarcoptiformes > Acaridae > Rhizoglyphus > Rhizoglyphus robini. Next base: position 371,510 of record JAKIJQ010000074.1, on the reverse strand, counting down.
CCATGTGAGTAGAAATAGTCACATTTGTTTACATACATCAAAATTGTGATCTTTTTGCTCATATCTCCGCAACCTGATAACCTAAATGGATGATTTTTGGAATCCTATGGTTTCAGATGGTGTGGAAATTGTGTGCCAAGTTTGGTTGCTGGGGGTGCAGTAGTTTCTTCAGCCAAGCCTTTTACAGACAGACAGACAGACAGACAGACAGACAGACAGACAGACAGACAGACAGACAGACAGACAGACAGACAGACAGACAGACAGACAGACAGACAGACAGACAGGGTGAAACTATAAGACTTCGACTTCGTCTCGCTAAAAGTAGCTTTACAAAATTTATGAAATGTTTCAAGTTCGTTTTTTTAACGAGACTCAAGTTAGTTTTTTTAATCATATTTTACTTGTTTTAGCTAACTCAATGTCGGGACATTATTAAAACTGGTTTAAAAAAAATAGTTTAATTTACCAAAAATTACGTAGAAAATAAACTGCGGCATCAGTAGAATCCAAAATATGATTGTAAACCAATTGAGAAATTTGGTGTCAGCAAGAAAGCAGACGTGAATTAAAATTATTGCAGTAGTGAAGAGATCGAACACAACGAGCCAAATAAACAATGTGAGTTTAATTCGCTTACGGTAGAATAAAATTCTTTCGGATTCATTCCTCTGAACCGAAAACGAGCCAATGTAGACGCAGCTGGTTGTCTCATCGAGTGTCAGTTTGAATTGTTCCACTATAGGACGATTGAAGATGAGCACTACAAAAATGGCAAATGCAGCCCAGCAGTCGAGAGCACTGTCAATGTCGAGCTGTTTCCACATTGATCGAGGCATCATTTGGTGCGTGAAAATGTATGGACTGTTGGACAGGGATTTTAGAGAAAATGTTCCGGTGGCGTAGTACTGCAAGCCAACGATTCCATACAACAGTAAAAATAGTATGGCGAACAGTGCATAGTACCAGTGGACTGTTGGATCAATATTTCGCTTGTTTTTTGCCTGTAGTGGATCACATTGTCGGTAGAGACACTTGAAATGATTTTCGAATGGAATTACCGCAAAGAGATAAAACTTTACTAATATATAAGACAAATTCGCCATCTTCTGTTCAACTTTGGACTTCTCAGAAAAACAGTTTTAATGCTAGATACAATTAACAATTGGTAATTTTACTCGTTCCTTAAATCGAATATATCTCAAGTAGGAAAAAACACCAATATGTTTGTAGAAGTTTGGAAGTGAAATTTTCAACAAGACTAAAAAGTTTCATTTTTTAGAGAATAATTTAAAGAACTCAATTTTCAACTCAATTTCAGGTGAAAACAAATGAATATATAATAAAATTTTCAATTTCAAAATTCAAATGAATAATGGTTTTAAAAGTATCTCTCTGATCATTAATCAATATTTAAATTAATGGACTTTTTGCGACAAACACTTTAATAAATCAAGAATTTTTACTACAATTTCAAATTATTAATTATATCTTGACAGTTCAGTAATGAACTGTGGTTGAGAAACAAAAATCTAGTGTCACCTTTAAAGCAAATTTCATGGTATGATTTTTGAAAATAAATTCACCGCTTTAATTTAATGTTATTGTTTTCGGAATCAAAGTTTGTATATGTTGCCGTCAAAGTAGGAAAGCCGTCAGATCATGAACTGACGGTCTGTTTTCCTGTCAAAGTAGGAACAAAACATTATTTTGCACTTTGCACAGGATCTCACGTACTGTTTATTCCACTTTCAATGCTCGGCTGTTGTCAAACTGTCAAACTGTTTCCGATTCTCTTAATGATTCTGTTTGTCAAACTGTGAAGTTCCATTTTCACTCTATTGAAATTTTAGCTTGAAAAATTGGAGTTTTAAAGAATGAAATTTATTTATTTAAAATTTCAATTTAATCTAATTTTTTTAGAAATAAGTCAATTTTTACTAAAGTTTATCAAGCACATTTCGAGAGTTTTTATCTAGTGAATTTGTTCATCATTTGGACCAACTCAGTTCGAGATTGCATCTTTCTGTATTGCCTTGTAGTGTTCTTCATTTATTTTTCATTTAGTAAAACTTTTTAATTTATTTTAATAAAAAATAAAGTTTTTAAAATCTCTCAAGGTAGCATTCTGATGATATACCACTTTGTCATCACCACTCGATACATTAGAATCAAGCAGCAATTCATTGTCGAACAGTTGACTCAACTGTCAGCAAAGTTCGATTAGAACAAAATTATAGAACATGAAGTTCTTCATGACCAGATGGACTGCCACCTTGTGGATCAGAATTGAAATATTTTTATTTAATGTAACTTAATTTTTGGATAACTTTCAGGATATTCTGCATAAATTAAAAATACACGAAAGTAAGCCAACTTCCATCTCTCATTGAAGTATTGACCGGAAAGTCACTTGGTCTATGCGTGTCGTAGTTGTTTGTTTGTGATTTTGAGTGGAAATTTGATTCACATTTGGTCAAACTGAAACCGGAAATTCACTTTCATTCGTGCATTAACTTTATGCCTGTTTGCCTGTTGTAGGCCATTTCCAACCAATCAGCAATCATCGTAATATCATTGCATTATCAATTCCAATTATTCAAGATTAGTCAAGACAATTCAAAGGAATATTGGGTTTTCTTTAATACAAGGTAAAGTTCTCAATGTGCACCTTGAACTTGATCTACGTGACTTTTCTAATTTCAAAATGCACGATATCCGAACTTCAAATTCGACAACAACATATTTTCAAGCATATGGCTAATGGATAACGAACCTATCTGTAAAACTGTAATTCGCATTTATCTGCAAATTAATTTGATTAACACTAAAAATGTTGTTAGTTGTGTTGATTCATTGTGATACATCACATCTGGCACATTGTAACAAATAGTGCGTCAACATTTTCAATGATTAATATTGTCATGCGATTGTTCAAAATTTAATTCCCAGTTTATGTATTTTTAACATATTTTATTGGCTTAAAGGAGTATATTTTAAATTCTTTGTTTCGTGATTTGTTTAGACAAATCAAAGGGTTAAATGTCTTTTTATATCTATGAAAACTACAGAATGGCTTGATCTATGGACTATCCCCATTGTCAAAATGCACGATAGATGAACTTTAGTTTCAACAACAACATGTTTTCGAGTATATGGCTTATAATGAACTAATCTGTGAAACATGTCGCCCGTTATTCGCATTGATCTGCATAATATTCAAATTCACTATCAAATAAATGTTAGTTGTGTGTTAATTCATTGTGACAAAATTAGTACATCTGGAACAGTTAAGCTAACAAATGGGGCTACAACCTCATCAATTTTGTCATGCGATTCTTAAAATTAATTTGATAATTACCAATTGATAAACACCTGTTTAGTGGCAATGATGATGACGCTGATTCAGTTTGCAAAAAAGGCATTGACGTCTGTTTTTAAATCTTGATAAAGATAATGTATCATGTTTCACAAGTATTCAGCTAATTATCTTGGACTACAATTTGTATAAAAAGTGAATTCATTTCAAGCAGATACAATCCACTCTACTTTGTCTCTCAAGTCTCTCAACAAACTCTCTACAACCATGCAAAAGCTGATCGTTGTGGTATTGTTGGCTGTCTCGGCCAATTTGGTATCGGGCCAAGCATCAGGAAAGACAACTCGCTACTGGGTCTGCTGCAAGCCATCCTGCAGTTGGTCGAACAAGGCCTCGGTGACTGCTGCTGTGAAGACTTGTGCCAAGGACGGTGTCAAAAGAACGCAGTCAAAATCACAAAAAAAACTATAATTACTGATCACAATAAGCAGCAAATGAAAATGGCCATATTTTCTTAAACACAATCATGGTAGAGCATTCAAGTTTGTGCAGCAGCAGTTCCATTAAATTTTTAAAAACACGAAAAAAGCAACAAATATTTTATGTAAATCTCCAAGTCATGCAATGAAAAAATAACTTATCCAACAAATTTTTATGATGATCGAACCAAAAAAGTGCTTAGATGGAAATCTAAATACGAAAATAAAATTGACTGTGATTAATATTATATTATAGTGATTTTTTACTATTGTGACCTTACACAATTTGACAACAAAGTTCAAAAAAGATTTTTTTTGCAGAGTTTAAAATAAACTAGCAGTTAAGTGTTGATTGGATTTTTTAAATGCTAAACAACCATGTCCTTAACCGAAACAACATCCAACATCGCAAGCAAATAAAGGGAATGCCCTATTATTAGAGGTCTATATAATGAGTGGTTCCTGTACAGTGTACATTTGGCGCAGTTGCCCATTGAAACTTGTTTCATCAACACAAACTTATTCTACGCTCCAACAGTGAATCGCCACATCATCTTCTTTGGCAGTGTTGTTTAGATGTTTACAGGAAAAGTTGAAACACGTTTTGAAAACCAAGTCACATGGCTTTTTATTAAGCTATTTGATTGTTTTGTTGTTGAATAAATTTATTTGCCTTGTGTGTGTGTGTGTGTGTGTGGGGGCTTACATTTGTATAATATCTCCAAATTATATGTTATAAAATATATATTGGTGCCCACGGATATAATTTGGCTTGCTGCAGATTGAACAAAAAATTCTTAATCTTAAGACAAATGCGTGAACAAGCAAAATTATACACAACTGAATCAGTTATGTATTCAGGGGGGGTGTTCTAATGGAGCGACACTTTCCATAGACCCAATACATTGCAAAAAGTTGTCTGAGCAGGTTCCGCAGGCCTTTTAGGTCTGCGAATAAGGGATGTTATCTTTTTTGTGGCCACCTCCCCAAATACGCCAGTGAAAAAAATTTTCAACTAATCTAGTCTAACAAATAGCAGCTTTCATTCTATTTTGACTACACAAAAACCAACACGTAAGATGGAAAATAATAAAACCAAGTGTCAATTTGCCATGAATTTGCCAAATAAAAAAGTTAAACGTTCGCCTTCTTCTTGTTGTGAACAAGATGGAAATTTTGTGCACCACAAAGCTCAATCAATGAGCATGTCTTCATCAATGGAAGTTACAGGAAGCAAAAACGAAAGTGAAAATGCCGATCAATGGTCAAGTCGGAGAATGAATTTGAAATATTATCAAAAATGTTCGTATTTATTTGTTAATATTCAAATTGTTATTGTTTTGTTTAATACTTTGTTACATAGAAAATTTGTCATCACATTATATTCCAGTACGAACAAACTTTTCAATTTTCGGAATGCAACACTAAATTCAGTCAATGAAACTCAAGATGACTCTAAACCAGTGTTTTAATATAACAATGCTAATAACTAAAACTAATACATTCTGACATTAAAACTGAAATATTGACAAGTAAAATTATTGCAAGTTTAATAAATAAAACAAAGAGTGACCGTCAGTTTCGCCCAAATATCAAAGTGTAATTGATTTGGATGAAAGTAAGCTTATTTTGTAGATTTTGAAGAGCTGAATCCAAATATGTATATCAAATTACTGTCCGTCAAGCAGATGTGGGTTAAATGGATCCAAGAATATTTCAAAAACGACAGATTTCACTAACAAAATTATCTCTATTGACAAAGAAATTAGCAATGCCATATACAAGTTTAAGACAAAAATAGTCATTTTAAAGAACGCTAACTGAACTTGTATGTAGAAAACAATGATAAACTCATCAAATCACAAGGTGATTCAATTTTTCTGTTATTTTTTGCAATATTTTTGCTTATCTTTCCGTTTCAACATTAATTTAGCTGGTTTAATCAACAACAGTCATGATTAAATCTAGATTTGTTCGCGTTTTTTTTTCAAAATGACTCGTATATTTTGAACTTTCAAGTAGTTTTAATTGGATTTATATTTAATGGGATTGGCAAGAATTTGTACTTTAAATGTGACAAGCACTACTTTGGGGGGTTTGAAACATTACTTTAGATGGTGATTCGATTCGTTTGACGTATGAATTCACTCACCAAATTGACGCACATGACTGCACTGTAAGACTTACAATCTATAAATAAATTTGCTTTGAACGTTGGGCGCCATTTTTGTACCAGTTAGTGTGACAGTGTGTAACATCACAAGTATTGCTCATAGCATATAGCTACATACATGTAACGTATAACTAATAACATACCAAAGTTATCTCAAGTGTCTAATTAGTTTAATTAATGCATGTACACTCAGTGTACATACATTATACAGCCGCCATTAAGTACCACATTATCCGTAAGAGTAATAATTTCCAATTACCCAAGACTTTGTCAATCAATTATGAAGACACTGTTTGATTTGACTTAATTGATAAATTCCTTAAATTGCCGAATAAAGCCTGCACTCCATGGGAAGCAATCGAAGATAAAGCCAAATTATTGCTTTTTATCGCTTAAAGTTTGTATATATAATGGAATCAAATGCAGGTGAGTGTTAAGTTCAACTTGGTAATATATTTGTAGTTTCGCTGTTGACTTTGTTGACCTGCAACAACAAAAATCTAAAATGAAGTCCCTAGTGCTTCTGTGCTTTTGTGTGGCTGCAAGTGTAACTGTTTTTGCTGGTAAGTTTTTAGTATGTTGATAATATGTATGATTTAAAATTATTTTTTTAAACAGCCCCAACAGATTCCCCTGGTCCAACAACTCTCGGGGTAACTTTGACTACCCAGGCACCGACTCTAACTACCCAGGCGCCGACTCTAACTACCCAGGCGCCGACTCTAACTACCAATGTTCCGACTTCAACTACCAATGTTCCGACTTCAACTACCCAGGCTTCGACTCTAACTACGAATGCACCGACTTCAACTACCAATGTTCCGACTCCGACTCTAACTACCCAGGAACCGACTCTAACTACCAATGTTCCGACTCCAACTACCCAGTGAAATGAACCCAGACAAAGAAATTAGAATAACATAGAAAGTACGATGTATTTGTTAAGTACAGCATCTGAATCAAATAATTTAAATTATTTTTAAATAAAAATAAACGACTTTAATGTTTGCCAATATTAAAAAAAACTCATGTTTGATATGATTCGGTCAATCATCCCGTTGATATTTGGCTGAGAAATCGCAGTGTTAAGTTCAAAATGTTGATATCGAAATTTGAAATATCAAAATATTTGAATAAAAATAAATCGATTAATTTTATTCAGGTGGTTTTTTGTGTATTGTCAACACAAAATCTATACAGTATTAGTTCAATACAATACAATGGTGAACTGGGCATCATTACGATTACGTAATGATATTAAAACTTTATCGTATTTGAGCAATAACAGTATTGAACAATTGTGCATGCGATTGATACAATTTAATAATATGACATCACCATTAATTGAGACAAATTTGTGAAGATACTAAATCGTGCGAAACATCTGTAGTAAAGTGTAAAGTGTACACGTGATTGAAGTACTTTTTAAAATTGCTAATTTGGTCAATCTTTTTTATTGTATGGTCATTTTGCCATATGTTTTCACTTTCACGAGTGCTCTCTTGTGCTTGTGCAAAGGGTAACTCTTTTGCCACTGTAATTAAACTAAAGACAAACTTTAGTATCTAAAACGGGGGTTATCTCAAGTGTTGCACTCGTGCACTCTAACCAGGATCTATATTTATATGAGTGTGACCACATGAGTATTTCTGCATTCTCTCACTTTTGATTGTTCAAATGGGTCATGTAATTTGTCCGAAGGAGTGCATTATTTTGCATACAAGCGTATAACAGGTCATATCTTGGACACATTGAGATAAACAAAACCTCAAATGGTGGAGGTATTGTGATATACTTTACTTACAACAAACTTACATCAATCTTCACATCAATGATGCAAACTGCGCAACTCATGGTTAGAGCACTCAATAAAATGTATGTTTGTCACTGTCACAAATTGTCAGTGCCGCAACACTGTCAAACTCGACACACTACATCAAAATGATTTCTTTTTTGGTCATTTGGGTGAGCACATTCTTCAAGGATTGGTTGAAATTCAATGAGGAAATTGGATGGCGATGGCATGTCTACCTGTGGAATTTGTTTGTGTTGATGCGCTTTCGAAGGGCAAATCCAAAAGGGCGCTTGGATTTGCACAACATTTGGGATGATGGTGACTTGCGAAATATGGGAGTGAGTCCGTTTGAGCAAGAAATTCAATACTGCAACCCGAAACAAGTATGTGGGTGGCAAAAGGTTGACTTACTCACATTTATTTTCAGAACCAAGGAGAAGACTTGTTCATTTATGGATCAAACACAGGAGACAAGACCACAGTGGAAGTGTACTTCAAGCGTAGACCATTGCCTTTATCGAGTGGCCCATTTGACTCGGCCAAAGACCAAGTGGAAGTGAAGCTCCGATTAGATGATGGCAAGGGCAGTCTGTACTGGATGGAAGAGCAATCGGTGGTTGAATTCAGTGCCAATGAATATCGAGCTTCAGGATTTGCATTTGAGACAATGCAGGCCAACAAAATTGGCCGAATCAAATTTCGTGGTTATATTCGACGCAATGACGAAGACCGACTGTATTATGTGCAGATCAGATTCCTGTGTTTGTTCTTCTCCAAGACATTTGACCACCAAAGAAGCCTCAATGAAAGCTTCATGGCAAAAGAGTTGTCAAACGAGTCGATTGGTCGAGTAGAAGATTTGTTGGAAGATAAAATTGAACAGTTCTGTCAAATCAAAGGTACCTTCAAGGTGGAAAGTGACAGGGAAAGTGAACTGTTCTTTTTGGGAACAGTCGGGCGAAGGTTTCTACCAAAAAAGCATTTACCAACAAGAAAAGTGGTCAAAATCTGTGGATACGACAAAGAAGGTAACCAAAACCATGCAACCGTGCGTATTATTTGATGTTTGATAGAATATTTTCAGGTCGTGGTTTCCAACTTGGTCTGATTAAGTGTGGTGCAGCTAAATATCGATATGGTTTCATGTGTCAAGCAGGAAAGCGATTTAATCTGTTGGAAAAGCTTTCATTGACTGACCAAGCGATCGAGCGTTTGTCAAACTTGACTTCTTTGGTCAATTCGTATGAGTTCAATGTGAAGTTTACGGATGATGCGAAGAACTACAAGTTTGTGATCACTCGATACAAAGATAACGTCAAGTTGATGAAGATCGATGGAGTGGAAGGTATGAAATGACAGAAATGAAAAGGATTTGGCGTAACACTTTAGACATTTGAACAGGAATGTGCTTTGTCGAGGAACGAGAATTCAGTGAGAACGAAAAAGAAATTGAAAATATTAACCGAGATTGGGAAACAGAGCTGAGTGACACTTTGGTTGTGCCACTGGACAACGACTGTGCTCGGGTGGTGCAATTGACTGGTGGAAAAGGTGCTTCGCACAGTTGAGACAAATGTCCAAAAACACAAAATGGACTGTGCCCAGTGCGGTGGTGGTTACAACCAGTGCCTATACAGTGCAGACTGGACAAATGACTCACTTTTTCTACCATAAATAGTGATCGCAAATACCCGTCATTTTCCATTACCCGGGTAACTGAAAACTGGTTTTCCGATTGCTTTTGCTTTCAGTACCACACACTTGCAAGTCAACTAAATTAATTTAGACTTGTGTAACAAACTCCCTCAGTCGTAGTTCTTTGTGGGCTCGCGCTTTTCGCTTTTTATCATTCGCAATAATGAAAAGTAAACCCAATGACTTAATATGTTGGCTATTGAACAAAATTTCACATTTAGGATTACCCGGGTAATGGTTTCTAAAAAAACCGGGTAACGAGTACATTGAAAATATGGCGATTACCGGGTACTCGTACCCGTGTGCGAACACTAACCATAAAGAATGATTTCATACCATACATTAGTGTATGCCATTGACGAAGTCAATTAACTCAAATCGGTCTATGTTTTATCGTTCATCAATGTTCATCGTTGACTGTTCGAGAGTACAATTCACTAGTAGACACAACATGAACATCTTGAACTGATTCTCAGTGATCTTCAAAGTACCTTCATTGAATCTTTCAAATTTTTTGTAGACAAACTTCCTCATCATCCAGCACGAACTTCAAACACAAAAAATGTTGAGCTAAACAAAAGCTTCCGAGGTATAATATTCAATATACCCATAACACTTTCCATAGTGTTTCATGTAATTCTGATACAAAATGGGAATTGGTACATTGGTGCTGAAAAAAGTTTCCAATGATTAGAGTGTTGGGCGAACCAGTTATTCCACGCTTGGTCCAATAGTCAAAATTTCGTGTCAAGTACTTTATGAATAGAGAATGTTTTAATATTTTAGAACTCAATTAACGCAGCACCTGATGGCCAATTTCAGTAAAAATAGTCGTCACATATTTCAGTGTATTTAGCCGCTGATTACCCGAATTTTGGTCTATGAAGTCAAAGTAGAAAACACAAAGTGGCTTAGTGGTCAAGGCGTTGGCCTTTGAAGCGTGAGGTCCAGGTTCGACTCCTGGATTCGAAAGTTTTTTACATTTATTTTTGCGACTTTTTTAGTTGAAACGATCATGTAATCGATATTTAAGCAACTTTGGAGTGATTTCCAATGAAAATAATAATTATTTTTCACCTTTATGCCTCGATCGTTAAGCATGTCAATGGTATGATTCAACTCGAATAAAAGTCAGGAAAACTCAACTAATACGCACTGCCGCCTGTGCATCAGCGCCATACAGCGGAGCACGAACGATGCTTCTAGCCCGGGAAAACAAAGTGCGCGCAATGCTGCACATACAGCACACTTGCCACACAAACACGTGTTTCATTCACCTTTTGGCATACTTCTCATCGTTTCAAAATGAGTGCTCCCACCGAGGTGAAGTTCAAAGTTGGGTTTAGACGTGTTGACTACAAGCCGGGACATTTTTCACGTGGTGTGATAGAAAAAGGTAACAAAATGCACGCGACCAAAAATGTGTTCTCCATCTCTGAATTCAAATCGGTAATCGTGGCTCAGTGTATGTCTAGTCATACATCTGGAAAGTCATACCAAATTGACTTCACGGTAATATCAACTTTAATTTTCTGTGGTTTCGTGACGTTTATGTGCTCTACATTCAATATACTTATTATCAACGATTTTCCAGCTCAACACGAGTGATCCGACTAAGCGAATAATTGAATACGCCAACTGTTCTTGCGACTATGGCGAGGGAGGCAAATGCAAGCACTCATTGGCTGTCATTCTGAAGATCAACTCGGACGAAGCTTCAGAATATTCATGCACTTCAAAGCCGTGCCGCTGGAACCAACCCAAGTGCCACTCTCAACCAAAGGAACGAAGAATCGAAGGATTCGTGGCCAAATCTACGATTTCTGCAAAGCGACTCAAGCTGAGAGCGCAGCTAGAAGAAACCGAAGCCAAGTCTCCGTTTGACTTCGATTCTTGTGTTATGAAGAATTTAGGCAAAGAACATAATTCTATGTTTATGCAAAATTATCGTCATACATTTGACAAAAATAATAAATGATATTACAAAACATAATGCATACATTTCATCAATCATCAGAGTCGCTTTCTGGTTCACCTTCGTCCTCTTCTTCTTCAGCACCCGATTGGCCAGATGAATTTTTTGATGATTGGAGGCTGTAGATTGGCTAAAACAGCACAGATGTGAATGATCTTATTTACTTCTGGAAGCATCGAATGGTGGAAAGTGTTGGAAAGGATATTATAAATCTTGAACCTCTGAAGAGACCGTTCAACATGGATCCGATATTTGGCAATTTTTCGAATAAACGCCATTTGTTCTTCGGTGGCGTGCTGGCCACTTTTGCCTCTCGGAGGAATTATTGTGATTATGTCGTCGCATTTGAGGGTGGGAAACCTTTTATCAGCAAGAACAAGAAAATTACCACTTATTTTGTTTGAGATCATTTTTAAATAAAAAATCAGACGGCCGGTTAATAGAAGTTAACCCTAGTTCGCACCAGATATCTACGAACCCTCTCACTAGAATATTCTGAATGTTAGAAATGCTCTCATAGTAACATAAAATTTAGTGGTAAAATCGATTTATCGAAATAACAAAGGCGAAACCAAAGTTCTAGCAAAAATGCATTTCTGTTGTCGAATGCAAATTTATCCAATGTCACCTGACATCCTCTTTAAAGCCTTGCTATGATGTGGTAAACCAAAGATTGTGTCGTTACAAATAATATGCAGGATATTGATTGCATACGGATTACGACTTGTCCACCAGAAAGTATCAATCAACATATACACAGTGTCACACTGTTAATGTTCTGGATTTTGAACTACGTTCTTTAAACTTAAACTCTAAACATATTCTACACAGTCAAGTTTGCTGATCTACTGTTCAGATGTTAACTGCGATGATAGAGAAAGTTTTTCTAAAATTACAAACCACCACAATCAAGTGATTAAAACAATTCCTTACCGAACTATTGTGTGGAAATTTTTTGATTCAAATTCTCAGAGCAAAGTAGATTGGCTATTTTCATTTTAAGAATTCATATCTCTCACTAAAATTGTCATCTACATTTATGAATTTTGTTTGTTTGATCAAGCCACAGAGTCTAGATTTCATGTATTCCCTGCCGCCTGATTTTTATTTAAAAATGATCTCAAACAAAATAAGTGGTAATTTTCTTGTTTTCAACATTCTCAAGCGCATTTCTTGTTTCAATCATTTACAAGCGCAAATAAAAAATCTATCATTTGAATCTTGGATTTTATAAATATATTCTCGAGTCTGGTTGACCCAGACGTTGTATAGTAGGCTAACACTAAAATGTCAAAAACGAACTCGCCTGAGGACTATTTTATCACAGTTTAAAAAATATAAAACACTTACAGATTTTTTTGAGTTGTCTATTCTAAAAATGTTATCAAATTGTTGACTCAAAACAAACTCTATGGATCAATAGTGAATTGGCATTTTCAAATCTGCAAGTAATTTACCGAGAATTTTGGGGGATTTATCCAATGCGTTGCACAGCACAGTACTATAAGCAGCACATTAAATAGAGTAATTGGAGCATTCTATGGATGTATCCTCTAAAAAAGGGATCTTTTCTAGAACCTACTATGGATGTATCCTCGTATGCTTTTCAAACATTTCATAAATTTATCATTCAAAAGCTGCTAGAATGTTTAGAATATATATTGATTTTGACATTTCGGACTAATGAATAAATAATTATGTAATAAATTTTATAATAATATTAAGACAATTTGTTTGCTAATTGCTTTTTTATTGTTGACAAAATACGCATTTAATTCAAATTAGCAAATTTTTAATGAGAGAGTGACTCGTGACTTTATTACAACGTTAATGTCACTCGAAAATATTGGTTATACATAATTTAATATTTTTCACTAAATTTTGAATATTTCAAATATTTAAAAAATATTTTTAAAATGTTTATAATTCTTTAATGATAATTTTTTACATTGCCTAATTTTTTAAAAAGTTATTTATTCAATTATAATGATTGATTAATTTTATGATTAATATTAATTTCATTTTATTTGTTGTATTTCCTTCTTAAGAATAACTCTATTCTTTGCCGGTTGCCAAGAAACATGTCTTTTCAACTCACAAACCGAAAAGAACACAACACAAGAATAATCAATTAAACAATCAATAATTTGATCATCATTAACACAATAATTAAGACATAAGTTTGCGGTCTCTTCTTCGAAAACTCAAACTCAAAGTTGCAACACTTTTCTGCTTCAATGGAAAAAACTTTTCTAATGTGCTTTTAATTTATATTCTATTGATTCCAAAGGTCAGGTGATTTACGAAATTCATGAATAAAATATATTTATTTATTTGAATAGTGTTTTATTTATTTAAAATCTAATCTAGATTGTAGATTGGTTTTCGAAATAATATTCATTCTTTTATTAAAGTTATTCTCTCATAGGACAACTACGAGTACAAAATAATGTTTACAAAATTCAAATTATATTTTTGCAAAATACTATCGACAAATAATTGATCTGTTGAAATTGCAACTACAGGCAAATTCAACTGCCTTTTGTCCATTTCGGTCAGGTGAGTATCAATTGGCCGAAACCGAAATTAAAGTTCCAAACAGATCAAGACTCAAACTGAATCAAGAGTATCTGATTCCATTTTGCCTATCACTCTACATTGTGATTGACAATATCAACGAGCTGAGCAATGTCGACAAGAAAAAAATTACCAAAAGTATTTTTAATTTATTTTTAATTTATTCATAACAATAAAATAATGTTAATTCAATTTTCAAACTTTTTTACAATTTATTTGTTTCATTATGGAATGGAATTTTCCGATTCGATTAGAAAAGTTTCAGATCCCGCAGAGTAATAATTATTATTGATTGTTTACTCACCATTTGTCTAAATAAATTATCATTTGAAATGTAATTAAGGCAACCCAAAGTATTTCGATTTTACTTTTAAGGTAATCGTAGAGAATAAGTTTGAGTTTAGTTTTTACATTTGTGGTTTTGCCTCAGTTGCAAATAGAAAGCCTAACAAAGCAAAAAATGTTTCCAAACACAAAAAATTCTCTTTATCACGAAGCGAAGCAATTGATTTACTTTCGAAATACGTTCAAATATAGAGCGCACCATTTGGCTATATTGTGTTTGTTCGCTCTAGTGATCTTAAGATTGGTTGGTTTGGTTGTTCTGATTTTATATCCAGATAAGAATGATTATTGGAACATTATCTTGCAATATGATCAATTTGCGACCTATATCAAGGCCCATTCAAGCCAATACGGTGACCCGTACTTAATTGGATCACAGATTCTATTCTGTGCGCTCATATTTGAAGTAAATCGAACTGTATACTTTTCGCGCCCGGATCGAATACTCTGGCAAGATGTGAACGATCTGGTGGTGCGCACATACGATGCCTATGTCGAGTCACTCAAAAGTAAACAGGAAATTTGTGAAATTCGTGAAAATCTCATCAAAAAATTGCTACCAAAGAAAAAAATCCCCAAATATTTGCGAGCGATATTTCACAAATATTTTTACTTTAAAGCTTTGATTATTATGTGGCGCAACATGCTTCACATCAAACTTGCAAACTTTCTCAACTGTCAGTTGTATGCTTTTCAAGATTTGTCCCGCAAAAATCGAATAAAACTTTTGAAAATGTTATTGTTATCCAGTAAAATGAGTCATTTCATGTTGAATCTAATTAGTAAGTATTGAAAAATATTCATAAATATTTATATTTAATTCGTTTGTCTTTTTCAGTGTCAATTCAATTAGTGATCTTAATCTACTTTCTCATAGCAGTTTTGCCATTATTTAAAATTTGGTTCTATCCAATTTTGCTATGCGATTTGCTAATATTTCAATATCTATTCCTAAATACGCTTCAAGTTACTCACTTTCTGGTTGGTTCTGCCTTTTTACTCATAACCTGCTATAAAGAACATATCAACGAAGCAAATGTGCAGCTGTTAAACTCGATCCAAATTTTTCGATTAAAATGTAATGCAAAATGCTCAACTAAGTATGCCACAAAGATAGCATTCAGAGCATTAGATAATTTTCTACGTCAACATACGGACCTTTCAATGCGAATTCTGTACCGGAATCGTAAACTTTGGAGTCACATTATGCTGACTGCTCTCTTGACAATTGGCTCAATCAACATTTATTTTGTTAATCGTGTTATCTATCATCAGAATGTGGCAACAGTTGAAAGAGCAATACTACTATGGATACTATGGACTCAGTTTGTATTTGTCACTCGAGTTTTAGCTCAACTTGCTCTGGTTAACAAGACAATCCACAAGTCGGCGAGCGTATTAAATACTGTGCAATTACT
The DNA here is from genome assembly GCA_023373905.1 of Rhizoglyphus robini. Taxonomy (NCBI): domain Eukaryota; kingdom Metazoa; phylum Arthropoda; class Arachnida; order Sarcoptiformes; family Acaridae; genus Rhizoglyphus; species Rhizoglyphus robini. The sequence continues at coordinate 355,734 of JAKIJQ010000074.1, read as the reverse complement.
GCTGTTAAAGGGAAATTGTTTTGTATGCTTCAAAATGAAATATCTAAATCTATTTGAGCGAATCGTCTGCAAGGAGATCTCTTACGGCGTCACCATTGGCCAAACCAACAAAGCGATAACATATAAAACCATTTTGAAAATATTTCTCGTTTACATTGATTATTTGTTGTACGTTATTGGATTTCTAAATAAAAGAAGTTGATTTTTTAAAAACTCAACAAAGTACTCATCAAATCTGAACACAGTGGCGAAAGTTTCTACGAGCATCTCATTCTGGAACAGTTGCACATTCTTTGACGAGACACTCCTGACTATTGATAAGGAAATTTTGGCGCAACAAAGTGGATTCTCCGATTTTCACGTGTATCAGCACTCGGAAAAGTTGGACATTGCCAAAGAATTGTTAAACAAAAAGTTGGTCACTCTGTTCACAGCAACCAGAGCCACTGACAAACTCATACTCGACACTGCGGCCAAGAAGGCCAAACTGACCAAAGAAGAAAAGGCAATAATCATCAAGAATTTGGACGAATCAATCAAACTCCCAACATCGTTACGAACTGTCAAATGATTATACGACAGTGGTTGAGCTGCTGCATGATGAAGGAAAACTGTTGAGTTTGATGCCAAAAGTTGGAAATTTGATCACTCATCGATGAGGCCACCTTTCAGATGTATTTCTTGTCCAATTTTCATGAACTGTTCGTTCGAATCGATCAGCCTGCAGGCTAATCCTTCGTTTTAAATTATATTGTGTGCATAAATGTTTGATTAAAATAAAATTGTCAAATAAATTTGTAAACATTTATTCTTCAATTGAATGTAAATTAGAAACATTCTTCTGAATAATTCCGTCGACACCGATCAAACTCACCTTGAAAGCATTTCACCAAAAGAATGCTTTATACGACTCACACGAGAAGCCACTAAAATGGAAACCTGTTTTCAGTAGACAAATATAATTTCAATTTGTGGCACAATAGAATTATATGGATTAGACATAATAATAATAATAATAATAGCATACCAATTGCATCGTCGCCACAAGCACCACAACTGAAATTATATTTTGTTCCAATATGATTCATTATTGACATTTTGGGATTTAAAAAAATTACTATTTGATGATTCGACAATAAAAATGTTTCGCATGTTCGATCAGTGCAACAGACAAAGCTCAAATGATGATGTTTGTTGTTATCCTAAGTGATGGTGAGCAAAAATACATCACATTTTCGTTGGCCAGTGACCCCTCATGGGAAACTTGTTTTGGTTGCGCACGTGACTTTAAAACAAGTGGGATTGATTTGATTTAAATTGGGAAATTGAATGTTTTTGATCTTGAATAACTTCAACAAATGAAAGTAGTTGAACAATAAGGGAAAGATGCAGCGCCAATGACGTGCAACATATGTGCAAGTGTCAATCAAATCAATCAAATAAAGCCTTCCTGTCAATTTACGCCCAGTCGAAACAAGTTTTCCATGAAGGGTAGCTTGTATTCTTTTTTTTGTGCTCAACCTCAACATATGATAACAATAAACATTAGAGAGTATCGAAAAGACGATTTTTGACATTTTGATGAGGCCTGAGGTTAAAAACGATGTCTCGTGGTGTAGACAATGTGATTCCGGAGTTTGGTCCAAATCGGTCAACATCTAGGTGTTTCCCCAGGGTCCTGGATTTTAAACGAGAAAAAGACGGGGAAATGGCTGCAGTTTTGACCGATTTTTTAGATCTCAGCAACTACGTGGGATATTGGCGTGATTTTACTTGGATTTACTAATTCGAGTACTGGGAATTCGATAGAGAAATCAAAAAACTTGACCCAGAGGGTCTTAGGACCGGAAATAGAGGATTCAAAGTGGCAAAAATGGCAAAAATATGGATTTCCATGAAAATAATCATATTATTTGATCAAATAATACTGATTAATGTAGTATATTCAAAAATATTCCAATCTTAGGATCCTGGGACCCTAGGATCAACTTTCAAAATTAATTGATGGAATATGGTCATGTGATATGTCAAAATGCTAGAAATAACAAGGCGATTATTGTGTAGCATACTAATTCTAAGTATGATGTTTATTTTGTGATCCGGTATTAGATCTTATCCCACAAATGGTGGATTGGGGAAGTTCCTCAAATTGGACCATTTTTATCCAACAGTTGGTAGGTCGAGGAGTTTCTCCAAATTGGGTTGATTGTTTTATCCCACAATTGGTTGGTCGGATAGTTTATTCAAATTCGGTAGATTGTTTTATCCCACAATTGGTTGGTCGGATAGTTTATTCAAATTCGGTAGATTGTTTTATCCCACAATTGGTTGGTCGGAAAGTTTATTCAAATTGGGTAGATTGTTTTATCCCACAATTGGTTGGTCGGGGAGTTTCTTCAAATTGGGTAGATTGTTTTATCCCACAATTGGTTAGTCGGGGAGTTTCTCCAAATTGGGTAGATTGTTTTATCCCACAATTGGTAGGTCGGGGAGTTTCTCCAAATTGGGTAGATTGTTTTATCCCACAATTGGTTAGTCGGGGAGTTTCTCCAAATTGGGTAGATTGTTTTATCCCACAATTGGTTGGTCCGGGAGTTTCTTCAAATTGGGTAGATTGTTTTATCCCACAATTGGTTGGTCGGATAGTTTATTCAAATTCGGTAGATTGTTTTATCCCACAATTGGTTGGTCGGAAAGTTTATTCAAATTGGGTAGATTGTTTTATCCCACAATTGGTTGGTCCGGGAGTTTCTTCAAATTGGGGGAAAGTTATATCCCACAAATGGTGGCCCGGAGAGTACCTTCAAATTGGGGGATAGTCTTATCCAACAATTGGTAGGCAGGGAAGTTGCTTCAAATTGGCTGATTCTGATCCCACTCTTAATTGCTTGATTGCGAGATAAAAAACAACACAAGGTTAGTGTTCTCATTCAATCGTCTAACATTTAGAGAATCCACCAGACAAACCAAATGTAAAAGAGGATTACTCAGTCAATTTGAGTAATTTTTTTAATCAACCAATTTCAGAATGGAATTTTTCTATATATTAGGAAAATCTCAAACAAGCGCCGCGGCGCTTGTTAATTTCGTCAGAAAATTTTGGACAAAAAACCGGTTTCCCGTAACTTCCACAGTGCTTTTTCTGCGGCGCTTAAACGAATGCGGCGCTTGTTTGAATGCGGCGCTTGTTAGAGATTTTACGGTATTTGGAAAATATACCTGATGGCTAAAAAAGTAATGTATACACAAACGATCAAATGGAAACATCTCCTCTGCATATCAATTGTTAGGTAAAATCAATAAACAAAAATGTTTAGAAACACCATTTGTGGGATAAGATCAGTTAACTCATCTTAGGAACCAACCCGACAAACCCATAGTGAGAAAAATCCAACCACTCAATTTGAAGAAACTCCCCGACCAACCAATTGTGGGATAAAACAATCTACCCAATTTGGAGAAACTCCCCGACCAACCAATTGTGGGATAAAACAATCTACCCAATTTGGAGAAACTCCCCGACCAACCAATTGTGGGATAAAACAATCTACCCAATTTGAGGAACTTCCCTAATCCACCATTTGTGGGATAAGATCTAATAAACCATACTTACTTGTTAGAATTAGTATGCTACACAATAATCGCCTTGTTATTTCTAGCATTTTGACATATCACATGACCATATTTCATCAATTAATTTTGAAAGTTGATTCTAGGGTCCAAAGATCCTAGGGTCCCAGGATTCTAGGATTGGAATATTTTTGAATATACTACGTTATTTGATCAAATAATTTGATTATTTTCATGGAAATCCATATTTTTGCCATTTTTGCCACTTTGAATCCTCTATTTCCGGTTCTAGGACCCTCAGGGTCCAGTTTTTAATGTCTCTATCGAATTCACAGTACTCGAATTAGTAAATCCAAGTAAAATCACACTAATATCCCACGTAGTTGCGGAGATCTAGAAAATCGGTCAAAACTGCAGCCATTTCCTCATCTTTTTCCCGTTTAAAATCCAGGACACTGGGGAAACACCTAGATGTTGACCGATTTGGACCAAACTCTGGAATTACATTGTCTACACCACGAGACATCGTTTTTAACCTCAGGCCTCATCAAAATGTCAAAAATCGTTTTTTCGATACTCTCTAATAAACATATTCATCATCATCATTTGAGCTTTGTCTGTTGCACTGATCGGGCGCACTTTTTCGTGCCTGAATAAAAAATAGCTTTTTTAATTCCATATCCAAAAAAATGTCGATAATAAATCATATAGCAGCAAAATATAATTTCAGTTGTCGTGTTTGTGGAGATGAAGCAATTGGTATGTTATTATGTCTAGCCTATTCTATTGGGCCAAATATGAAAATATTAATTCCCTGCCAAAAAAACAGGTTTTAATTTTGGTGGCTTCTCGTGTGAATCATGTAAAGCATTCTTTAGGCGAAATGCTTTTAATGTGAGTTTGATTTTGATTTTTTGAATTATTCATTTAAAAGAATGTTTGTTTTTTGTTGTTGTTAACTACTTTTGTTATATAATTGTGATTTTTTTTCAAGAAATTTTCCTGTAAACTCGCTGGAAACTGTCATCTAGACAAATGCACTCGAAAATATTGTTCGTACTGTAGATTGAACAAATGTTTTTCTATTGGCATGAAAAAGGTTTGTTCAATAATACTAGATTTCAATTATTAAATGATTTTTAAAAGAGTTCAATTAAAGCTACAACTGCCTCAAATTCCCCCAAACGTGATCAAACGAGTCAATTTGAGAGCTCAACATTTTGTTCAACCGATTCCGAGCCGAACCAAATTGTGCTGTCTATTGACAGAATAAATTTACTCTCCAATGAGCGCACAATAAATCTCAAAATATACGAACTATCCCGACTTGGTGAGGTGTATAAAGCAGCGCAGGTATTTCCAAGTGAGGGCTCATGGCAAATTGTTGGTCAATTGGTCAATGTGTCTCAACTAGTCAACCTATCAGTCGCCAACATAAAACATATGATTCGATTCTGTAAAAATATGAACGAATTCAATTGTTTGACTCAGGATGAACAGGTGATTGCACTACAAGGCTTTGTGCAAGAGATTGATCTGATTAGAGTGGCTTTTCTCTACAATACCGAAACAAGGGAATGGCCAGCATTGGAAGTGAGTATATGATTGCAATATGGGTCATACTTTTATGTCGTTAGCACAAAATCAGTGCCAACGTAATATAAGTACGACCCCTTTATAACTCAAATTCAAAATTTTTAATACTTTTTTGTACAGCATTTTGATAGTGACAAAAGAGCAGTGCTTGTTAAAATGGATTTTTTAAAAAGTTTGAACGAAATAGAAATGTACAACTTTTACTCAAACTTCATAATCGATTTGCATCGAGAAATGGAAAATGATCCTGCAATTCGTGATTTGGTAATTATTAGCATTTTTATTGTTGTAAAGCTTCAAGAGTCTCCATGTTTATAGATTCTGGTTCAATCGGTTTTCAAGCATCGGTCCAAAATGGTGAACAATCCTGAATTTGTGCGATATCACCATGCTGTGTTTCACTATCTTTTGCGTCGCTATCTGGAGCACAAATATCTGGACACAAGCCGAGCTGCACAAAAGTACACTTCGCTTATGGACTTGCTGACCAAAATGGACACTATCACTAACTTTACAGGAAATTTCTTAGCAAGCCCACACTTCACGACACTTGTGACTCCAGTGGTTAGGGAAATTTACAATTTGCACTAAACACAAGAATGTGAACTAGAATAAGGACAAACAAATCAGTACTGTTGAATTTTCCTATACCTAAATAATGCCCATTTCAAGCATGCCTTACATCCTTATTTACATCCTCATCCTTACAGACAGAATTACAAAGCCACTTTGGATACTACAAAACCATTTTTGAAATATTTCAATTTTGTTGTACCCTATTGGTTTTCTCAATTAATGAAAATAGTTTCAAATTATAGACTTTACATAGATTATCAAGCATGTTCAAGTATTTCCTCACAATTTCATTGGACCCAGTATCGACAATTTCGACTCAAATTTGACTACTATTTATTTGCTCCATTTGACAAACCACAGCTCTGACAGTTTGATCAAAACTAAAAGTGTGTAAGCTATTTATATAATAAAATGTTTTGATTTATTGTGTGAAGCTACAAAAGAATCTGATTAATTAACCTGTCCGAAGTTCACTTTTAAAACAAAACAATTAGCGCTTGGACGTTGTGAATGTGTGGATAAGGAATAGTTGAGAGTTTTCAAGGTTTTGCCTTTATAAATTTGTTGTTGTTTTTTGGTTCATTGGAGGAGCGACCGAAATCACTCACGCTGAGCGAGCGAAGCGAGCGAGGTGTGAGTGATTGAGGGAGCGACGATTCATACCCGAGAAAAATGCGACTTCGGTCATTTCTTGTCCGGATAACTCCTCCGAAACTACTGCATGGATCGGTCTGAAAATTTAACCCAACGTTCTGGTGGTGGTCTAGATGTGCAGTGCGAAAATAGGTCACTGTAGGTCAAAGGGCAACGGTGCAGTGATTTTTTGAAAATTCGATATTTTGTATAGAAATGTGTTGGGATCGAGAGTCAACTTTGTGTGTGTTCCTCTGTGATACAGCCAAGCACACGCTTCCCACGCGCGCCCGCTGTGCGCAAAAGAAGATGCGCAGTAGCAAGCACACTCAAATGAGTGGATGCGGACCATTTGACTCGAATGCAGTTGTGTGTCGATATTTACGTATTTACATTTTCCGACAAATTCTAGCATTATTGCAGCTTGGAATTGGTCTAAAATTCTAAACCTAAAACAACTTTATTTAAAATTATGCGTTGATTCCTACCTAACATTGGCGTATTTAGTAAATAGCAAAAATGGAAATTTTCCTTAGTCGTTGGTCAAATTCTTATGTGAATATGCTCACACAATTTTTTACATTGTATTTTATCTTTGATTAGTGTTCACACTAAGAAACTAGAAATCCATGATACACCAATGTACCTAACAATGATAATCAACACAAATTTAAACTCATGACTAATTCAATTTTTACAAAATGAGTACAGTCAACTCTCTATAATTTAGAATTTTTGGGAGTAAAATCTCAAAATATTTTCTAAGTTATAAATTACAAAGGGGTGAAATTCGGGTTAAAATGCAAATAATTTGGTCTAATTTCAATAATTAACTTAACGATTTCACAATTTGAAGTTCAAATATCATAATTAAATGATTGTAGTAAAATAACTCAATTATGACGACTAAATGATAGAAAAAGTTTGGTCGCATTTTTAGAGAATATCGCTTCTTAATCTCACTCTGGGTCACTTTACCTAACAAAATTTTCCAAGTATATAAACTTACCTTGGTCCCCCATTATACATTTATTCTAAATAAGCTCCAAATATTGTTCTAAGTTATAAATTATAAAGGATTTTCTAAGTTACAAAGAGATTTTGTACAGCTAAAGGTACTAAATTGTACCAATTTTAAATCAAACCTCTTCTAAGTTATAAATTATGAAGGGTTTCTAAGTTAGCGAGTTATAAATTACAGAGAGTTGACTGTATTTCCAAACCATTGTATTTGTATTTCTATTTATATTGTGGCCTTGAAAACCCGCCTTGATGATGGTTATATTCACATGGATTTGTGCATGATTACGATTATGATTTGTTTTGGTTCAAATTTGTTCAATTCGATTTTTTGAAGCATTTTTAATTGGAAAGTTTCCTAACAAATGTTAGAGAAAATTTTGTTGGATATCAGTTGTATCTGAATTATGTTCAAACGAAAGTTTTTGTTTATGAATACATTTGGAGTTCAATGACATTTGGAATCAATGGAAATAGAAATATGAGTTGCATGCAATGACCATATTTGAATAAGGTGGTGTTCACGATCCACTGTCGGAGATGAGTGATGTAAATAGAGAATTATTATGTTGTTTGAATTGGTCTTAACTGATTGCAATGATCTGTGTACTCAGGTAATCGTTTGAATGCGTGATGATAATAAAAATGAATTAGATTGATACGTGAACCTTTAACTGTCAATCGAAAGTTAGAGTGTCTCATATGCATTAAATGTTACTAAATTTTTTGCTACGTTTCACACACTCTCGCTCCGACTTTCATGCCAATGGCATTACCTATTTTTTATTGACGATAGCTATAATGTTTCAAAATGCCAATTGCTGGTTCAAATACTAGTTGGAGGAGCGACCGCAATCACTCACGCTGAGCGAGCGAAGCGAGCGAGGTGTGAGTGATTGCGGGAGCGACGATATATACCCGAGAAAAATGTAACTTCAGTCATTTCTTGTGAGCAAAAATCCGGGAAAACTACCACATGGATCGGTCTGAAAATTTAACACAGTGTTCTGGTTGGGGTCTAGATGTGCTGTATAGTTTTGGGGTCATATAGGTCAAAGGTCAAAGGAGTAGTGATTTTGAGAAAAATGCCAAATTTTGTATTGAAATGTGTTGGGACCGAGAGTCAACATTGTGTGTGCTCCAGTGTGACACAGCCAAGCACACGCTTTCGCTCTCACGCCCGCTGTGCGCAATAAAGATGCGCAGTAGCGAGCACACTAAAAGGCGACTCAAAGGGTCGGATGCGGACCATTTGATTTGAGTGCAGGTGTCTGTTGGTGTTTGTTTACATTTTTATACATATTCGACAATTATTTGTCACAATTAATTGGTCCAAAATTTTAAACCGTAAACAATTTAATTCAAATAATGCGGCGATGCTTAAATAACCATTGACGTGTTTAGGAGCAAAGGTTGCAATTTGTTCTATTTGCAGACCAAAATGTCTTGCTGAACTACTTTGATATTGTATTAGATTTATGCAAAGTGTTCCATAATAAACCTCTTGTATGGGCCACTACACTTAACAATGAGACGAAACATGAAGATAAACCCATGGCAATGATAATTGCACAAAATATTGATTCTAAATAATCGTATTCTATCTATCTTCTTATATTTAAACCCCGCCTTGCCGATAGTTGAATTTTTATTTAGATTTGTGAACTGAGTCCCAATTTCGATTTTTTTCTTTATTAGACTTTTTGTTGAGATCTTTCTTTGTCTTGCATTGTCATCATAGGTTTTCTAAACAAATACAGTTGTTGTACTTGGAAATATGGTGATTCAAGATCATATGGATGGAGAAACAATTAGAGTTGCAGACAGTGATCATATTTGAAGAAGGCGATGTTCACGATCGACATTCTATAATGTTAATTGAGAATTTTTATGTTATCTTAATTGGTTTTAACTAAATGCGATGACCTGCATACATACGTAGGTACATTGTTTGAATTTCAGATTGATGATGAAGAAACAAATTAGATTAGTGCTCTCATAAAGCAAAAGTAAACTTTCAAAAATGACGATTTGTTAGAATTAGCAAAGCTGAGCAGTTCAACTTTTATCTCTGATAAATAACACTTTCTTTACTTTAACAATTCAAATCAAACCATAGTTTTGAAAGGTTACTTTTGCCTTAGGCGGCGTCCATAAATCACGTGATCAAGAAATCTGGGATTTTAGACACCCACCCTACATAACGTGATCAATCCGTGATCAACCCTCACAATCTGAGACCCCCCTCCATCAGTTAGTCAGAAGTCAAAATTGATCCAATCATAATGGGTTTTTATTCCTAATTTCAATAAACTATGACATTTTTAACATTATTTTGTTTATGTTTTACTTCTATTTCTTAATTCTTTGGACCGTAGTTGACCTTAGTTCGGGTTTACGGAATCCCTCCTCTCGTACAGTGATCAAAGTGTGATCAATCCCCAAACTACCACCCTCCCCCTACCTTGATCACGTGATTTAAGAATGCCCCCTTATGAGAGGACTAAATTTGATTGATTCGTTAAACTTTTAATTGCCAAACGAAAGTTTAAATGTATCGCAACCGATTTGGGCGGGAATGAATCATCGATCATATTTGCATTGAATGTGACTAAATGACTTTGATGTTTCACACACTCTCGCTCCGACTTTCACGCCAATGGCGTTACCTATTTTTTATTTATGATAGATATAATGTTTCAAAATGCCAACAGCTGGTTCAAAAACTAGTAATAAGAATTTTCTAAGAATTTTTAAGAATTTTATTTTTAAAATTAATTAATGACGTTTTTCGTATCCGCTTCGAGTTTTGTCAGCTTTTTTCCTATTTTTGCTCATCAATCGATGTGCACGGGTATTGAAGTGCAATCAGGCGATTCAGCGACAGAATTGGCTATTTTTCGTTCGATTTCAACAGAATCGATTTAGATTTCGAATTCACGAACAACATTTACTTATGGTAAAAAATAATAAAATTTTAAAAATAACAATTTTTATTAGTTTTGTTGCAACAACAGGCAGAACAATTTCAACTGAGCAATCGATTGGATCGGTACGCGTTTCGATTGTTTGGAAACTATCGAATCACATCGAATACTTTCGATAAGGTAATATTAATTTGATTTTGTTTTGCAAAATAAACTATATAATAACATCTAATTATTCTAATCTAAATATTAGATCATATCCTACATTAGCATTTTCTTTATGTTGATCATCAAGAATCCATACATTATGCCCAAATAGAATAAAATCACGAATTTATGGTCGTCAATTGATTGGAATAAAAAACGGAGAATTTTTATATTTTTAGTTGAATTGTAAAAAATTGACATTTATTTTATTTTTTATAAATGATTAATAAATGATTAATTGTGAATTTAAATTCTATATAACTATTTTTACTCATTAGTTAGATTAAAACTAACATTTCCATTGGATTCAGCATATTCGAATTATTAAATATGAATCCTTGTATATCCAGATATACAAACGGGCTACCGGTCACATGGAACTAAACTTGATTTGAGTGCTGCAAATTTACAGATGCATCTGTAAACGACTTTTCTGGGTGTATAGTAGACAAAAATGGGAAAAACATGATCCGGAGAATAGGTAGAAAACCACATTTTCCCATTCATATAACAAGGGACCATTCATATATGTTTGAAACATAGCATTCTGCCGTAATAAACGTCGAAATTGTTATTTCAATGAACAAAAACAAAATTGATTTTCTAATTAACACGAGGTGTAAGGTGAGAGGACTCGTCTTCTGCGGTACTGCTGGCCCCGGCCATAACCCCGAACGGTCCATTGCTGACATGCCCGCGACCCGAAAGAAAAAATGCGGTTAGTAGAAAATTAAAAAATTAAAAATTAACAAGAGTGCAAATGAAGTGCAACTTTAAGAAAAAATCAATATTCCGATTAGATATTCTGAATAAAATTCTCAGAAGCAGAATTTAATGATGTTGCCCAATTGGTTTAGCAGGAAAGTTACTCAGTACATTCTGAGTAACTTTGTAACTGTCAAAGGAACATGTACAGAGCTGTTATTGGGCGTTTTGGAAACTTCAGACCATACTGAATCACCGGCACAAAACGAAATTTAGGCGGCGATTCAAAAATATTTTTTTTCGGGCATTGTGCATGAGTCCGTTTGCGCAAGAAATTCAATACTGCAATCCAAAACAAGTAAGTGGGTGGATGGCAAAAGGTTGACTTACTCACACTTATTTGCAGAACCAAGGAGAAGACTTGTTCATTTATGGATCAAACACAGGAGATAAGACCACAGTGGAAGTGTACTTCAAACGTAGACCAGTGTCGAGTGGTCCATTTGACTCGGCCAAAGACCAAGTGGAGGTGAAGCTCCGATTAGATGATGGCAAGGGCAGTCTGTACTGGATGGAAGAGCAATCGGTGGTTGAATTCAGTGCCAATGAATATCGAGCTTCAGGATTTGCATTTGAGACAATGCAGGCCAACAAAATTGGCCGAATCAAATTTCGTGGTTATCTTCGACGCATTGACGAAGACCGACTGTATTATGTGCAGATCAGATTCCTGTGTTTGTTCTTCTCCAAGACATTTGACCACCAAAGTAGCCTCAATGAAAGCTACATGGCAAAAGAGTTGTCAAACGTGTCGATTGGTCGAGTAGAAGATTTGTTGGAAGATAAAATTGAACAGTTTTGTCAAATCAAAGGCACCTTCAAGGTGGAAAGTGACAGGGAAAGTGAACTATTCTTTTTGGGAACAGTTGGTCAAAGGTTTCTACCAAAAAAGCACTTACCAACAAGAAAAGTGGTCAAAATCTGTGGATACGACAAAGAAGGTAACCAAAACCATGCAACCGTGCGTATTATTTGATGTTTGATAGAATATTTTCAGGTCGTGGTTTCCAACTTGGTCTGATTAAGTGTGGTGCAGCTAAATATCGATATGGTTTCATGTGTCAAGCAGGAAAGCGATTTAATCTGTTGGAAAAGCTTTCATTGACTGCAGTGATGTGCTGCTATTTTGGAGCTAGGGGGGATCGGTGCTAAGATTACGAAAAAATTTAAAGTTGTAGGGGGTTCGCAAGATTTTTATAATCTTGTTCAGGGGGGTTCGGTAAGTTAAAAGGCTAAAATTACGCCATTGGAGCATATCGCAATTGACCCGAAAGAAGAGGAACCACCCCAATTTGGCTCTTAGGTTTTATCCTACAATTTAGTCATTGAATTTTAACCCAAAATAACGTCAACTTGGGGGGTTCGGTGAATCTTTTGGAGGTCCAATTTTTATTGTCTTTAGGGGGTTCGGAGTTTTACGTTATTTTGGGTCAGGGGCTTCGGGCGAAACCCTGCGAACCCCCCTACAGCACATCACTGATTGACTGACCAAGCGATCGAGCGTTTGTCAAACTTGACTTCTTTGGTCAATTCGTATGAGTTCAATGTGAAGTTTACGGATGATGCGAAGAACTACAAGTTTGTGATCACTCGATACAAAGATAACGTCAAGTTGATGAAGATCGATGGAGTGGAAGGTATGAAATGACAGAAATGAAAAGGAATTGGCGTGTCACTTTAGACATTTGACAGGAATGTGTTTTGTCGAGGAACGAGAATTCAGTGAGAACGAAAAAGAAATTGAAAACATTAACCGAGATTGGGAAACAGAGCTGAGTGACACTTTGGTTGTGCCACTGGACAACGACTGTGCTCGGGTGGTGCAATTGACTGGTAGCAAAGGTGCTTCCCTGGCACAGTTGAGACAACTCTCCAAAAACACAAAATGGACTGTGCCCAGTGCGGTGGTGGTGGTTACAACCAGTGCCTATACAGTGCAGACTGGACAAATGACTCACTTTGGCAGTATGATGAAAAGCCTTGAAAAAGTAGTGATAGCGAGAAATAATAATGTCGAGAAGGAGTGCGACAAAATGCGGACATGGTTCGAAGCACAAAATCTCGATAATAAGTTGAACAAGGAAATTGAGAATGAAATGGAAATAGAATTCGGAAGTGAGTGGCAAGCGAAACTGTTTGCTGTCCGATCATCAGCAGCAAATGAAGACTCAAGTGAAATGTCTGCGGCAGGCCAAATGGCCACATACCTCGGTGTGCGTGGAATGGCCAATTTAAGTACCGCAGTGGTCAACTGTTGGGCATCGCAATTCGGTTTTGTTCCAGTGGAGTACAAGCGAGGCTACGGCCAACAACTGAACGCACCAATGGCAGTGGTCATACAGGAAATGGTTGATTGCGACAGTGCAGGCGTCATCTTTACGGCAAATCCAACAAATGGCGACGAACGCATTCTCACGGTCACCTCTAACTTTGGCCTAGGCGAGTCTGTGGTTTCTGCCAGTGCCGAGACCGACACATTCCAATTGGCAGTTGAAATTAGTGCAAATTCGTATGAATCCGAACGCAAAGTCACAGGAATAACAACAAGGACACTTGGCAAGAAATCGCTTATCACTAAGCTAAGTCAAGATGCACAAAACATTACTGACATTGTAAGCGGAGTACTGAATGAACAGTTCAATAACGGTGCTCAACAACAAAGTCTCAGTGATGAGGACGTAGTCAGGCTGGGCAATATTGCTTTAGAGGTAAGCGTTCATCGTTCCATCGTGTAGCGTTAATAATTCTCAAACTAACATTTCAATCTACACAGATCCAGCAACACTACGGAAACGCTCGAGACATTGAATGGGGCCTGAAGAACGGTCGAATGTATACATCTTCCAGTCACAGCCCATCACAAACCTAGACTCTACCTTCACCAACTATGAATTAATGCACGAAATGGACACTCCGCATATGTGTGAATTTGAAGTCTACTCTCGAGCCCATTGGGGAGAGAATTTTCCTGGTTCTACATCCTGGGCAGGGGCACACATTTTCATGAATTGTTCAGGATGGACAGTATGTTAAAATATGATTTTACATTGTGAGACGCATCTAAGCTTTCCATGTTTTTCCCCCCAATATTAGAGAAATCAAATTCGTCAAGGCTCAATAGCAGAGAAGGACTACAATCCGTATAAGCCAGGACTAGGGTTCATGTGGAATCAGCTAATGTTCTCGATGAGAGGGGTTTGAGTGCACTAACATTGTACATTATAAATCCTCTAACAGTTTCTTCTCAGGGACCATTCGAAATGTTCTTTCGTGATTACCCCACTTCAGATTACAGTGTGGCACAAGTGTTTGCTTTCTTTGGTCGGCACATCACCGACCCGGATGTGTTGGCTGCCATCGAGCAAATCCGAGCCCACTCCAAGCCACAAAGTCTGTTAGTCAGAATAATATTATCAGCGATCACGTTCTACTTCCCCCCTATTCAACAACAAACATGTACAAAGCTTCAAAAAACGAATATTTGGCAAAGAAAATTACGGTGAAATGGTAGTAAGCAAACTTAAAGAGGCTCCCTTGAAAGATAAGCAAAACATTGTGCTCAGTTCGATGTCAAAATTGACTTCGCACACGATGCTGCATGGAATGGCCTCGATAGGCTCAACAGTGAAGTCAATGATGTTGATGAAACTTCTGAAAGGATCAAAAGACACTTCAAACGTTGAAAACGATTACAACTTGTTGCTGAGCTGTTGCAATGATGTGGTCAGCGCAGAGGTGCCTAACATGTTGAGACAAATTGCCAAAGCGATTGAGAACAAACAAACATTTGGCCAATTGACCGACGAAAAAGCACTGAAAGTATTGCAATCGACAGACGGAAATGAGCCTACAGCATCGGAACTGTTTGCACAGTTTCTCACGAAACATGGCCATCGAGGTTACCGTGAACTTGACCCTTTACATTTGCCATGGGGCAAGAAGCCACTCCCTTGTGTTCAAGTGGTCAAGGTATGCACTCAGTGAGCATTGCTCACATTTGGTATTACAACTAGTGTTTCTAATGTCGTTGTTAAAGTCTTTATTAAAAGGAGGCGCTACGCTTGAGCCAAAACAAGAGAAGCCAATAGAGGAAATAATGTCTGAGATTAAAACACCACTCATTTGGTTGACCAAATTACTGATCGAAATGTGGCTTCTGCCTTGGTGCCGAGACGCGGTTGGCCAGCGAGAAATACAAAATCATTATATGTCAAAATTCAAGACCACCAAAGAGATGCTTTGTGGCACATTGGAAAGGATCTGCTTGAGAATGGAGCACTGCCGGAACAAGATTTGATTTTCTATTTGAAAATTGATGAAACACAACGATTGCTTGCCGGCGAGAGAAATCCCCTTTTGGTGATGAAAGCAAGACAGAGAAAACGATTTTATCCGGAGATGAACAAACTCAAATTTGACGAGTTTGTTAAGGGATTGAGAATGCGACCAAGGGTAAATAGTTTACTAGTAATTAATCTAAATTAAACAAAACCCCTTTTCTGCCTAGGATGGCAAGAAAGAATTGGCAACAATTCTGATCGATGCAAACTCAGTTTGTTTAACTGGCACCGCAGTGACTGTTGGTGATGTGAAAGCTAGGGTTTGTGTCGCTGAGAGCATCGATGAAGCCGAGAACATTCAACAAGTAGACATTCTCATCACCTACTCGACCGACATTGGATGGAGTCCATACTTCCCACTCATTTCGGGCATTGTCACTGAGATTGGTGGCACAATCTCGCACGGTGCTGTCATTGCCAGAGAGTTTGGAATTCCGTGCTTGATCGCAGTTGAGAATGCATGCAGTCACTTTCAGACAGGTGACGTGGCCTATCTAGACACCAAAACTGCATCAATTGTTAAAGTAAAACTATAAATACAATTTCGTTTAATTTGTAGATTCAAATAAACTAACGTTTTCTACCATAAAGAATGATTTCATACCATATCATTAGTGTATGTCATTGACGAAGTCAATTAACTCAAGTCTGTCTATGTTTCATTTTGAACCGTTTCGAACCGAGTCCGTTTTACTGTCATTAAAAAACGATTTTTGCACAGGAACAAAATGGTTTGTCCCGAGTCCGAAATGAGTTTTGATCGATCATTCAAAAACAATTAACGAGAACTTGATTTGAAACATTTTTAAAATTAATTTAATTAGTTAATTAATTAGCAAAATTAATTTGGAGCCTCGTATATACGGTGTGTTGCCAAATACGATATAATAAATTGAAATGAATCCACTAAAGTTGGTGTTTGATTTGAAAAATAATATTACCTTGTTTATCTCGAGTGTGTGTTAATGACAAACACAAGTCGTGATATGTCGAAATATACTTTTGATTGCTTTACTTTTGATTGCCTTGTTTTTTTGGGAGGGAGTCAGTCCCAGAACAGAACTTTCTCGAAAAAATCTGATCATCATTAACACAAGAATTAAGACTTAAGTTTGCGGTCCCTTCTTCGAAAACTCAAACTCAAAGTTGCAACACTTTTCTGCTTCAGTAAAAAAAAAAACTTTTCTAATGTGCTTTTAATTTATTTTCTATTGATTCCAAGTCAGGTGATTTAGAAAAGTTTCAGATCCCGCAGAGTAACTATTATTATTGATTGTTTACTCACAATTTGTTTAAATAAATAATCATTTGAAATATAATTAAGGCCACCCCAAAGTATTTCGATTTTACTTTCAAAGTTATCTAGAGAATAAGCTTGAGTTTAGCTAGTATGCATTTGATTGGAGACAATTACAAATAGAAAATCTAACAAAACAAAAAATGTTTCCAAACATTGACAATTTTCTTTACCACGAAGCGAAGCAATTGATCTACTTTCGAGATACACGCAAATATAAAGGGCACCATTCGGCGATATTGTGTTTGATTGCTCTAGTGATCTTACGATTGATTGGTTTGATTCTTCTGATTTCATATCCTGATAAGAATGATTATTGGAACATTATATTGCAATGTGATCCATTTGTGACCTATGTCAAGAAGCATTCAAGCCAATACGGTGACCCGTACTTTATTGGATCACAAATTCTCTTCTGTGCGTTCATCTTTGAAGTAAATCGAACTGTATACTTTTCGCGCCCGGATCGAATACTATGGCAAGATGTGAATGATCTGGTGGTGCGCACATACGATGCCTATGTTAAGTCACTCAAAAGTGAACAAGAAATTTGTGAAATTCGTGAAAATCTCATCAAAAAATTGCTACCAAAGAAAAAATCCCCAAATATTTGCGAGCGATATTTCACAAATATTTTCACTTTAAAGCTTCTATTATTATGTGGCGAAGCATGTTTCACATCGTACTAGCAAACTTTCAGAATTGTCGGCTGTATGCTTTTCAGAATTTGTCTGGTAAAAATCGTATAAAACTTCTGAAAATGTTATTGTTGGCCAGTAAAATGAGTCAATTCATGTTGAATCTAATTAGTGAGTAAACAAAATTCTTAAATATTTTTGCTTAATTCGTTTGCCCTTTTCAGTGTCAATTCAATTAATGATTTTAATCTACTTTCTGAAAGAAGTTTTGCCATTATTTAAAATTTGGTCCTATCCAATTTTGTTTTGCGATTTGCTAATCTTTCAGTATTTATTTCGGAATACGTTACAAGTGACCCACTTTCTCGTTGGATCAGCTTTTTTACTCATAACCTGCTATAAAGAACACATCAATGAGGCAAATGGCCAGCTCATCAACTCGATCCGAATTTTTCGATTAAAATGTAATGTAAAATGTTCAACTAGTTATGCCACAAAGATAGCATTCAGAGCATTGGATCATTTTCTGTGTCAACATACGAACCTTTCAATGCGATTTCTGTACCAGAATCGGGCACTATGGAGTAATATCATGCAGACAACTCTCCTGACAATTGGCTCAATCAACATTTACTATGTCAATCGTGTTATCTATCATCAGAATGTCTCAACAGTTGAAAGAGCAATACTGATATGGATACTATGGATTCAGTTTGTTTTTGGCACACAAGTTTTAGCTCAACTAGCTCAAGTCAATAAAGTCATTCACAAGTCGGCAAACGTAATTCCAACAGTTCAATTGCTGTTATTAAAGGGAAAACTCTTTGGGAGTTTAAAAATTAAATATCTAAATCTATTTGAGAGAATTACCTGCAAGGAGACCTCTTACGGCGTCACCATCGGCCAAACCAACAAAGCGATAACATACAAAACCATTTTAGAAATATTTTTCATTTACATTGGCTATTTGTTGTACGTTATCGGATTTTTAAATAGAAAAAAATAATTTTGCAATGCAGGCAACTTACATCTAAAAATTTGATATATCAAAAAATATTTTTTCATCAAATAAACTAAAGAGTTTTTATTACATAAAACAAATTTGAAATTTGTGCATTTAAACATTTTTCTGGAAAATTAATATTCAAACTTTGACTTTAACCACCCAAGACACATCGCATCGAGCCGCCGTACAGAGCGGATGTGTTTTTGTCGCTTCGTAATGACAAAAAAATTGCATCCTAAACATCGTATTATCGCTAATATCTTCATCTACGTTGATCTGATTTTATCTGATTTGATCTGATCACTACACCAATTGTTTTAACAACAACAGTCGATGTACGTGACGAGAGCGCTATTCCCGCTCTCATTCAATCGCCAGTGGTGCAACACTGTGAGCCAGTGACCTCTTCACCTGTGCCACTTGTACATTGCGTGCATACTGTTACACCTGAACCTACATCGACAGCCGTCAACCTTGAACCAGTGACTGCAATCACTACTTTCACTCCCATTGTTGACGCGCAAAATTCGGACGATGATTGTTCGGACACTTCGCTTCCGACCGACAACGCATTCTTCTCACTCTCTCCTTTGAGTCCTGAAGTACGCTTGCCTCCCTTCCTCGGTGGTTTGTGTGATGATGTTGTCACAGTCAACCTGTCCAAGCACTCATTTGCTTCGGACAGTGTCTCATCTCCAGAATATTCCGTTTCCTCAATCGACACCGGTCCAGTGAACCCTCTGTTCCCTTTCGATCGTGGTTTACGACCACCATTTACTTTTGAACAATTGAACACTTTCATTGGCTCTATATCTGGCCTGCGCAAAGTTGCGCCTCAATTTGCATTACACTTGCATTACGTTAAATGTACAGAGTCTACGGATACGGTTCATTATCTCTTGAATTTTTCGTTCTCGACTTCTAATGTCCCTTATCGTGTGTTTGATTCTCTCAACATACATTCTATCTCACCTGTGGACTTATGCATTGACCTACTTTGCCACTTTCGTAGAGCAAAATTTAAAGATCTTTTCAACTTCTTTGAATTGTATCCATCTATGTGTGATGGATATTTTTGGCTCTCAATATACTTTTGCACCAACACCATTCAATTTGTTGTGTCACTCAGTGTCCATCGTTTGCATGAACACTCTTTCTATCTAGAATATGGCACTCTACAATACATGTACACTTCTCCTGTGTGTGTGTTCACAATCGGTCTTACTGACCATAATATGACCCGCCAGTTCAATATTTTCGTCATCATGATCGAAGAAGACGTTCATCTGATTTTCTGTAAATTGTTATCATCGGAATCGTCTTTGCAAGAGGATTATTTTGGTGTGTGACACTCATGATGGATGGCCTTGGAAACCCTGGGGGCTCTCAGCAGTCATCACCATCCTCATCAAACTTACTTTCTTCTCAACGAATTGACAGTCGTATTCCAACTGTTGAGAAAATTAATAAACTCCTCAATTACTTCTTTTCCCTTGAAAAGGTCAATGGAAACACTAAACTTTCAACTCTGAAAGATAACATCTTCAATAGCACCAAAGCATTGGAAGCAGAAATGCTGAATATTGTTACTGTTTTTGACGAGATAGTGGTCGAAAACAAAGCTCGTTCTTGTCAACTAAAGCAATTGGAAGAATCGTCTAATCTAAACCGAGCAACTATTTTGAATTTAAACAAAGAAATTCTTGAACTCAAATCCAAAAAATATGATGAAATTATCTCGACATTGGAAAGCAAGCTTACTCATCAAGCAAAAAGTTGTGTATACAACATTCCAAACATTGCATCCATCCGTCATTGCCGGTCGGTCGTTTGCACAGGCAGTGTCACAGACACACAGGGCGCTCATCGATTCCTCGTCGACTTTTCGGTGGATCGAAAACAGAGTACGTACGTTCACGTTCACAACTCTCACAGTTCAAAAAAGTGCTCATGTCCCCACTGCCCCAATATTACTGCCCCAGCTAACAAACATCAACATAAACAATACTAACAGAGTGTGAATTGGTGCATTTCAAGATCAGCTGTTGACATCCAAATCAAGCAGTTTACTCAAAATAACTTTGTATAACTAACATCACTCTTACCAGAAAATGAGTTTTCATGTAAATTAATGACTCCCAGTCCACAATTTGGTTGGCCCAATACCCAAATATCCCAAATCAAACCCTAAAAATCGGCCCCACGATTAAAGGGAAATTATTTTGGCCTCACTGAACTTTACATATTGGTGGTCTAGTGGACAAGGCGTTGGCCTTTGAAGCGTGAGGTCCAGGTTCGACTCCCGGTTATGGAAGTTTTTTAAGATTTATTTTTAATTTATTTTAAGATAAAAATGATAAAAACTATTTAAAATTAAGTCAAACACATCAAATTGTTCAAATTAGTTGTGTTTTCGTGACTTTTATACTGAATGTCTCTAATATCCAGTTTAAATAAAATAATAATGATAATAAATATATAAAGTAGCGGTGGCAGCACCGCAGCGTAGCTACGCGGTCTGTGTATGACCCTTATCTGGTCAGCTGTATCTAGACTATGTAATGCGAACTGATGCGAAAGCAGTCAGTCAGTTGCTTTGTGACTTACTTCTAACTTGACATCACCAATACATCGACTGTACTCGTTTACAACTATAAACATAATATATTTATAAAATCCAAGATTAAAATGATAGATTTTTTATTTGCGCTTGTAAATGATTGAAACAAGAAAATGCGCTTGGGAATGTTGAAAACAAGAAAATTATCACTTAGGTAATATGTTTGAAATGCTTTTTAAATAAAAAATCAGGCGGCGGAGAATACCTGATAATATCAGTGATATCTTGAATATATCAGTGAAATTGTGACTTTGTCAAGCAAAAGGACATTATGATAATTTTAATGTGTTTTGAATTCTCAAAATTATATTAGCCTATCTACTATTCTATAAAACATATTTCTTTCGGAATTATACTTAATCCCTTGATAGTGGTGTATTTTATTTTCAACGAATTCTTTAAGTTAGTTAGCAAGTGAGAACATATATCCAAATTCTGAACAGAAACTTCTAATTATAAATTGTAATTCTGCTTAGGTTTTTCTTTACATTTTCTTAATATTCATTTTTTTAATAGAATTTAAACAAATATTAATAAAGTATTTTATGGATTTATATTCTAAATCCGAATGTGTGAATTGATAATTAACTACTTCTGGTAGAAGTTCAAGATTAAGATCTATCGATTCGATATTTTCGAATGTACAACTCAAAATTAAGTGAAACAAAGCCTTAATAAGGATGAGGTCAAGTTTAAGTACAGAAATGTAATTTTTTCCGAAACATCACTTTTGTAATTTTAAGCAATCGATTTAATCTATAAACTTTATTTTAATAAATGCTTATGAATGAAATTATTACAAGTAGAATGGATCCCTCATCTTTAGCGATTCCACTATACTTATCCATAACGTCTACTAACATTCTAGTGAGAGGGCTCGGAGACACCACGTGTGGTTTAAGGTTAACTCATACTCCTAAATTTTCAGACCGCTACCCTTCGTTCTGTGTAATCTTTCTAAAATGGAACCACAAAAAATTAAGATAATTCGCCGCCTGATTTTTTATTTAAAAAGCATTTCAAACATATTACCTAAGTGATAATTTTCTTGTTTTCAACATTCCCAAGCGCATTTTCTTGTTTCAATCATTTACAAGCGCAAATAAAAAATCTATCATTTTAATCTTGGATTTTATAAATATATTTCAACCATTTTCAGTTTGAACGAAAAATTTCCAATTTAAAATACATTTATTAGATAGAATCAATTTTTGCAAATAATAATAAATCACTCATCCATGCAAACTCAACAGGGGAATTTCAATCCAAAATTCCAAATCTGAAATCCAAAAACCATGTTCATTAATGAACAGTGGTTTAACATTAAAATGTGCTAGGCTGTCAATAGAGAAATTGAAAAAGTACACGAATCCACGTAAAACACATAAAAAGAAATCACCTCACAATTTATATTCTCGTTTTCATTCTTTGAGACGTACCTCGTTTACCATAATCAGACTTAGTTACTGGTACATTAGTCGATTTCTGTTTTACATCTAATTTGAATACACCAAGATGAACATAAGTGAAAATACTATCAATGCCTTGACCAAAAATAACTCTGTATAAACTTCATAAAATGAAGGCGAACATTTTATGACAGAAATGATATCATACATTCATAATGGTAAAATAATTCCACGTATTCCTGTAATGGTATAAAGACAAAATTATAGGTTTAAATTTAAGTTTAAAGTGAAATGTATCATTTAGCGTGGTAAACATAAAGAGTAAATCCAAAAAATCCAAAACAGAACCGAGGGTATGTTGAAACCAAGGATAACATCTCGTGTGCACGATTACGTTCAGACTGTTCGTTTAGACCGTGAAAATATTCATCATTATCTGAATGGATCGATGAAAACAAAAAGAACAATTTAGAGAGAAATATCATATCAAAACAATAATATCACTTATACCCACATTGATATAAAGATTGATGCAATGAAACGTGTAATTCCATGAGAATATCCGAGTAAATCTAGTACAAAAAACAAAAGCAAAGAATAAATTGATTCACCAAAAAGCACCACACAAACATCAAAAACATAAACAGCTGAGGACGATGTTTTGATTGTAACACGAGTTGAGTTGATTGAGAGATTGAGTGTTGAGGGTTGGATGCTGAATGTTATGTGACAATGATTCTGGAACTGGTTCGCGAATTGATTATATGATTGGAGGAGCGAACGAACAAACTCAAGCCCGAGCGGAGCGAGGGTTTGAGTTTGTGAGTGATCGACTCCTCTGGCGCCGCTTGATAGGAAAAGGCATGTGTAGAGGGTTTCGGCTATACCCGTTGAATGGATCGGTCTGAAAATTTTACACAGTGTTCTGGTTGGGGTGAAGTTGTGCCTTTGCCTAATAGGTCAAAGGTCAACGGAGCAGCGATTTTTCAAAAAATAAATCAAATTTTGCATAGAAATGTGTAGAGACCAAGTGTCAACAATGGAAGTGCACGTGATAAGCACACACGCCAAGCAGCGCGCCCGCTGTGCGCAAAATGGATGCGCAGTGACAAACACACCCACACAATAGTGCTGTGATTCATTGTGGGCGTGTTTGTATCTTAGAACAAATTCCATACTATTGACTATACCTGTTCGAAAATATTGAACATTTTTTGATTTGACGATCCTTTGTTCAGGATTGCGTTTATACGGTTCAATGGATCGCTCTGTAAATTTTATCAAAAATTCTGGTGTAGGTGTAGACGACCTGGTTAAATTTTGGGCACAAAAGGTCAAACGTCACCGGAGATTTTAAAAAAATAATGATTAGTATTTTAAATAGAGGTGTATTGATGAATAAGTTGATGTGTGTGTCTGTTGCAATCTGATGTCTCGACGATGATTGAACTGATAAGAAAAGTGTCCGCGATACCGCCGCTCCGACTTCACGCCAACGGCGTAACTTAAGACTAGTATAAGTTGTATCATTGCAGAGGTGAAGAATACAAATCAAAACAATAACAAAACATGTCACAACAGACAACACATCAACACATACACAGAGAGAGAGAGGGAAGAGAGAGAGAGAGATACTTTGTTGATAGGAACAAGGCTCGGCACACTAAAATAGGAGTTTTGGGAACTCATAACCACCGAGATAGCTCCGAATTGATCCACAAATGTCCATATACACTCGATCTCAATCACAACAACACACATAAAGCACAGTTTGTACTGCTGACAGTAGACTTTCAAACTGTAAAGCGAGAGATTAGCAATGTGTTCAGAAAATGCGACACATGCCACAGCAAAAGTGGCGTGTCGCACACGAAAGGTCCATTCATATAGTTTGAACTTCTAATTTACACTTCCACTGTACACTTGAAAAACCTTCCTTGAGATGTGCAACGCCGAATGGTATGATTTTTTATGGGCGCTAACGCCCTCCAATGTTTTAATGGGAAAAAGCGTTACTCAACACAGTCAAAATCATAAAAAATCTATAATATCAACTGGGTTTGAGATAAATCTTCACATGGGAGAACAAAATATTGGACATTACAAAATTAATGAGCCTCAAAGGTGCATAATATGCACTGCATATAAGTGTTAACTGATTGTACACTTTGAGGTTACTTTGCAAGGGGGCAATAGGCAATAATAAATAGCTTGTGCTGATCAATATTTATTTGATGAAAAAATATTTTTTGATATATCAAATTTTTAGATGTAAGTTGCCTGCATTGCAAAATTATTTTTTTCTATTTAAAAATCCGATAACGTACAACAAATAGCCAATGTAAATGAAAAATATTTCTAAAATGGTTTTGTATGTTATCGCTTTGTTGGTTTGGCCGATGGTGACGCCGTAAGAGGTCTCCTTGCAGGTAATTCTCTCAAATAGATTTAGATATTTAATTTTTAAACTCCCAAAGAGTTTTCCCTTTAATAACAGCAATTGAACTGTTGGAATTACGTTTGCCGACTTGTGAATGACTTTATTGACTTGAGCTAGTTGAGCTAAAACTTGTGTGCCAAAAACAAACTGAATCCATAGTATCCATATCAGTATTGCTCTTTCAACTGTTGAGACATTCTGATGATAGATAACACGATTGACATAGTAAATGTTGATTGAGCCAATTGTCAGGAGAGTTGTCTGCATGATATTACTCCATAGTGCCCGATTCTGGTACAGAAATCGCATTGAAAGGTTCGTATGTTGACACAGAAAATGATCCAATGCTCTGAATGCTATCTTTGTGGCATAACTAGTTGAACATTTTACATTACATTTTAATCGAAAAATTCGGATCGAGTTGATCAGCTGGCCATTTGCCTCATTGATATGTTCTTTATAGCAGGTTATGAGTAAAAAGGCCGAACCAACCAGAAAGTTGGTCACTAGTAGCGTATTGAGGAATATATATTGAAAGATTAGCAAATCGCAAAGCAAAATTGGATAGAACCAAATTTTAAATAATGGCAGAACTGCCTTCAGAAAGTAGATTAAGATCACTAATTGAATTGACACTGAAAAGAACAAACGAATTAAATATAAATATTTATGAATATTTTTCAATACTTACTAATTAGATTCAACATGAAATGACTCATTTTACTGGATAACAATAACATTTTCAAAAGTTTTATTCGATTTTTGCGGGACAAATCTTGAAAAGCATACAACTGACAGTTGAGAAAGTTTGCAAGTTTGATGTGAAGCATGTTGCGCCACATAATAATCAAAGCTTTAAAGTAAAAATATTTGTGAAATATCGCTCGCAAATATTTGGGGATTTTTTTCTTTGGTAGCAATTTTTTGATGAGATTTTCACGAATTTCACAAATTTCCTGTTTACTTTTGAGTGACTCGACATAGGCATCGTATGTGCGCACCACCAGATCGTTCACATCTTGCCAGAGTATTCGATCCGGGCGCGAAAAGTATACAGTTCGATTTACTTCAAATATGAGCGCACAGAATAGAATCTGTGATCCAATTAAGTACGGGTCACCGTATTGGCTTGAATGGGCCTTGATATAGGTCGCAAATTGATCATATTGCAAGATAATGTTCCAATAATCATTCTTATCTGGATATAAAATCAGAACAACCAAACCAACCAATCTTAAGATCACTAGAGCAATCAAACACAATATAGCCAAATGGTGCGCTCTATATTTACGAGTATTTCGAAAGTAGATCAATTGCTTCGCTTCGTGGTAAAGAGAATTTTCTGTGTTTGGAAACATTTTTTGTTTTGTTAGGTTTTCTATTTTGTCATTGTATCAAGATTGTATTGTGTCAAGATCAAAGTAGAATTCACTTAGATGAACGTAGATGGACTTTAAACATTTTTGATGTATTTGAAAGAAAGCAAAATAGCTGAATTTAAGGTTCGAAACATGTTTTTGAACAGAATATTAAACAACAAAGTGCCAATCAAGATGTAATAACAAAACTGGGAACAAGCGAAGAATTGGGATTTTAACAATTTTTAAGTCAATTCGAGAAAGATTTCTCCTGAGACTGACTACGACCAAGACAAAGCAATCAAAAGTAAAGCAATCGAAAGTATATTTCAACATATCACGACTTGTGTTTGTCATTAACACACACTCGATATAAACAAGGTGATTTTCTTTTTCAAATCAAACACCAACTTTAACGGATTCATTTCAATTTATTATTTATTATATTTGGCAACACACCGTATATATGAGACTCCAAATTAATTTTGCTAATTAATTAATTAATTTAATCAATTTAAATTAATTTTAAAAATGTTAATTTTCCGTAGATTTTCAAATCAAGTGCTCGTTAATTGTTTTTGAATGATCGATCAAAACTCATTTCGGACTCGGGACAAACCATTTTGTTCCTGTGCAAAAATCGTTTTTTAATGACAGTAAAACGGACTACAGAACAGTGCAACACAAAAACTTCCTTCATTTAAATGTTTTTTTTATTCGTTGGTTCAAAATGAAACATAGACAGACTTGAGTTAATTGACTTCGTCAATGACATACACTAATGATATGGTATGAAATCATTCTTTATGGTAGAAAACGTTAGTTTATTTGAATCTACAAATTAAACGAAATTGTATTTATAGTTTTACTTTAACAATTGATGCAGTTTTGGTGTCTAGATAGGCCACGTCACCTGTCTGAAAGTGACTGCATGCATTCTCAACTGCGATCAAGCACGGAATTCCAAACTCTCTGGCAATGACAGCACCGTGCGAGATTGTGCCACCAATCTCAGTGACAATGCCCGAAATGAGTGGGAAGTATGGACTCCATCCAATGTCGGTCGAGTAGGTGATGAGAATGTCTACTTGTTGAATGTTCTCGGCTTCATCGATGCTCGCAGCAACACAGACTCGAGCTTTCACATCACCAACAGTCACTGCGGTGCCAGTTAAACAAACTGAGTTTGCATCGATCTGAATTGTTGCCAATTTTTTCTTGTCATCCTAGGCAGAAAAAGGCGTTTGTTTAATTTATATTAATTATACTAGTAAACTATTTACCCTTGGTCGCATTCTAAATCCCTTGATAAACTCGTCAAATTTGAGTTTGTTCATCTCCGGATACAATCGCTTTCTCTGTCTTGCTTTCATCACCAAAAGGGGATTTCTCTCGCCGGCAAGCAATCGTTGTGTTTCATCAATTTTCAAATAGAAAATCAAATCTTGTTCCGGCAGTGTTCCATTCTCAAGCAGATCCTTTCCAATGTGCCACAAAGCCTCTCTTTGGTGGTCGTGAATTTTGACATATATTGATTTTGTATTTTCTCGCTGGCCAACCGCGTCTCGGCACCAAGGCAGAAGCCACTTTTTGATCAGTAATTTGGTCAACCAATTGAGTGGTGTTTTAATCTCAGACATTATTTCCTCTATTGGCTTCACTTGTTTTGGCTCAAGCGTAGCGCCTCCTTTTAATAAAGACTTTAACAACGACATTAGAAACACTAGTTGTAATATACCAAATGTGAGCAATGCTCACTGAGTGCATACCTTGACCACTTGAACACAAGGGAGTGGCTTCTTGCCCCATGGCAAATGTAAAGGGTCAAGTTCACGGTAACCTCGATGGCCATGTTTCGTGAGAAACTGTGCAAACAGTTCCGATGCTGTAGGCTCATTTCCGTCTGTCGATTGCAATACTTTCAGTGCTTTTTCGTCGGTCAATTGGCCGAATGTGCGTTTGTTCTCAATCGCTTTGGCAATTTGTCTCAACATGTTAGGAACCTCTGCGCTGACCACATCATTGCAACAGCTCAGCAACAAGTTGTAATCGTTTTCAACGTTTGAAGTGTCTTTTGATCCTTTCAGCAGTTTTATCAACATCATTGACTTCACTGTTGAGCCTATCGAGGCCATTCCATGCAGCATCGTGTGCGAAGTCAATTTTGACATCGAACTGAGCACAATGTTTTGCTTATCTTTCAAGGGAGCCTCTTTAAGTTTGCTTACTACCATTTCACCGTAATTTTCTTTGCCAAATATTCGTTTTTTGAAGCTTTGTACATGTTTGTTGTTGAACAGGAGGTAGTAGAACATGATCGCTGGGAATATTATTCTGATTAACAGACTTTGTGGCTTGGAGTGGGCTCGAATTTGCTCGATGGCAGCCAACACATCCGGGTCGGTGATGTGCCGACCGAAGAAAGCCAACACTTGTGCCACACTGTAATCTGAAGTGGGGTAATCACGAAAGAACATTTCGAATGGTCCCTGAGAAGAAACTGTTAGAGGATTTATAATGTACAATGTTAGTGCACTCAAACCCCTCTCATCGAGAACATTAGCTGATTCCACATGAACCCTAGTCCTGGCTTATACGGATTGTAGTCCTTCTCTGCTATTGAGCCTTGACGAATTTGATTTCTCTAATATTGGGGGAAAAACACGGATCCGTAATGGATTTCATTTTTCAGAAGCCTGTCCTGCAAGGTTTGTTAAAGCAGTTTTGTAGAGTTTTTAATTCCCTACAAGCTGGTATCCTCAGTTTCGCATAACTCCATCAAACTTTCGAGATAATCAGATCTAAAGTTGATAAGGACAAAAGTTTGCGATTTTTTATTTCATTGACCACTTTATATATTCCATTCGGACTTTTTGTAAAGTTGTTAAGCTTAATGTAATCTATTACATATATTTTATACAAAAATAAACGTTATCATTATCAATGTGGTTCATCAGATCAAAATTTAACTGTTTTAGCTATGTTTTGGCATTACTTGCAACTTTTCTCACTAGATGGCGCGACATGACATATACATTGCCATGTGCTGTGCTGTGGCCGAGTATAGTCTGCTGAATGAAGTTGATGTGCTATGCCTAATTAATGATTAATGATTTTGAAATGTCTTTTCTGATTGGCGCGAGTTCACGAGTTTTGTTTCGCCACTAAACGAAATCACTACATCTACACACAAACCTCATCTCAAAATCAATCTATTATCACATCATTGCTTCTTTAACAATTCAACATGTCTGAATCTCCTTCTTCTTTGTTTTCCTCTTCTTATCCTTCGTCTTCTTCTCGGTCTTCTCTTCTTACGCAATTGGTCGACTTGAACCCCTGCCTAAAAGTAAATACATTTTCAGTCATCAAGTGTTTCCACCAGACGCCTGGCCTCAGGTGGACATTGGCTACACACTTGACACCGCCAATGCGCTGGGCATTTTGTTTGTGAATCGACCAATTGAACAGAGACACAAACTGACAATTGACCAGTCAACAAACACTGTCCGGCTTGGTGCAGTTCCGGTTCGGAAGTATGAGTTAAGTAAATTGTTGACACGTCACTGGCGAATTAAACACATTTTGATGGGCTCACTTTGGGCCATCTATGTTTGTACTATGGCACTATTTGAAGGCATAACTTTCTATGTTGATCAAAATCAATTTCTCAATGTTGTCACAATTGTATACTGGACTCTACTATTTCCACAATTCATGTTCTACATAATCTATGGTAAGTATCAAATCATCACAAGTTTTCAAAAATAGTAAAAATATGTTTAGCCGTTTTTGGACAGGTCATTTACATCACACTCACCAGTTTGTGCATTCAAGCAATTCAAACGGGTCTCATACGTCAACTGAAGCGCAATAATGCTTCACTTCAGTCCAGTCATAAAGGACATATCTATACATGTATTCGGAAACAGTTGTACATTAACTGTAATATTGTGAGTCTATGTGAAAGCATTTCAGCATACACAAATTACTGTTCACCAATCCTCTCGGTTTTGTTTCCAAGTTATTTCTCCATTCAGTGTTATCTGCTGTACACAAATTTGTTTATTGATACCGTTCCGGTCTTATTGAAACAACTTTTTTACATTGTCATCATCGAATTCAATGTGTTTCTATTTGTCTTCACACGACAGTGTGCAATGGTGGCGAGAAATAATCAACAATTTACCCGGCTCAATCGAGCGTTCTACTCGAATGCATTTGTCAAGCATCGTGAAGTGAATAAATTTGGATTGGCCAACCTGCTAAAGGTATAAAGGTATATTGATGTTTTAAAAACCTTAACCATTTGTACAGGTGCAAACACTACAGACCGACAAGCGCTTCAAGGCATATTCGTTTCGAGTGTTTGGTAATTTTCGAATCACTTCCAACACGTACATTCTGGTAAGTGCAAACAAAAACGCAAATTAAAATGGATTTCTAAACACTTTTCTCTATATTTAGATTGTATCATACATCAGCTGCTTCTTTATGTTCATGTGCAAGAGACAATTTAAGAATATCTAATAAAATGATCAACTCATTGTGAGCATAAAAGGAAATTATATTTTATTAATTAAAATTATTATTAATTTTTTATTCGATTAATTTTAATGCTAATCGATTATAAGCAATGTGCAATAGATAATGTAATTCATAACAAAAGATTCAATTAAGTCGGTGTAATTTTCTTTAAGATAACAAACAAATGCGCTCAATTTCGCCTGAATCGTGTTTTGCGCTACTTTTAGCACTCCACGTCAGAAGAAATATATATGTCAACAGAGTTGATTTCTGGTTGCGCTGGTCTTGGGACCGACTGATCACCGGACCTAGGGTCCGTTCGCCAACTACGCTACCTACCCTGTTTGACTAGTTTCCTCCTGTGCAGCTAGGCCTTTCTAGCCCGCATCTTACTCTCTCTCTCTCTCTCTCTCTCTCTCTCTCTCTCTCTCTCTCTCTCTTTCTCTCGCTCTCTCCTGTCCTTGCGAGACAGGCCGTGCCATTCAGTTCTCAACCTCTAAACTGTACGCTTCTCCTCTCTGTGCTTTTGTGCTTTTGCTCGCCCGAGCTTGTGCTTGGATTCTGCCTAGAATCCCCGAATCGAGTGCCCCGTGCCTACGGTTGGATTCAGCCTTGAATCCTCTGAATCAATATCCCAACAGCTATTTGTATAATTGAATCTATTTTGTGATTGACTATCGAATCGTACATCAATAAAAGTGTTCAAACGCAAGTAACGACTAAAACAATTCATTTACCGAAATTACGCCCGCTCTCGGGTCCCGACTTGTAAGGACCCGAACCAAACGCCTATTATTTATCGACATATATACTATACAGCACATGACCTCCATGACTAATTGGTTTGACGATATTGATCTGGACATAGACATTTCCACTATTTCGACATTCAACATCGGAAAATATTTTCAGTTTTAATTTTCTTCTGAAATTAACATTTGCGTTTTAATTTCACTTTGACACGCAATTAAAGAATATCAATAAATATAATTATAATTATTATAATTAATTAAATTAATATTTTAGAAATTCTAGAAATATAACTTTAATTTATTAAATTCAAAATTTATTAGCAACATTTTACTCTCCCAAAAAGTACATTCCAATAACTTGAAACATGTCTATCCGAATTCTATTTAGAATCCTCTGGAGAATTTTTAAATTCATCACCAATCTATTAGTAGATCATCTAATATTCATATTTCATCAACTTGATCCATTGCAGCAGTCATTTGAACCGCGTTCGTTACTTCATTATTCATACGAAATTTGTGTATTGATTTGCATAATTCTGTACGGAAATGTTGGCTTTCAGTTGTATGCATTCGGTAGCTTGTCCAATCTGTCCACAAGTCCGTACATATTCTCACACCAAGTTGCGCCTCAAATTGTTTGGCTACATCTCGATTTTGGTTTTGCCACTGATATTTGCGCAGCAATTGCAACCTTGACTGTACTATTGCTCAATGACAAAATAAATGAAAAGTCCAAATTTTTGATAGATAAGGAAAACAAACTTTGTATTGGAACGATCCGTATTAATACAGATGAATCAAATCAAATGTTATTGTACCGAAAACGGGTCAAACAGTTTTTGATTGTTCCAATTAGCGCTGCTGGCCTATTCATTGTCTCTGGTTTTATCGTCTTTGCCCTTTTCATCAATGATTTCCCATTTATCAATTGGTTTACAGTTTTGTTTTGGTTTTTACTGTTCCCACAATTTATTTCTTACATCATTTATTGTAAGTTTAACTTGAAATATTAATTAATTACAATTAATCAATTGATTTAGCTTGTTTCGGCATGGCAATCTACATCACTCTGTCCAGCATTTACATTCAAGTGATGCAAAAGTCTTTGATTGCACAAATTTCTGACAAAAATAAGAAACTAGAAAAAAATATTAAGTTGTCTAGGAAAAAGTTAATTTTCCATTCTTTGTGGTTTCTACGACTGAGTTCTAAAGCTGTCCGACAATGTCAAACCATCAAAACATACAGCAAATTTTGTTCTTCAATCCTGACAATTCTGTTTCCATTCTTCATTTGCGTTCAATGCTACCTTGTGTACGTCAATCTGTACCTAAATTCAGTTCCCGTTTTAATCAAACAGATCTTCTACGTAGCCATATTTGAACTCAATCTATTTCTATTTGTGTTCACACAAGAATGCGCTAAAGTAGTGAAAAATAACCGTAAATTGGAAATGGAAAATCGTAAACTGTATCTCAATTTGTTTGTCAAAAGAATTAGATCACCAAAATTTGGCGCAAATTGGCTTAAAGTAATGTATTCATACGGTTTATTATTGATTTAGAATCTTAAAATTATTTAGATTCAAACTCTTCAGACAAACAAACGTTTTCAAGTGTATTCGTTTCGAGTATTTGGAAATCTTCGAATAACACCAAACACATACAATTTGGTAATGGTTTTAAGTTGAATTAATTTTCACGTTTTTATTTTCAGATCATTACCTACATCAGTTACTTTTTCATGTTTTATGTTAAAAATTCAATTTCAAATGAACAAAGAGAATGAAGTGCTCAAAGTTGAGTGCTTAGTTCCACATTCATTTTAGCACCACCATGTAAATTAGAAACATTAAAAATATATAATTTAATCAAATTAATGTCATATCTCTCAAAAAACTCAAAAAGCTTGTATTACCTTAGAATGTAAGGTTATTACTTTAAAATGTAAGGTCATTACCTTAAAATGTAAGGTTATATGTTTAAAAACATAGTTTGTAAACATAAACATCATAATGTTTCTTTCATTCACATATGTTATATTACTGTTATATAACTGTGTTCACCCGTATATCTCGAACTAAAATACATAATGGAGAAGAAACCCTTTCAAAAACTATTGAAATTGGCTGAAATGTTTGAAACGAACACTAATGATGCATTTAAACTGTTTTTACTGTTTTTCACATCGATATAGTAGTTTTCTTAACATTTAATTTGGCGAAAGTAATTAAAAATACATGAAATTGTGTTTTGACATGATCGGTAACTTTTAAGTTGGCTCATTGAATATATATCTAGTTTGCAATTTGCAATGCGACAACAAATTTTATGGAAAGATTCAATTTTCTTAAATTATTATAATAAAAAAATGTTTCTTTAAAGAAGCCAACTCAATTTGGTTAGCTTGGTTGGGATATTTGGCCAAAATCGCGAAAATTTGATTAATTTAGGTTAGGATTTCAGTGGCATTTTTAAGACAAAATTTGAGGTGCTTTATTGCCCACATCAAATGGCAACTTTTTCTCAAATCT
This sequence comes from Rhizoglyphus robini, assembly GCA_023373905.1. Classification (NCBI taxonomy): domain Eukaryota; kingdom Metazoa; phylum Arthropoda; class Arachnida; order Sarcoptiformes; family Acaridae; genus Rhizoglyphus; species Rhizoglyphus robini. Next base: position 321,517 of record JAKIJQ010000074.1, on the reverse strand, counting down.
ATAGAAACGTTTCCCGCCAAAAAATGATTTTGAGGGGTGCCACAGCCCCCTGAAAAATATTTTGATTACAAATTTTTTCCGAGAAAATGTACATTTTTGATCATATCTCATCTATTGGCTAAATTTTACACAAACTGAGATAGCCAAATTGATCATATATGTGCAAAGTATGGATTCTGAACAAAATAGAGAGTATGAATCGATAAACTGAGTGTGAAATGAGAAACAATCGTCTTAACAAATTTTGCCTCCAAACCACATCGCGGTACATAGCCACTTACCCCCATTTGAAAAGGAAATTTGATTTTCAAATATCATGTTCTCGGTTATCCCAACAGACCATCACTAAGCCAACCAAAGGATCCTATTAGAATCCATTCTACCCAATTTTGGCACTAAGCCAACCAAAGGATGCTATTAGAATGTTATCAAAATTTTTATAATTGAACATGTAAATGCATTTATGGCGTTTAAACTTATCGATAGTATCGATATATTCTTCCTCATTGAACCTCATCATTGGCAATGGTTACAATGGGTGATAACATCGATAGTATCGATTAAGTCATCTTAGTCACGTGATATTAGTTAAAACCCAAGTTTATTGGTTATTCTGCATAGCACAGTGTTATCAAAGAGGTTATAACAAAAGTTATCGATTTATACAAAAGTATTTAGATCAAAGGTAAATGAATGAGTATCATAATGATAGAGTATTTGAATAAATTCTAAAAATAACAATAACACAACATTGTTAGTTCTAAGGCACTGACCGAAATTGCTGAATGATAGGTGAAAATGATAATTTTTGGTTTGTACTTTTACAGAGGTTTTCGAAAATTCAAACAACCAATACTTCCACTAATGTGGCTACAGTCGGTAAGATATTTGAATTTATAATTCAAATTATATGTTTTAATAAGCTAATCGCCAAACAGAGTGCTGAAATTAACGACAAAGACGCATGGAAACTCAAAGTGGCTCTGTATCCACTGTACACAATCTATTTTTTTTATATATTTAATAATCTATGGAGGAATTTTTGATTTTAATTGGATCTCTTGTTTGGATGTTTTGGAAAAGATTTAAAAAAGTATTTTTTGTTTGTTTCTTCATAAACAATCATAATGATGATGTATTTTTGTTTGATAACTGAATTTAGAATTCTACTATTGTTCAAAGTGCTGATCAAAATTTGAAATGAAACAAACAAAAACGTTTAGTTACGTCATATAAGAACGGCTCCTTATTCAGTAGTATTCGCGTTGGGCTTGCTATTTCGGCAAATCATCATAAAGAAGGTACTCATGATGTAGACGGCCTGAAAAATTAAATAAATTTAAAAACATAAATAAAATATAAATAAATAATTAAAAATAAACTTACCATATTGAATGCAGTCGAATCTAGCCGATAGCCATTGATCAAACGCATGCAACATCTATCAAAATTGCGATTCGTAGCAATGGTGTCGATCTGAAATGATAACATTTTTAGTGTTTAAAATCAATTTTGAACAGAAAAAAACCTACATTGGTAAGTTGCCTCGGTGTAGCCCACGGAAAGTTGAGCTGAAACAGCACACAGGCCTTCACATTACGCATGTAACACTGATCATTATTATCATCCACCTGGGCACATCGATAAATGACCGAAAATATCAAAACACCATACTCCACGACATAAAACTGAAAATACGCTCGCTCAGCAACCGTAGCCTCATAAAACAGACAACAGTACAGTAGGTAACAAAACACAGCGACCGATCCACCAAACTGGACAGTGATAAACTTGCTCCAAAAGTGATTGTACGCTCGAATCTCCGAGCACTGATACGCCAAGTGACCATTGATTGCACAGAAATGTCTCCAAAGGATGGGAAAATTGCTCTTCCGTGGAGAAGCCTTGATTGATGGATTCTTCAACAGATCGATCAGCCTGTCTTGCAGGGAAATCAAATACTTTTGCTTGATCATCAGATATTTGGTTGCGACAAAATAGTGACCAAACACAAACACAACCGCTATGGATATTTGTAAATTTTAAAATTTTAGAAAAATTAAAATTTTTATGACATTCAACTTACCAACACAAAGACTCCACAAAATAATCGGAAGTGCACAGGTCAATTGAAAATAATGCCTCCAAGTGGTCACTTTAGTTAGCAGAAAAAACACCAAAAAGTAAATGTACGCAAAACCAAAAACCCACGCAGAAAATAACTTCATTTGCTTCTGAGTTTTCGCACGAAAATCACAAATCACTTTTGCGTTTGCCTGATCCCAAGCCTTACCATCCACAATCAACGAACGTCCACCATCACGATAATGCAACAAATACATCGAGTAACGATCGTCCATCCATTCCGTGAAGCACAGATTGACACTCACCAGAAAAGTAGTCACACCACAGCACAGAATGATGAAATCACCTTGTTCCCAAAACTTCCGATGAAATACTTTACGTGAAAACAGTTCCGAAATAGTGCCACCGTTTGAATAGTCAAAATCATTCAAATACAGAACCCACAGTGAATCCGCAAGTAGATAGACTGCAGCCAGCAGCTGTACAGCAAACATTTTGTGTTTCAATTTCCATTTCTTAACTCTCGATGCACGGAAGAGTGACAAATTGGACAGGCCAACACCAATTGGGCAATCAAAAATTGGCTCAAAACTTTCAAGGCAAGCACGAATGTTTGCAGTAATCAGAAGATCAAGCCGCAGATAGGCACTCAAGAATATATGGAACATTCTCTCTCACCCAAGACAAGACAGTCAAATGAATATAATATTTTAACAAATAATATAATATAAATAATTTAATTAATTAATCCGAATAATACAATATTATTACAACACAATACGTTGGTGCTCTTTCGAAATAAACTCCAAGATTAATTAGACAAGTGTGGAAAATAGGGATATAAATCAATAAATATATAATATATCTTTGAAAGAAAATCCCAGATTTTGACAATTTTGGTACATGTATTACATATACTCGTATACAGAATAATTAATCTTGAGTTGTCATAAGTTATAAAATTTTTTAATACATTTCAAAATATTATCAGGTAAAGTTCATTTATTATTTTAAAATGAATGAACTTATTAAGATAATATTTACGAATTTTAATGTTTCCGGCATTTATAAAGAATCGAAACTATCTTTTTATTATTCAATTTTAGTTAGTCATTTGCACTTGGAATGTTTTGACATGTAGTACTTTTGAGATTTTGTCAGATCTAGACCCAAATTTGTACTTTTATAAAAGTATATACAAAAATACACGAAAAGTTAGATTTCATTACATTACAAAAATTTTAATCCGCATTAAATTTTATAAATTTCTATATACAATTTGATTTTCTATTTTATGTGGAAAACGCCTCGTGAATAATAAAATGATTCATCATTTTAATTAATTTAATTTAAGCTATTCATTAATTATAGTGGATTTCAAAATATTAAAATGCAATGCCATTGAAGTATATGAGTCATATAATATGACATTTAATTGAATTTTTCCAAGTTAATTAATTCTATAAATAAATACTATTTGGTTTGCAAATCCTGCAATCCAGAGAACGGAAGTTTGCTTATTTTTTACAAGAAAAAACGGCATTCCATTACCCTGAGACCCGCAATTTGCGGGTCTGCGGGTCCCTAACTTTGCGGGTTTGCGGGTCTTACTTAACCTCATAATGCAAATAATTGATTATTATATAAATCTAGTTAAATCTAAACTAAAAGTTTAGTTAGTTAGTAGGTTAGTTAGATGGTTAATTAGTTGTTAACCCAATAAAAGCATTAGGACCCGCAGACCCGCAAAATATGGACCCGTAGACCCGCATCCAATCGAGGGCAGCAGTGCCCCCAGTGCCCACCGGACCCGCAGACCCGCAAGTTGCGGGTCCCAGGGTAATGGAATGCCGAAAAAAACGGCGAAAACTGATACGAGTTTTGTTTAAAGCTAAAACACAACTGAAGTAAAGTATTAAGTAAGTAAGTATAGAGCAACCGGGACATACACAGGTTGAACTTTATTAATGGGGGGAAAATTAAATACACAAATTGAATAAAAACATTCAGTTAGGTTAGGTCAATAATTAGAGGCGAAAGGGTAAATGCGCCTTATCGTTGAGTACGTTATTATTTTGCCTTTTTGTCCTCTTGTCTTGCTTGAGCACCGACTCAACCGAGACATCATGCTTTGGGTGTAGAAAAAGTATTCGCTTGGGATGCAGCAGTGAAGGTCTCATTTATCTTGCCATTGAGGTTTGATAATTTGTCAACAAAAAGTAAAAACGGCTACATCATTCTGATCTTGTGGGAATCTGTTTGTTCTTGTTCAACTTCTAATGACTTTGGCTGTATTTTGTCGGCATCTTTATTTTTCGTGATTCTTGTCAGATTTGGTCGCCTTCAAAGCTTTCGCACCGGTTCCAAGTCTAAGTAACAAAAACTGAATTTCAATATAACATGTTTATTGTTCCGACAGTCAATTTCCGCCTGTTTTATGCAAAATTTAAAATCTATTTATTTCTCTTAGACTTGATAGATCTTTATGCTCCGATATGTTATTACTGTAAAATCTCAAACTAGCGCCGCGGCACTAGTTAATTTCGTCAGAAAATTTTGGACAAAAAACCCGGTTTCTCGTAACTTCCACAGTGCTTTTTCTGAGGCGCTTGTTTGAATGCCGAGCTTGTTAGAGATTTTTACGGTATTCATGAAAAAGGGATGGAGAATCCGAATCCGAACACAAAAATGAATTTTGGACTAGAAACCCGAAGTTCCATTTTGGAATTCCGACTTCCGGTGATGCATGGAGATTAATTTTGACGTAAAAAAAGTTTTAGAATAGTCCAAAAACATAATTCCACTCAAAAAACCCACACCGGAAATGGGGTCCCGGATATCGATCCAATTGTAACTTTTGACAATTTTCCGCAGTAGCGGTATTATAGGGGAGTATCCTCCTAAATTTTCAAGTCTCTAGCTATTGTGGTTCGTTCTGGACAGCCTTGACAATATGGCCCGATGAAGAGGTTAAACAAACTGCTTTTGCTGCTTATTTCGTAGGTTGAACACGAAAAAAAACTCAGTTATTTTGTGTACCCAGAGGTACATATAACAAGGTAAATTTAAATTTCCGTAATCAAAGTAATAGAGGTTACTAGGAAACTTAAACATGCAATAGAAACAAACTTTGAGCAGTAAACCAGCAGCTTTATGGAAAACGACCCAAAATGTTGTTATTTTTCTATTTTTTTGACAAATATCAATTACCGGTGATCGGAAGGACCCCTTTTGATCGATACCAAAGTGTGCCAATAATTGTGTCTTAAGCAATATAACCGGAAAATTTGGATCACAAGTTTATATTTTCAAAAGTCAATTTATTGCAACATTATTAATTTAGTGTTTTTGGAAACTAATAATATTTTCATTTGAAATTTTTCTCCATATAAATCGATACTCCGATTCAATTCTACATTCTATCTGGTGTATTCTCCAAAAAAATGAAAAGAAAAAGAAATGAACAAATAAAAATGTCATGTTAAAATGTCGAATTTCTTAGATGTTTGGATGTTATAGTTTGTTTAAACAAAGAATCTTATTTTTGCAAACATGGAAAGTTTAATAAGCTTTCTTTCTTTTGGAAAAACACTTCAGCGATACTCAATAGACCAAGTTGTGAATCATTTTGTGGTTTTGTATCAAAATACCGAACCAATACATCGAGCCGAATCATCATCGGACGACGAAAAATGCTGCAACATCAAACATCATTACGCATTTGCAATTTTGATTCTGTTAATCACACCAATCTATGGAACTATTGGACTGCATCTTCACTCTGAAACTGATCATCAAACGATCAATTACCGCACCACCGAATGGTTGGTGAAAAGTGAATTCATTTTCACGCATCAAATTGTACCGCCAATTGTGTGGTCCCAGGCGGACTTTGCTATTGGTTTCGATATTGTTGGCTCAATTCTAGCCTTGGTGGCATTGATTTTGGAACCCGAGATTGAGCAGAAATTCAAATTGTTGTTCAAAGATAATGCCGATGGTAAAACGTTTATGATTGGTGACAAACGGTTTGATGAAAAGGAATCTCGAAAGATTGTTCGAATTTACGATTCAAAAGTGAAATCAATTGTCCATATTGGAATTGTTCTTTACTGGATTGCATTTGTTGCACTGTGTCTGTTCAATGTTTGGTGCAATTCCGTTTACGGCATCGATATTATTTCGGCTTTCTTCTGGTTCAGCCTCTTTCCTGCGACACTATTCTACATTTGTTATGCAATCTATGAGATTGTGTTCTTCATCATTCTCTCCTGTCGTTACCTCTACATTGCGCAGAGTAGTTTGGAGCAAAAATTCGTAGAATTGAATTCGAAGGTTTCAACTAGTCAGAAAAAGTTAAAGCTACTTTTCATTTGGCTACAGTATCTGAAGCTCAATGGCGAGCTCATTCACACATGTCGTGTCATTGGAGCCTATTCTACCTTTAGCACCCCTTTACTGTCGGTACTGTTTCCATTTTACATTTCGGTAGAGTGTTACATTCTGTACATGGTGTCTCGCAGTAAGCTCATTGTGGCTGAAAAGTACATTCTACTATTGGCTTTGCTCTTTCTCAATTTGGCACTTTTTTATTATTACCCGAGAATGTGCAAGACTTGTGCGTTGCAATCGACGAATTGAATATCAGAATTGGAAATTCTTTTTCGGGTTTTATCGTGCCTCTGGTTTTCGGTTCATTCACGGGAGTAATTTGATCAAGGTAAAATTATTTTATTAATTCAAAACAACAAAAATTAAAAAATTTATCCTTTAGGCCGAGACCCTCCAGATGAATCGTCGTTTGCATTTGTATTCTTTTCGGTTGTTTCCAAATTATCGAATTACAACTCAAACTTACTACATGGTATAGTTATTACCTCGAAATTTTATATCTTAATTTAATTTAAATTTTGAATAAAACAGATTATAACATATATTCCAACCTTCTTCAAGTTCATCTCTTCGAATCAGTATCATTCGGAAATTCAACAATAAAAATCCTACTAAAAATGGAGTTTGCAAATTCAATTTGGTTGTTCATAAAGGATGTAATCATTATCAATTATTAAATTTGTGCATCAATTCATACTTTTATTTGAAGAAGTACATGAACGTGATTGAGATAAAGTAGAATCTCTTATATATTAAAATCCCAATACGTCGTTGTTAAACAAAAACTTCGTGGGCCAAAACTAAAAGGACGTAGTTCCATGACAATTTTTATACAGACTAATTGGACATAAGAGAATCGATTGTAAATAGTCTCGATTGGATTCAGCTCAAAATTAGATCCTGGAATTTTGGATTTTTAGATTCATGAACTTAAAAAAATACCGTTGGATTCATCGTGAAAATCTAGGAACATTGATATATCATGTACTCAATACAAAAATTTGTCCTTGGTACCGAAAAAATCATTTAAAGGTTCCAGTCAACAGGCAAGCACAGAGCGTGTTTGTGTGGTCGTGTTGAAGAGTGTGTCATTTAGTGCAGTGGAAGGCATAGCTCAATCAAAACATTGCACAGCTGGGCAACCGCGCACACGATCAGCTGTTTGCTGTATCGCTATCAAAGCACTACATCACGTTGGTTCTACTGTTTTTCACATTTCCACGTGTTTTCGTGTTGATCTCTTATCGTCATCGTTATCAGCTCAACATTAACTCTTTTATGTCATCATCATGATTGTCATAATGACACGAAAGTTAACGTCAAGTACAATGACAGGCTTGCAACGACACATCTCAATTGGTATGCAGTTCTCGGTAATTATTTTGGATTAATTCCTAATCAGATTATAATTTATTTACTAGAACGAATCAGATATGGATTCAGAAACTGAGGATCCGTTCCTGTGTCCGTTGAGCATTCTGACATTGTGAGTTCGCTGGTTCTTTTTGATGGCTCTAAATAATGTTGAAAAGGCCTTTTCTTGAAATTTTGCTTTATTTAAAAGGTTTTGTTCTTAAGATGTTGCAAGTTTCTTAATTGATGTTTATTTTTCTAGAATGGCAAGCATTGGATTTTCTCTTTACAACCTGATTACGTTGTGAGTTTTAAAGCAAATCTTTATTCTGAAGGATCATATGGTAATTTCAAACTCAGAAAATGTTTAATGACTATGCAGTTTATCGGATGAAGACTGAGACTTTCGACGCTTGGTTCTTCATCTTCAATTTAGATTCATTCATTTCACTGATGATGTTACCTCGATGAATTCAACCCTTCCTGTTTCACCAGTACCAAGGTACCAATGGTAGAATATGCCTAACCGAACACATCGATTTAAAAGTTTCTTGCTCAATCTATTTTTTCCTACAATGTCATCATCTTTCACCTTTTAACTATTCCCTGGTCATTAATGCACCATAACAACACATATGAATCATTCTTCAGCAACATAATCGCTTCACGTATCGTTGATGAAGAAAATGTTTACATTCTAGATTTAAATTGTCAAGTCTAAAGTCAGAAAGTGCAATTTGTTGGATAAGAATTGTTCATTTCAACCTTATGTTCAATTTAACCCTCAAAATCACCTCCAGTTCTTTCTAATGTAATGACAATGTAGATCAATAGCTGCTTTGATGATGGATCTAAAAGCAACTTTCATTTCATCTCATGAAACTAACAAGTGTAAGTGATATTTCAAGGATATGTGAAGCCAGTTCACCCCCTTTCCCACCTTCCCAATTTGACAAATAAGGTTTGTTTGTTTCCGAAATCATCCAATAAAAGTATTTTTAAATCCTGAATTTGTCTGTTATTTGAATTGCCACTTTTATTGTTCAAATCTCTGTACAAAAGGGGGTTTTTTACAAGAAAACGTTCGCGCAGCGACAATTCCCATCGTGACCTGTCACGAGGGAATTGAGTTTTCTTGTAATAGTTGTATAATTTGCAAAAAAATTAGTCAATTTCAATCAATTTCAAAGTATTCAAATGTTTTGCAACTGTAATGAATATTAAAAATATAAAATGAGTGAAAACAAAATTTAATTATCCTGGTTGTCATTAAGGGGTTTTCCACAACAATCAATCAAACTCATATGAAGGTCATTTCGGACTCCTAGGACAAGCCATATATTTAAGTAAACATGGTAGTAATTCAAAGTTTCGAAGCCTAATTACTTTAGAATTGAAAAATATCTTATTATCGTTTGCTTGATCCAAAATGTTTCCATTTGAATGGGCAATGAGCTCAGTTGATTTATTATTTGTTTTCTGGTTGCTTCAAGTACCAAACTTGACTTTGCTTGTGTAACTTTATTTGACTTTTAATGACCTTAAAAATTTACCGTAAATTTGTTTGGGCGGAAGACATTATCATTAGGCAAAACTATCTCAGCAAAGCTAACAATCAACAATTCAACAAGAAATTTTATATAAACTCGGTGGATTCTCTGCATTTCAATTTGAGAGAAATAAAACCTGTCTACATAAAAAAAAGTGTCCAAAATGTTTGACATTATAATTTTGATCTTTTTAATTTTTCTAAACAAAATCAAACACATTGTCAAAATAGTCTATTTTCATTTCGCTGAATTCTACACTCATGACCACGATCCCATCAAAGACTGTGACACAATCGACCAAATTCCAGAGCTAAAGGCTAAGTATCCGTTGACCAACTTCGCCTTCTTTCCATGGATCAAAATCAGTCTGCACTATTTGCCAGCCGCACTAGGGACACTGTACCTTCAGCTGGACAATCTGTACATCATCATTGTGCATTATGACGGTGTCTACAATGCAACCGGAATGCCCGAATATTTAGTACATCGCATCTCACAGGAAATGTTCTGGGATCTTATGGACATACAGATTCCGGCTGGTACCTTTCAAGCCTTTCTCATCTTGGCCCATCTAACACTCACGCCTACTGTCGATCCGGAGTGTTACATGTTTGCAGTGTGGAATGAAACAATTCAGAAGAGAACCATTTACTGCAAAGGCAAATGTAAGTTGACATTGCGATTCTTGTTGTTATATCACAAATTCTTTGTTTGTTTGTCTAAAAAACAGTCTGGAAGCAATCAAAATCTGACCAACTTTTGAAACGACGTAAAATGTTGAAACGAATTTATGCGATGCTCAAGGTGCAAGTCTTTATTCAAATGTATTTGTACTATGTTTTCTATCATTTGGTGAAGGGCAACCTTTTGACCCGACGAAACATTTGGATAACTTTGTACATGCATACTTGGACCGTGTATGCCGGTTACGGTTAGTATTTCTATTAACATTAAATTTCAAAAAACATTAAATTTGACTTTTTTAGCTGTCTGTTATGTGTCGTTCTACTTTCACCTCACCACCATTTACATTCAATTTAAACAGAAATGCAAATTAAACAAAATCAACCAATTGCTGGATGAAATGACTCTGGTGGCAGAGGGCAAACATCTCAACACTAACATTTCTGTCCTACGTTGGACAATTTGGAACAAATTCATCAAATGCAATAGCAAAATTTTTCTTTTGTTCCGCGAAATTGCAAAGTTCAATCAATTTTGGAGCTTAATTCTGACTGTCTATGTGTTTGGCTATGTGATCATGATCTGTTCCATGACCTATGCTGTGCTGCATATGGAGGTGGACGTCATCACAAAAAAGTCGATGCACATATTCTTCACCACTCAGTTTCTGATCACCATCATTTTGCTCACGAGTCAATGCACCGCTATTGTACGTAAAAATGTGGACATCTACAAGAGTAACAGAAAATTTGCTATTCTGTTCACTCGAACGCTTCAACCAACCAACCTTCAAATGCTAAAAGTATGTGTGGTCAAAAGTGTATTATATTGTTGTACCATTTTAAAGCCCTCACATTTATACTTATAGCTTAGTAAAATGGTTTCAAATTTCAAAGGCACCCGCAATGGCTTCAAGTACATCAACGGCGGCATTATCGATTCTCGCATGTTTGAAATCGTAATGTTATTTTTTTCAAACAAAGTTTACCTTTTTTTATTGTGCTAATACATCTTTCTCTAAAACAGCTCTTTCTTTCGTTGACGGTGTTGTACATGAAAATTTTCAAAAAGAAAAATATGGGAAAGAACTTTATTGGATAAGTAATTCAAGGCACTGTATGTTATTTTTTGGCAAAATAATTCCTCATATTTAGTAGTAAATTTAGTTTGTAATAATTAAATTATTTTATTTTGTCGCAATTTCAGATATTCCAAAAATTTATTTTGTTATTAATATTTTGAACGCTGTAAAGTTGTGATGGTTTTGAGATGCACCGTGTTGTAACGATATTTACGAATGAACACGTATAATATACGAAAGCCACAATGCAATGTAATCTATAGTAATGGTATTGCACTTCTGCATTTACATCTCGAGTACATGTAATTAAACGCCCAACGTGTCTCGCTATCACTGTCATTGTACTATTGCCCTAAAGCGCACATTTGTGGGAAATTTGTTCCAATTGTCCCTTGAAAGCGTTTGCGTCAAATTGTGATGATTCATTTGAGAGAGTGACAACTCCACGTTAACTCAACAGATTGTGCAAGAACTAATAGTATGAATGATTACACGTATACGCCAACTTGTTTAATTTTTTAAAATCTGCCTACGTATAAATACAGTATGCAAAATTTTAAATTTGAAGCATTGTACTGTGAACAATCTCGCTGAACAAATTTAAATCAAAATGGCTGACCCGAATTGTAAAAATGATTCAAAATCAAAGATTCCACTTGTTCGTGGTGAAGCACCGGCCGACTTAGAGAAGCGTTGTCTCGATCTGTGCAAAATTTACATTGGTGGCAGTTGGAACAATGCTCAAGAAGTTGACGATATCGAGGTAAGTAGCATCACAGGTGGAATGGCCAATCAGCTGTATCGGGTGCAACTGAGAGATCGGGTGAAACGTTCTCCAAATTTAGTGTATCAAGATGATGAGCCAACTGATGTGGCAATCAAACTTTACTTGCCGAAACCGTTGAAAAATTTTCATGACGATGATGGGGAACGACTGACGGACAATGTTGTGTTGACTCTCCTGTCCGAAGTAGGACTTGGACCGAAAGTTTTTGGAATATTCAACGATGGTTTCATACAGGCGTATCATGAGGTATACGTTGTATTAGCTATGCTTATGAATATACATTTCTAAATTATTGCGTTTTTAATTAGCACGAATCGTTCAGCAAAAAACACCAGACTAACGAGAAACTACTCCGTGAAATGAGTCACAAATTGGCACAGTTGCATCACCTAAATGTGCCCATTCGTAAAAACAATGACTGGATTCTGAATGAAACAAGACAAAAATTGGAAAAAACATTGAACAACAACAAGCAAACCCAATCACTGATTGATGAACTCGAACTTAAGAACATTAAATCACTAAGTCCTTTGATTGAATTTGAAAACTTGCAAAAGTGCATTACAGCACTCAATCCGCCTTTGGCATTTTGTCATAACGATTTTCGTGGTGCCAACATTTTGGTCACTAAACCTGATGATAAGCTACTGCTGGTGGACTTGGAATTCTCTTCGTACGGTTGCAGGGGCAAAGACATTGGCATCATGGGCGAGCTGGGCTGTGAACCAACAGAATTTGAGAAACACGGCCTAAATAGTGATGCAGTAACTGGTGAAATTTATACAATTCTACATTGAAGGCTGTGAACAGATTGTGCCGGGCTATTCAAAAGATCCCAAAAATTCAGTTGAAAACATCATGAAAGAGACAAAACTAATGTCACTAGTGTCTCAAATGTATTTCTTCTCGCTTGTGATTAGTGCCAACGAGTACTATAAGGAGAAAGCAGAAGTTGACAAGAACATGGTAAGTATTGCTTTTTATGTGAATATTTGAGTAATGTGATATTCATTGAAAAATTAGATATTTAGCGATCAACAGTATGGCAAGTATTTAGCAAACAAAGAACGCTTGCTTGCCGATGGAACCATTGAACAACATTGAGACGCCACTCAACAATGACTCAAATGTATTTTTTGTTTTGTTTTATCAATTTGTACCCTGATTAGCTTTCCATATAACAATAAATACTGGAAATAATTTTAAAAAATCTAACTATTTCAAAAAATTTTAAGCATACTTTAAAACCCCTATCTCGAAGCTCAATCAACTTGAGCTACAGACCTCAAGATCGAGAGTAGTCAAATCTTTCGAGAACAAAGTCTTGGTCATTTCGATAATTTTGAGAGGCACAAATTATGGGCACTTTACTATAATACATTAACCAACATAGTCTTCGCCCATAATGTTCTTTTTAAATATCTTCATAAACAATACCGAAATCCAGAGTATAATCTAAATTGGAATTAAAAATTATAAGACTAAGATAAAAAAAAATATCAAAACCACAAATTATATTACAATCTCAAACATTCGCGAATCTATGATGCCATTGTTGAGGTAACGAAATCCAGATTGAGCTCCCTTGTTGGCCATTATTTTGCTAAGCTAAAAAAGGTTTTATTACTTTTTGTCATTGATGGGTTATACTCGATTAGAGCTCACATACCGTGAGCAACTGTGCACAAGTTGGTTTACAGTTCTTCGAGAAGACAAAGGCAAACTTTCGATTAGCTTTGTAAATGAGCACATTCTTCCGAACAACAATCGAACACTCATTTGTGATGAACATGATGGTGACAAGTGTTTGTATCGAAAAGAACAGATTGAACGACTGCATTCGAACCGAGTCTGCGGAGCCAAATAGGAGCGCATGCCCAAAGAAGCAAAACATCACCACATAACCGAAAATATAATCCGTAAGGATGAAACTCCAAAACTGATTGTGAGCGTGTAGTTCGCTGGAAAGAGACACAACTTTCCGATTGCAAGCCCCGAATTGTCTCCATGTGCAAATATTTTTTCTCTTTCGTTTAGTTGAATTTTTCCTTTCTAAAGCCACCATTTTTGCAATTATAAAATTCATTTTGCACAATATGTTTTTCTGTTTAAATTGAATATAACTAGTGACCAGATGAAAGTAAAATGCGACATAGTTGAGAGCTGCAGAAAATATTATCATATATGTTGATAATTTTAAAAAAGGTCTAGTTTACCATAAGCACCGTAAAATATAAGGAAACTGAAATATAAATAAAGCCATAGATTTCTCACTGTCCAGTTGTCTCCATTTATGTGATGAAAGCCAACAAAAGTGATATAAGTCAACCCAAACACCACCATCATAACTGGCGAGTAGATGCGCCTCAATTCTGACCGTTCACACAGCTAATAAACTGCCCAGTATACTGGTCATTTAGTTGATCGACCAGTATATTGGTCGATTCATGCATTTCAGAGAAGTCAACTTTCAGGATCGAAATTTCATCATGATCTGGTCTGATTTGTTCTGTTTCCAAACTAGTTTAATAAACATTACTAAACTAGACATATTACTGAAAAGTTGTCACTAAAGGGTCTTCGACTAAAACTAATACATAATAAAAATCCAAACAAACATCACTTACACTTTCCTCTATAGTAGATTGTACGCTTCTGTAGTGACTCGTTCCAGATGGCAAACATGAAATAGTCAGGGCTGACATTGGGCACTTGACAAAGATAGATATAGAGTAGGGATTGTTGCACTTGACCAGCACATAAAATGATGTCACTAATGCGCCAAAATATGTCCCAAATTATTCTGTGAGTGAGTAGTTCCGGCATGCCGGTCGATGAGTACTGTCCACCATGACGAATGAATACAATGTAGAGCGAGTCCAGGGCAAAGTATAGCATCACCATGACAGGCGGTACAAAGTGTAAATTTACTTTGAGCCAAGAAAATTTGCTAGACAAATGGTAAAAAGGACGCGCATTTTTCAAGTAGGCTATTTCTTGCAGTGTATTGCAGTCTTTAATTGGGTCAAGGTCAAAGTAGAATTCACGCAGATGGACAACAAGCATTTTAAGCAATTTATAGATTCTATTTAACAAGACAAAAAAGAACAGAATTGTAAATTTAAATATTCGTCTCATTTTTGTGGTGAAAGGTTGAAAGAATGGAATTGCCATATTGTCTTGCTATTTTTTCTCGATGACTTGCTCGACTGTATATGAAAAGAATACGATTCCAGATCAAATTGATTAAAAAAAAGTTTTTTTTTCAACTTCAAATGCCACTCAATTCATCAATAATAAATATACCTTTAATAAAAAGTAATTTCAAACTAGTATTCCTAACTTAATTCAATATTGTTGAAATTAGAAACCAATCATTAAAACCAAGCATTAGGCATAGTAGTTTTCGATAACAAATTAATAATTGACTTGTTTATAAAAGTTAAAACTTTTGTTTTAAGTTTGCTTTCAAGCTTCTATGTTAAAACTTGCAAATAGCACAGAATTTGAATTTAAAATCAATTATTCGAGGAGAAAGTGATAATCTAACAAGATTTGAGATTATAAAATTACGGTTAAATTTCAATCGCAAGTAAAAATTAATGCCAAAGTTGAACACACATTGTTTTTCTCATGTGTCCTAAGAGTCCGAGATATAAACTTTATTTTCGGGTTTCATTGATTATTGGGGAAAAACTTAATGCCTGACGCAATGTCGATAATGTTTTCTCTTAGAGATCGATCGGCTTCCGTCTAATTTACTTGTTTAAATTTAAAACAAAGCAAATCCTTTCCAATGAAGCAAATATAAAACTTCATGGAGTTTTACCCCACCGCCTAAAAGAAAGGACTATGAAGTTTAGAGATTGCAATTTACCGGTAAACCGGTTGGCATCAAATACCGGTAAATATATTGGCAATTACCGGTATTTACCGGTAAAAACCGGTAAATTGGAAAATTTGTAAAACTCAGTGAAAGTCTATTTTTAATTGTAAATTTCAATGTTAAAACACTCATATGGATAACAAGTAAACAAGTTTTGAAACAAAATTGCAAAAAACATAGCATGCTTAAAGTTTCATCGCCTAATCGTGATCCCAACATATTGTTGAAGTAACCTGATACAGAGAAAGCACGTTCCGCGTCGATGCTTGATGGGCGGATTGTTCAGAGAAGTTACTTAGTTAGATGGCTACCTTTGATTGATGTTCGTTCAAAGAGATCCATTTCATTTCAAATGTCTCTTGGTTTATTAGAACTTTTTATAATTGTTTTGTGTCTTCTTTCCATCTAATTCTGCTTGAAATTCAATCGACTTTTCCTTCATTACTTTCTCTTTCTTAGTTAATGTTTGATAAGTTTCCTCAGAAACTGATCGTTCGTTTCATTTAAATCTAATGTTGAATCTTCAACATTAAATTATTTCTTTTGTTAATAAATGTTGTTTGATAACTTAAACAAATGATCGTAAATCTGGTCTCGACTCAAAAAAGTAAAGTAGACAGAATTGAGATAGTAATTTTTATTAGACAAATAGATCATTGCACTGTAATAAGGAGTAATTAGTAATAATAAGTAGAATTAAAGTGAAAACTAAAGTTAAACTGCATTTTATATTCTATCAAACCTCAAGTAATTTTTTAAATCACTCATACGAAATTGAAAAATAGGCAATATAAAAGGTAAGACCACACACGTATGCATGCACAGATGTTCAAATAAGTAAAATATCACTATTTTGGGTCTTACCCCCTGAGCGTGCGCCTCTTGTGCGAGTCCACATAAACGTGCGCATTTATGCGTGTCTATTTTTACGAGTATTTATCAACGTGGACATATTTACGAGTCCACTTTTACGTGCATGTTTTTTACGAGTCCATATTTACGTGTCCAATTTTGCTTACGGATCTTTATGCGAGTGCATTTTTACGTGCAAACAAGAGTTATTATTATAAACTTATATATTAACGACTACGATATTTATAAATAAGATTATAAGATTTTTACTTTTACACATTGGTATTACACAACGAAATAAGAGATTCGTTCGTATAAGAGATAAGAGTTTGAACGCGTAACTTTGCCAATGCAAAATGAAACTTAAAACTTGAACTTGACAATGCTCTATTTTTATTTAGTCTGTAAGTTGACTGTTGACTGTGACAATAGTTGCCTGTATGCACTTGAGCACGTTCGGTTGTCGTTTACTGAAGTGTAATTAGTGTAACTTTTTGGTAAGAGAGCGTAGTTTGCTTTTGTTGTTTGTTGTTGTACTGTCAAACTTCAAAACAATCTCAAATCTTCACTTTTGTCCTGTAAAAGCGTCCTCGTGGTCGTCCAAGAAGACATTAAGGGTTATCTCAAGACTATTGAAAGACACATTTCACCTAAGAATAATGTTTCAAGTTTGAATTAATGTTATTTTGTAAAATATTGTCATAAGAATTAAATTAATAAATTAACTTATTGTATTTAACTTTAACTTTAAGTACACGTAAAAATGCACTCGCATATAGATCTGTACGCAAAAGTGGGCACGTAAATATGCACACGTAAAAAACATGCACGTAAAAGTGGACTCGTAAATATGTGCACGTTGATAAATACTCGTAAAAATTGACAATCATAAATGCGCACGTTCATGTGGACTCGCACAAAAGGCGCACGCTCAGGGGGTAAGACCCTATTTTGCTTGTAAGACTGTATAAATGCCTTCAAGTAAAATAAACAAATTGCAGATTAACTCAAAATATTTTCTAAGGTTAAAGTTTATCGATTAAATTCTTAAGATACATTTTTTTAAAATACTTAAACATTTTTTGGTAAATTACCGGTTTACAAAAATACAAATGTGAATTTGCTAAGTATTGATGTTTTTAGAGTTTTAGTAGTTTAAAGCTGATTTTACATCAATAAGTTGGCCACAAAAGAAATTCGTGGACACATTTATTTATTTATCGCACGATTCATTGAATGATGCGGGCCGTTTATTTTAAAGTAAAGAGTTTGAATTAAGAGTTTAAAATGAGAGTAAGCACTAGACGACTAACTAAACAGCCTCGAGTGTGAACCCGGACTGGATATATCTACAGGTACAAGTCAATGCACCGAAGAGTTTGAAGTTAGTGTTTAAAGAGAGAATTTCGTGGACACATTTGTGCTTCTAACAAAATTAACCAATTCAAGAAATTGTGTTATTTGCATTTTCGTGATTTGTTGACTGTTTTGGTCTTAAAGTTGCCACAATTGCGGTATGCATGGTGTTCATCCTGTGTGTCTGAATGTACAGTCTCCATGGCCTACAACTAGAATTTACTGCTAGCAGTATAGCTGAGCGATTTGAGATAAATGTTGACAAACTTATGAAACGACCTTATTTGATCCATTTGGATCGATTACATTGCCATCAATAGCAATAGGATCTAATTGTATGTTGTTTGGGAAATAGTGTTGAGAAACTTATGAAACGGCCTTATTTGATCCATTTGGATCACTTACATTGCCATCAATAGCAATAGGACCTAATTGTATGTGGTTTGGGAAATAGTGTTGACAAACTTATGAAACGACCTTATTTGATCCATTTGGATCGATTACATTGCCATCAATAGCAATAGGACCTTATTGTATGTTGTTTGGGTAATAGTGTTGACAAACTTATGAAACGACCTTATTTGATCCATTTGGATCGATTACATTGCCATCAATAGCAATAGGACCTAATTGTATGTTGTTTGGGAAATAGTGTTGACAAACTTATGAAACGACCTTATTTGATCCATTTGGATCACTTACATTGCCATCAATAGCAATAGGACCTAATTGTATGTTGTTTGGGAAATAGTGTTGACAAACTTATGAAACGACCTTATTTGATCCATTTGGATCACTTTGATGGACATCAATAGCAATAGGATCTAATTGTATGTTGTTTGGGAAATAGTGTTGACAAACTTATGAAACGACCTTATTTGATCCATTTGGATCGATTACATTGCCATCAATAGCAATAGGACCTAATTGTATGTTGTTTGGGAAATAGTGTTGACAAACTTATGAAACGACCTTATTTGATCCATTTGGATCGATTACATTGCCATCAATAGCAATAGGACCTAATTGTATGTTGTTTGGGAAATAGTGTTGACAAACTTATGAAACGACCTTATTTGATCCATTTGGATCAATTACATTGCCATCAATAGCAATAGGACCTAATTGTATGTTGTTTGGGAAATAGTGTTGACAAACTTATGAAACGACCTTATTTGATCCATTTGGATCACTTACATTGCCATCAATAGCAATAGGACCTAATTGTATGTTGTTTGGGAAATAGTGTTGACAAACTTATGAAACGACCTTATTTGATCCATTTGGATCAATTACATTGCCATCAATAGCAATAGGACCTAATTGTATGTTGTTTGGGAAATAGTGTTGACAAACTTATGAAACGACCTTATTTGATCCATTTGGATCACTTACATTGCCATCAATAGCATCAATTCATTGGACACTGTTCAATTGATTTCCGACAGAAAATATAATATATTCTTAATGCAATGTTTGTGTGTGCATGCACTTTTGCTATGGACACAGTCTCCATAGGAAATACATTGCATTACCGACATTAGGTCACACTCGGAATGTTTGTGTTTGATTGTAGATTGCCAGTTAGATAAGGGTTATTCTCAAATTTTTAATGGCGGGAAATAATCTACATATTTTATCGATTAATTTGGTGTGTCGCTCATGTCAATGCTCAATAAAATCAATTCTCTACAGCTTCTGCAAATTCAAGGTGAAAATAGCTATTTCCCATAGAGAATACATTAAAAACTGACATTACCTGGCCGGAAGTTACCTAAACAATCATGGATTTTCTCACAAAACGAACTTGGCCCCATTTATTAGTAGATAAATCTCCAGAGGCCTCATTTGTAAAATTTAGTGAACTCGTTCTAGAGATAACCAACGTGACAAAAATAGTGGGACATTTCCCCCTCTGTTACAATGCTTCCGCACTTCTCCATTGAAAAGTCGAAACGGTTTTCTCAAGTTGATGCAGAAGTGCTTCGCTACGTTCACTCACTCACTCACGCACTCGCTATCGCTCGTGCGTTCGTTCGTTCGTTCACTTCGCTCAGCTAACAATGAGAAAGAAACCTGACCTAATGTATTTGGTATGAGGAGGAATGAAGGCACTGAAGAATCTTCAGTGAAGATGTCATATGGTTATGCAAGTTATCATCAATACTCCATCACACAAGTAATGAGAAAACATTCACGTAAGGACCAAAGTGGATCAAGTAAAGTCATCGCATTCCTCGAACTTTGATCAAGTCGAGATTGACTGATCGATCCAATGGTGTGCAACATGCTTCACGATGATGATGATCCATAATTGAGACCGTATATCGTCTTTGTTTTGAAGATCTCACTAGATTTTATTAACAAGCTATTGGATTGTAGTGGTACAGTGGGCACAATGAAATTTTTAGAAAACTTTTATCCGGGCAAGAATAGTCTGTCTTGGTGGCTTCACTCCACTCATGATTAACCTGCACGTGTATGCATCTCACAACAAAGTTGGTATTCTGTGTCCTTGCAGCACCATACACTTCATGTTGACAGCTCTCTTATTTATCTAAATCTTAGATCTCAATATTATTTATTATGATAATAGAGTTTACAAAACCCCGAGAGCGCTTGGCCTACGGGGGAGGGTCAGCTGGTAACCCGAATACCCAAAAAAGAGTCATAGACTCCCTTACAATAATGTCAATAATTGAGCCAATACGGCTAGTTGTCATGCCGAGGCCTCTTAATATGTTCAGGGTCGTGTTGTGGATGGCGCCACGTGCTCCAAATATAAGGCCATAAACATCGAAAGATTGGGGATTGTGGCCATCCAAAGCAAGTTTCGTCTTGATAGCGGCGAGCACAGACTCCTCGGAGTACTTGTCACGCTTGAACTTGTCACGGTCTTGGAAAACGGTCTTTTCGCTCTCGAAAGAAACTTGTACGTCCAGAACCAAACAATTGGTCCCGTCAGGGCTAACTGCGACAATGTCGGGTTTCTTCTCTTCACCGTTGGCGTTGAAGACCGAATAGTTGGTGAAGACTGTCCAGCCAAGGCACATTAGATGATCGACAACTATTTTCTGAGCTTTGTTGTGGCGTCGATGCATCATGTCATCCATATGCTTGCAGCTGCACAGAATGTGCTTGAGTGTCTCAATCTTCCCACAGCCGTGTCGACAGTAGACTGGGTCTTTCTCATATCCGGATGCACCGATTGTACAAGTCCGCATTCGGAGAAGGGTCACAAATAGTCTTCCACTGAACCAAGTGTTACCACTGAGATGTCGATTGACTAAGCTTCCTGCTACGCCAAAGCAAGTTTGGCCTCTAAACGATTTGATCTTTTCAAGATCATTTAGTAATCGTAATTGATTGTCTTTATAGTGAGGTAGTAGTCGTTCAATTTTTGAGATCTTGCTGGAGAACCACTTTGAGTTGACCACGTCCTTGATAATCCACGACTCGGACTGCTTCAATCGAGATAGTCGCTTAAAGGCCAACACTGGGATTTCAACCGCCAGTTCCTTTAGCCCAAGTCCACCATTCTTTATTGACAAATGGAACCAGCTGCTGGCGACACCGTTCGGTAAGTGCAGAAAGTCTTTTGCGCAATTCCTAACCGCTCGGTCTAGATCTCTGAGAATCGTTGCCGTAAAGTCTTCGTTTAGTAACCGATGAAGGAACTTGGGTATGATGTGGTAGCGTAGCATGTACAATTTCTGGTTCGGCCTTAGACTTGCTTTCTTGAGCTTATCGAGCAAAGGAGCAATGTCGTGTCTCATTAGTCGATGCTTGTTCTTATCGTCGATTGTTACACCGAGATACTTGAGTTTGTCATCTGACGAAATGGATGAACCATCGATTATCAATTGACTTGCATTCCCAATGGTGAATGACTTGTTTGGATTGGCACTTAGCCCGACAGATCCATAAAATTCGTTTGTCAGGTCAATCAGAGTCTGAAGGTCACCATCCGTCTCAGCTAACAGTAGCAGGTCGTCCGCATAGGCAAGCGCAGCCAGTTGACCAGATCGTAGACGAACTCCGAGTCCAGATAAATTGGCTTTCTCGAGGAGTTCATCAATGACCAGGTTGAAAAGGAACGGGGAAAGAGGGTCGCCTTGCTTGACGCCTCGCTTGATTTTGATCTTGTCGCTGTGCCAACTACCGACTGATAGAAATGTGGTACAGTCTTCGTATAGATTCTTCAGTAGTTGAATGCTACTTTGGTCAAGACCTTTGTTTCGGCAAGTCGTGAGAATGGCGTCCTGGCTCAGAGAATCAAACGCTTTCGAGACATCCAACGAAGCGATTCTAGCCTTTTTATGGTTCTTGACGAGGTACTTGACGGTGGTAATGGCCTCACAGATACCATCGTGGTTCACAAATCCTTTTTGGTATGGTGACAGTTTGATGAGGCGAGATAGTGTGGTCGTGAGAGCCGCAGTGAAGCACCGGTACATTAGACTGCTCACCGTGATTGGCCTATAATCTTCAGGACGGCTTGATATCTTCTTGGGAATTAGCGTCGTTTTTGACTCCCGCCAAGCATCGGGAATCTGTTTGCGAAAAAGGCAATAGTTGAGCAATACTTGCAATTCCTTTGTCTTGTCTAGCAGGTCGAATGATGAAATTCCATCCAGTCCAGGACTGGAATTGGTCTTGTGGGATAAGAACGAAATAATAAATTTTTCGTCGATATATTCGATAATAGATTTGTCTTGAATACAGTCGATAGATTGAATTCTGCTTGGTGAGGGACGTGACAAAAGGCGATTGAAGTAGTTGTAGAACTCGTCGTGGTCAATCGGTTCTTGTGTAATAGTGCCATTCTCAATATGAGACATTAGACACTTTCGGTTGGTTCCAAATAGCCGTTGACATTTCGCAAATTCAGATATGCGAGCTTGCTCCTCGTGGCTAGTCTCCGTTGGCTTCTTCTTGCGCCCTCTGCGCCTCCTTGGCCGTTTCCTGGCTGGATGATCGTTCGAGAAAAGTTTTTCAGAACTCGCCACTCAGTTCATTGACCGAACGATTGTTGTTGATAATATCGTAGGCGACACTTTTGAAGTCACTTTCAGGTAGTTCGAAGATGTCCACCAATAGAGCTTGCGCAAGAGGCATTGGATCGGGACATGTCTCGTTGATAATCTCAGGCTGTGAATCAGGAACCAGGTCTGACCAAATTGACTTGAATACGGTGCAGCGGATCTGGTGTCCCATGCATTTGTGGATATTCTCGAATGCAGTTGATTTGCAGTGGAAACAAGCGAAGCTCACTTCCAGCTTGTGAAGGTCTGATTTGAGGTGTTGGACCAGTTTTTTCGCTGATTTTTGATTTGTCAGGCAAAATGGGCAGATCCACTGGCTTGGGCGACGTTCTAGACCAACAGGTTTTGGCTCGAGTATGACCTTGCGTAGATGCGAACATGTTCTGATTGACGTGCATGTGAATGTGCAGGATGAGTGGCAGAAATAATTGACGAATTCATGCTGTAAGTTGCCAATTGGACGGAAAGAGGAGGGAGTGTCACTGGCCATAGTTAGTGTGAGATTTTCTCCACTCGGCATAGCGTTTCAGTTCTGGGCAGCGCTTTTGATCGAACGCAGAATGACTCACGTCTCTTCTGTTTGCCCTTTTGCAGTTGATGCAGCAGAAGTTCTGTTTTTCACAGTCTTTACGAAAGTGATCATCATGACCGCACTTGGCACAAAGAGGCTTAGGCGACTTTTCTTTTTGATGACAGTTTGCAGCTGAGTGTCCTGGCTTTAAGCAATGGGTGCAGATTGGTACGTCCTCACAAGCGATGACCTTACAAGCGTTGAGGCTTGGAAGATAGATTCGGTCATTTACCAGTTTGTCATAAGTTTCATGGTCGACCTCGAAGATGGCATCCTTGCATTCACCACCACGCCTATCGATTGTTCGGAGATGTCGAGTAGAGGCTCCACCAATTGTTTCCTTGACAATGTCCACGTCAGTGCTGGAAGGAATATACAGGACCTTAATCTTAGGCAAAAAGACAATAGGGTCCATCACCGTTAGTGAGGGAATTTCACGGACGAATTCCCTAAAACCGGCTTCGCTCGAGGTATAAAATACCTTCGACCCATCATCGAGGACTTTAGAGGCATCGAAGCTGACACCATCTGGAAGGGTAACATTCTTCAACAAATCGTCTATCTTGTCACTTTCAGTCAAGGGTTTGACTCGTACTGTAGACGTATTGCTCGGCCTGACTTTCTTGTTGATTTGTGCACCTTGCGTAAAATTGCGTCCTTTCCTGGCAACCTTGATCCATCCATTTGTTGCATTTGTCTTTGGGTTGGTGTTGGGTCTGGTCGACGTTGACGATGAAGGTGCTCCAGCTGGAATATTGTCAGAACGATTGGTTGGCTTTGGCTGGCTTCGTGAGCAGCATTTCTGTTGACATAGGTCGTTAACCATTGACTTCAGCGATGAGTTGTCATTGACGATGCTTTCGAGCACAAGTTCGATTCGGTCAAGACGTGATGCATTCAAAGTCTTTGTCGACTGGTCTTGACTCACTTCTACTTTGTCTGCATCGGGTGATCCGTGATTGTGGCCTTTTTGTAGTTCCTTGATAATATCACATAGTCTGATCAAAAGAGCACAGGGGGCACGAGCATAGCCATTGGTTCCTGCGTCTGACAACTTTAGGGCTAGTTCGACGGCATCTTCGCAGAGGAGAGATTCACAGGAGAGGCTGTCTTCAATTCCTTCAGAGGAAGATTCGATTAGAGGAGCATTGGCAGTCTTGACTGAGGTTTGCACGGCTTGAAGCTTAGCGATCCATTCCTCTTTAGTCGTTCGGCCGATAGATCCAACTCCAACACTCTTGATAGAGTTGATGACACTTGTGAGATTCGATTCGATCGGACCAGACGTGATTGGTGACTGACTGGGAGACATAGTGGCTGTAGAAGCCGATTTGGTCAGTATTGGAGATGGCTTGATTTGAGTGCCGTCAGAGTTGATCACAATGTTGGTCAAAGTAGGCAATTTGGAAGACGATGAGATGATCTTTGCTGATGGCTTTACAGTGGTGCTACTTTGAAGGGCACTTGAGTTTTTCAAAACACTGACTTGAGAAGACGTTTTCGCGGGGGCTACACTTTTCATCTTGAATCCAAAACTTTACGGACCCAAAGATCCAAACTTAAAAAGAAGATTTTGCCTTGACTTTTGGTAAAGTTCAAGACATAAATAAAAACAATAAAAACACAATAAAAACAACCACTCAAGGTCGACACACAAACAAAGTTCACACACGAGTGACGGTTGTTGTCGAGGGTGAGGTTGTGGGCAGTCGTCAGTCACTTGCTCGCCAGCCTTCGCGATGGTAACATCGCTCGTCTTGCTCAGCCTGACTCGCAAGTGACTGACGACTGCCCACAACCTCACCCTCGACAACAACCGTCACTCTGTGTGGAACTTTGTTTGTGTGTCGACCTTGAGTGGTTGTTTTTATTGTTTTTATTGTTTTTATTTATGTCTTGAACTTTACCAAAAGTCAAGGCAAAATCTTCTTTTAAGTTTGGATCTTTGGGTCCGTAAAGTTTTGGATTCAAGATGAAAAGTGTAGCCCCCGCGAAAACGTCTTCTCAAGTCAGTGTTTTGAAAAACTCAAGTGCCCTTCAAAGTAGCACCACTGTAAAGCCATCAGCAAAGATCATCTCATCGTCTTCCAAATTGCCTACTTTGACCAACATTGTGATCAACTCTGACGGCACTCAAATCAAGCCATCTCCAATACTGACCAAATCGGCCTCTCGGACTAAATCTTGTTGCACGTATATATTTCAATAATATTCATATGATATTTGACTTTGATTCGGAAACGAACATGTTGTACAATTTACCTTACAAACACACATGTGCACTTTCACAACCTCAATTGTCAATTGGTGTATCAGAAGCATTAAAGCATAAAAGAGCCATTGAATCCTATCCTACAAGTATGGAACTGTAAAAATAAAGTTATTTCTAAGTTAAGCATCTAGATGAGATCTCTGGTTTTTTATAGAAATAAACTCGACATTATTTTATCATATTAAAACTTCGTCTCGCTATTTTCCCGGCTTGCCGGAATTTTGTTATGTTGAGATAAAATTTTCACCTTTTATTTCAGTTTCTCCTTCTATATGCAAAATTTCAACTCATCTCATATAAAATGCTAAAACGGAATGTCATTTAACATTTTATTGATTATTATTTATTGAATTATTTTATTTTATTCACTAAGACATACTTTTAATCTTATTCAATTTTATCATTTGACTTTATATGTTAATATAAAGTTTCAATTTCATACAAGAAAATTCAATATTCACTTTAGAAACGCAAACTCAAACTCAACTCAACTAATTATTCGTGGAAAATAAGTTACTTGTACATTTTTAATTTGTTTATTGTTATTGTTATTAATAATTATAAAAATTGCCATGGAACTACGACCTTTAGTTTTTGCTCCCGAAGTTTTTGTTTAACAACGACGTATTGGGATTTTAATATATAAGAGATATTCTAGGTTAGTTTGATTAAAAATCTAATTATTTTGAATATACTAAATAAATTCAAGTGTGTCGCAATATTGTCAGCACCAACTATTCCAAACTGCTTCATTTTGCCTCATAATGTCTCATTTTACCAGGTCATGTACATAATCAGTACTATCTTTTTGAAGATTTGCCGGCAAAACAGTCGAAAGTACAGAAAAGTAATGCGGAATTATTATTTTTAAACAGAAACTGCTGCAAATACGAGCTAATTTGTGAAATTGTGAAATCGTCCTCACTAGTGCTTATTTTTAGTAATAAACAAAAAGAACATAATTATATTGGTTATTATCTAGACAAATTGAACAAAAATAAATAAAACAAAGAATTAGTAATAAATAGAAGGCTTTTAAATGTTATCATCATTTCTTACAATGTTGAACGATTTAGTTGTGATCCGATTGTTGCCAAGCCAACGAAATGCATAACTGTGAAACAGGCGGCTCTCTTGCAAATTTGCTGCCTATTTTTCAAAATGAAATTTGGTAATTGAATAAAGATATTTCAGATTTCACATTACCTTTGCCAAATTTCGTGACAAAATTGGCTTTCTCAACCCTGCAGATTGTCTGCTGCTTCTGTACAGCTGATGATAGAATGTACGATTTTGCCTTGTAAATCGCTTTAAATTCGTCACCACAGCCGCACATCGTTTGATGAGCAGCAGCTCCTCCAATGCCAAAATCAGTATCATCCAGAAAAGCATAAATCTCAATATCAACGGCAAATTGGGCACAAACACAAAAATGTAAAAGGCATAGCATTGAATGGTAATAAGGGACAGTAAAAGTCTCGTCAAATATGGTGACCAAAATCGGGAATATTCTTGAAGGCTTCTGCATACGAGACACATTTGACCGTTCATGGTAATGAATTTGGACCAAATACGTTGTATGTGAACGATTCTGTTTCGTGAATTTGCAATTTTACTCATCTTTGCATTGATAGCCAGCATTTTGTTTAGTAAACTTTCCTGTTGAATTGTGATGTATTTGCATGCAAGAATTGCATAGAACGGAAGTACGCAGACAACTAAAAAATTAAAAAATTAAAACAAAATTTGTGCATTCAAAACTTACATAAACCAGAATAGTAGAGATGAAATGGATTGAGAAGAAGCCAAAACAGCGCCGATGTCAAGTTGACATTATAGACCGAATTGACAAACAGCACATTTCCGTAGTCAAATGCGAAGCCACTTGTAACGAAGGAGATTTCTGTCATCTGCGTCAACTTTAGCCATCGCCTTCTGAATTCGTACATTTTAGCCAGTTCATCATCTTTCTTATCATTTGCATTTGAGTGAGCTTGAATGCAAAAGCGTTTCTCAATAGGCGGAATGCGTAAAAGTCCAACCCAACAACTCATACTCAAGAGCATAAAAGAACCAGCGAGCATGTTGATCTGTTTCCGCACAACACTTGGAAACATTTGATGAAATGCACTGTAGGGACTAGAAGATAAAGCTTTCCAGTCAATGTGGCACGATGGTCGAGACTCGCATTCCAACCCAAAAATACCATACAGAGTAGTGAAAATGTACAACACAAGTGAGTACAGGTAGCACTTTCGGATGGTTTCAATTGGAGGAGTTGCATCTTCATCATCCTCACCAAACTTAATAGCATCAAGATGGCTGTGATGGGCATAGTAACTTAGCTTTAATAACTTCAGGATTTTCTTGATACACTTTCTCAACATTTTGCATTCTCTTTTGAATAGAATTTTCAATGTCTTTCAAATCATAAAAGTAGAAGTCTTATTTTCTCTCAATGCGACAACTTTGAGAATGATATTCGAAAATGGGGCTACGTGTTTGGCCGAGATTGCATTCGATCAATACTTCTTCTAGCTTGAAAAGTACATTCAAAATAATATTATTATTCGAAAATGAATATTTTTTATATTTCAAAAATCAATGCTCAGCAGTAGAACATTAAATAAATTGAAAATCGTATGACTTTACTTTGAATTGAATTGTTTTCGACGGCGAGAGATCTACTGAACAACAAGGTAATCAAAATTTCACTTAAGTGACAATTTCGGTAAATTTCAACATATGCCCATGACGCGTGTCTGTGTCATTAGCACCCTCGATAAGGTGAATATATTTCAATTTCAATTTACTAGAAGCAACTTGGCCTGACTCAAATTCAATTTATGATCGTTTCCGGTGAATATCATTATTCGGAATTATTAATTCCTTATAATCATAAAATACTCGTTTTTTATTTCTTTTTTAGCATTGACATTTTTGCATCTATTAGTATAACAGTTGATTTGTACAATTGTCGCAAAATGATTTAGACAAATGTAACTCTCACTGTTTTGAGTTGTGCAAAATCCATTAAAGCCAGAAAGCTTGTCACAAAAGTAACATAAAATTTCGCCGACTAATATTCAGGTCACACGACATTTGGGTAATGAATCTTCTTCATGAAGGATTGCAAAATAATTTTTTAAAAAAGCAAATGGTAAAAAATATTAATTATTTAATGGTTGCATTTTGTGAGTGGAGCTAAACATTAATTAGATTAATGTATTTGACCAAGACAGGACATGTTAAGAAGAGGAACTTGATCCTTGATAGGAAGTGGTGTTTTTGAAAATCCTTAAGAAGAAACTGCTGGGAGTCAACTATGTTGGTTAAAAGTCGTATTAGTGAATCGTGGGATTGGTTATCATCAAAAAAAATTTCAAATTTAGTTTTCGGCAATCTCCAATGAATGCACACCCAGGAAAATTAACACTAAGATTAACCAAGATGATGGTGCCTTTGGTTGTTTAGAGATAATTTACAGTTTTAAAAAATTGTAATAAAATTTTGCACCTAAATATCGAAAAATAATTTGGGGTAATTTTTACCCCTCATGGGCATTTTGAAACTTTTGAAACTTACAGCTTTTGAAACACTCAAGCGCTCGTTAAAAGTTTTTGTCCAAAGATCGATCCCTCGAAAAATGAAGGTCACTTCGGACTTTCAGGACAATCTCGGCAAGCATGCAAAGTAAACAAAGTAATAACAATGTAGGCGAATTTTAAATTTGCAAAATTGAACACAAACAATCTCCCCATGTACACGACATGTCAAGAATAGATTGACATTTTAATTGAGTTTTCATTGGGAAACGGAAATGTTTGACTGAAGGGAGTGTGGCGAAGCGAGGACTTATACCTTATGACTTTTTGTGTATGATGTTCGAATTTTCCTACCAAAACTACTCAATCAAATTGCATCAAAATTTCAGGTTAAGAGAAGACTCGACGGTCATGCAGTGAAAACAACGTTTTTGCTTAAAAGGATGAAAATCAGTGGCCTTTTCTGTTTTTGAAAAGCACCTTCGTTTGGGGGTCGATTTTGGCACTCGATGCCTTTTTTGGAAAAATAATCGCATGAACAAAATAATAGAATACACAATTTAGATTTTGTGTTATCTCGAGTCGATCACAAAGGTAAAAACATGCCCTTTTGTACACATTTTGTTAAATTTTATTAAAACAATATATCCAAACTGCCACCAATTGTGCACAAATTGATTTGATTTCACAATCGTGACAATTTTCAGTTGAAAGTGGAGAATATACTGTTTTGGCAATTCGGCGATTTACCAACACCCGAAATGCAAACGAGTGCAAGCGCGCGAGTGTGCGCTTCAGGAAGGCTTCAGCCGATTAAAGCAAAAGGCAAAAGGCAAAAGGCAAAAGGCAAAAGGCAAAAGGCAAAAGGCAAAAGGCAAAAGGCAAAAGGCAAAAGGCAAAAGGCAAAAGGCAAAAGGCAAAAGGCAAAAGGCAAAAGGCAAAAGGCAAAAGGCAAAAGGCAAATATGCGATAACCTTACTATCGACATATTTCAACGATGGAATGGAACTAAATGATTATGATATCCAATAATACTGCACATTTGCACCTCATGAACTCTACTTCAGATGTTCAAGGTCAACTTGGGTGTGCCTCTTTAATTCACACGATTGGAAGATTCTTATTGAATCCCAGCAAAATGGATTTTATTTTCATAAACTCAAAACATATTAACAAATGCTACCAAGCATGTGTCACATTTAGCTAAATTTCATAAAACCTAATATCCAGTGAAGCAAATTTCGTCCGCTAACTAACACTGTAAATGAATCGGAACATTCGAATTCTCACTTGACAAATCCGGACATACATCCGAGCCCATTAAATGTTCACTCACTAAACACTCAGTCTACTTACCAAATAGATCTTGTGAAAGCAAAATGGCAACACTTACACTTTCAGTAAACAATAGTTGAACCAAAAAAATTTTGTGGTGATTGCAATCAAATTGACTTTGACATCACACAGTACATACACAGAATATATATTTCTTATAGATAAGATTATTTTAGAGATTAGTTGATCGCGTTCGCCCTAAAGTCAATACAAAGTTACAGCTGATCAGTCGACTCACTACCGTCATTGCCGCCAATAGTCTTTGTGTGTTTGTCTGTCACTCTGTCTGTCCATTGCACTACGACAGTGACGGTGATGAACGATTCGATTAAAAGGACGGTTTCACCGATGAAAGTATAACGGAGAAACGTAAACATTGTATTTTTTAGGGGTAAGTAGATTGATCGCGTTCGCCCTAAAGTCAATACAAAGTTACAGCTGATCAGTCGACTCACAACAGTCATTTCCGCCAATAGTCTTTGTGTGTTTGTCTGTCACTCTGTCTGTCCATTGCACTACGACAGTGACGGTGATGAACGATTCGATTAAAAGGACGGTTTCACCGGTGAAAGTATAACGGAGAAACGTAAACATTGTATTTTTTTAGGGGTAAGTAGATCTTTGAATTAAAAAGGTTTTGGTGAAAACATTTTTGAATTAATCAAATTATAATCAATTAATTTCGAATACATATAAAACCGACTCCTTGTAGTCAATCATTTTTTGAGCTTGTGTTTGTTTAATATTATCTAAATCACTAAAATATTTGCAAAATGAATTTCCCACTGCTCCTATCGCTTCTGCTGAAGCCAGCCCAGGGCATCCACTACTTTGTTCACTATTTCAATTTGGTCAAGCAAGTTCGTGTGCTCCAAAATCGCCAACTTGTCACACTGTTGAAAGTGTTGAACACAGTAATGGCCCTCAAGTCTGTTCATCTGTTTTATCTTGTATTCTGCTCTCACGCTAGTCCACTTGACAATGCAATTCACTTTGATGCTCTGTACATTTTGTTGGGCAAGCCACAGTTTAATTTATTATCATTCGCTGGAGCTTTTGTGCTCTGCTACTTTCAGCGCCAACTGTTTATCCAGCCAAACTATCCACTAGTGTGCGATCTTAATTCTGTGATTGTACACAAGGACTGGCGTTTGTTTTTTATTAAATCAAAATTTAACAACCAAAGCGTCTGTGACCGCACCAAAAAGTGCTATTTGATTGTTCTCAATCTGTTCATTAGTTCAATCGTTACGTTTGGTATATATCGTTTGAATCATTTCTATAGCACACAAAAGTTTTAATTATATTTTTTTAATTCTAGAAAGTATCTGCATAATCTCATACATTTATTGTATTTGTACGTTTATTCAGTATGGAAAGTTTTTGGCCAGTGCCACTCTGCTTTTGTGCATCACAGTGAGCCATCTCAATGGAATCATCTTTAGTCTCTTTCTTCTGAACTTTCACACTATTGCAATCAATTTCTCCTTAACCATTTCACTGTTGATGATGTTCTATCTGAAAATGCAACAACTCTATGCACTTTTGCTTCAAATAGCCTCAAAGCAGACAAAGGCATTTCCACTTTTGCGCTATCTCAAGCATCGAAAAGCCTTTGTCCAAAGTCTAGTGTGGTTCAGCGCTGTGAATCGATTTCATGGAAAACTATTTTGCGGCTTCTTAGTAGGCTATGTCCCGGTAAATCTTGTGCTCACCATGTGGATCATACAGGGCCAACTGGACATTGTTGAACAGTTGATTGTCTACTGTTGGATTGTGTACATTTGTAATCTGCTGTTTATATTCCATTGTATCTTTGCGCAGTGCACCAAGCACATTCATAAGCCGGGCAAGCTGTACTTTCGTATGCTTATGCACAATAGTTGTCGGCGGCTGCTAGCGATACGAACTCGACTCCACATTGTGCACTCCGTCTCAGCACTGCACACTGACAATCGATATGGCTTCACCTATGGTGACTTTGGCCTGGTTTCCCTGAATACATTCACTAAGGTATGAGAATATATATTGTCGATTTAATAATCAATTGATTTTTTTAATATTGTTATTTCATTTTATATAGTTTCTTTTATTATATGGCAAATTTTGTTTGATTGCTTACAAGTTAATGAAAAAGAATATTATTCAGTAACTTTTCAATTTCTACTTCATATCGCTACTTGCCTTCCAATAGGCAAACTTGTTTTAGATTTTAAAAATTCTTACATTTAATCTGTTTTCATTTATCTTGATGTGATCGGTGACAAATGGCTTGGAAAATAAAACAGCAACACTTGGTACAAACACAATTGCGAAATGCGAGCACGATGCCCGACAGCTAACAACAACACAACCTCAAGGCTAATGTTCAACGCTCCAGGATAGATGGCGTGACAGTTTCGAATATTTCAATTTACTGCTAAATTATTTATTTATATATAATATATGATATATCAAAATAAAGCCAAAAACATTGCTTCAAATAGAAAATAAATATCTTTACAAATAAAACCGAATCATGGTGTGATCGTTTTTGATTGCAGGTCGAACCTTTTTGATGAACTCTAAATCGAAATCATCCAAATCTGGACAGTCACTGAAAGAAGAAAACAACTTTATTAAAAATAGAGCGGTGCTGCCCACCTAAGATGGGTTGCCATGAGACACAGCATACTAATCAATCCGTAAGGACAATTGCACACAAAATACAAACAAGTGGGTTACAGAATAAAGATTATGCAAAAAATACAATAGATTTAAAACTATGAGAACATTATGGTATAAACAAGTAGTGTTTGATCACATATAAAAGTCTATTCTTGTGAGTAAATGTGACTACGTACAATTTGAATTGAGTCTGCAAGTACCATTTCTGCAAGGTTGGCAAACGCTTTTTGTCTAGTTTGAAACGGTCAAAGAACTCAACCATTTCTTTGCTCACGGCACCTCTGGCTCCAAACCAGAGTCCAATGACTTCATATTCACGTACTCCGTAGTGTTGATAACGGACCTTCAAAGACGGGATGCAGCTTTCATAAATTTTCTTCTTTTCCTCGTCGGCCAGTGCACCAACGTCCTCGTTGGTCTCGAATCGAATGGTGGGGTCAATGATGTAGGCCTTGTTGGTGTTCTTCTCGAAGGCTAAATTGATTTTTTAAAATTTTAATTAAACAATTGAAATTAGTCCTTATTCCAAGTTCCAAGTTTATCATATAATGTATTTTTTTCTCATTCTAGAGGGTCAATTAGAACGATCTTCCTAATTAAACTTTAGCGATTTTCGAAAGTAAAGAAATTAATATATTTGAAAATTGCCTTTACATCATTTACAGTGATTAAGAGCGAATTAATCGGTTGTCACGCGAAATAAAATTGGTAAAATCCCCAGCTGACAAAAAAAATCAAGGAATGTAAAGTCTAATAGTCTATAGTAGATCAGGCAATCAATTGGAGATTCATCCAATTCTCTAAATTTTATGATAAAATTAAAACTACTTGTTTACTCGTATTCTAATTTCCGGTCTTTCACCATACCAGAAAATGTTTCCTCCCGGTGACGCACAATAATTTTTCAAGGCTGGTAAAACAATAAATGTTTCAATGTTTTTCAACATATTTAAATAATAAAATAATAAAATCACTTTTCCAATAAAACAATAATATTTTGAATTTGATATTCTGTGTCTAATAAATGAAATTAACAGAATAATAAAGCAATAAAATCAAACGAGCATGAAAATCAATCGCCCTTCAGTAATTGCAGTTTGCGTGTGTGTAAGATATGAACTGTTATTTAAAATTTATATTAAACAATTTATTCAAGGTTATTTCTTTCTGCAAGTTTGAATCTGAAGTTAAGGTTTTAAACAATAAGGTCAAATTAATATTATGTTATGCAGAGAACATATGCTCGCCAAAAGAACTTTTAGGTACTTCCGAGTATAATAAAGAAGAAGAAGATAGCCTACAATGTAATCAAAATATATGAATATAAAATGATCAAACATTCATTCAGTGAACACTACTGGTGCTGAGTGGCCACCAGAAAAGGTGAACTATCCAAAAGATTTAAAGATTTTTTATTCCACAATGAAGTTTGGCACTTACGAATTGCCTGCTCTAACTTACATTTCCAACAAAATTTTCAACCCTACTCAGAAGGAAGCTGAACTACAAAATGTGCAATTCCAGAAGAGCGCCAAACAGAGCATCATTGTGGGCGTGATCAGTTTGTGCCTATTCTACGCATTCGATCCATTGATCAACTCTGCCATTGATTCTCAATTGCAACTTAAACCCGATGGTTTACTTACTGCAGCATGGTATGGATAACTTGGGGTTTTAATTAAATATTTTAAAAATTCATTAGGAAAGATACACCACTGCCAATCAGCACTTGTTGGTACCTATTTGGTGTTCAAAATCCATTTGAGTTTATCTCGGGCGCACGACCCTACATGGTGGAGCATGGACCGTTTTGTTATTAGTAAGTTTCCTTTGCATTCTGATATTTTTTAATGAATCTACGAATTCCTCAGCATGAACCGAAAGAGGCGAATCCTCGAGTGGAAGGAACAGACCGTGATCTTTATGGAGCGGTACGAATTTGAGTTCAATCCTGAACCTTCTCAGAACCTGGATACTGTCATTCAGAGTGTGAATGCGCCCATTTTGGTAAACCAAAAAATTAAAAAGTTTACAGTTTTCTAAACTCTTTTTTAATACAATGTAGACTGGAGTTTTACTAGCAAAGAATATTCTCGAGAGCTATTACTTGAACTTTCTCGGGCCCATTGTGTACAATGCCGTGAATATGGCACTCACGGTTTCGGGTGAAACTTTGGTTGAAACTTTTACTGCTCGCCAACTGATGGAGGGGCGCAAAATGAAATTGATTGAATATGTGGATGTTATGCTGAAACCGGTTCGATGGCTGGGTATCGATGTTCCCGATTTTCAAAAAGGCTTTATGGGCATAATGAATCACTCGTTTGGTATTACAACTTCAATTCCCTTCTTTGAACTCGGTCCGTATGAAGCGTACGTCAGGTCAGAGAAGGGCCATACGGTTGGACATATTCACCAGTTTGTGGGTAGAAAGTATGTGATTTGATTTTGTAATATATTTGATCATAAAAATGATCTTTTTTAGGACGTATCCTGAATTTCCGGCTCCATGCAATCGACTCAGTGGCGGCGATGGAATGTTCTTCTCTCGGCCAGTTGAGGCACCCAAATTGGACGTTTTTGTTCAGCACACCTGCAGAACTTTGCCATTTGTTCGAAGCTAGTATGTGTAAATTTGAAATCAAACATTTAATTAATCAAAATTATCTTTCAAAAAGTTCTCACTTGCATTCCGGCACCAAAGTAGTTCGCTACTCAATGGACAAAACAATGTTCGACATGAGCCGACCAGAGAACCGATGCAACTGCTTGAAAGGACGTGAGCTGAAGGACTGTGATGGCTGGGCGGACATGGGACCCTGTGCTCTCGACTTGCCCATTGGCTTTTCCTTTCCACACTTTTACAATAGTCCAATTCGGCAACGAGAATTGGAGAATCTGAAACCTGATTCCAACAAACATGTTGGTTATCTCGAGGTGGAGGACAATTTGGGCGCCCCAATTTATGCCTCAATGAAACTACAGGCAGTTCTTGATGTGAAGCCAATTTGGTCTGTGCCTTCGTTGGGTTCTTTGCCGCCGGTTAAATTACCCATCTTTTGGGTTGATGTAGCTGGAGGAGCAGACGGAATCGTTCTCTCTGTTGGACTCTCACTTGTAAC
Source organism: Rhizoglyphus robini (assembly GCA_023373905.1). NCBI lineage: Eukaryota > Metazoa > Arthropoda > Arachnida > Sarcoptiformes > Acaridae > Rhizoglyphus > Rhizoglyphus robini. The sequence goes on along the minus strand of JAKIJQ010000074.1, from coordinate 284,934 downwards.
CAACTTTATCCGTTTTGGCTCGTATGCACTTCTGTTTGGTGGTTTGGGTTATTCAGGTATTCTGTATCGTCGAAGCTTACAGGTTCAAAGTGAAAAAATGCAAATTCCAAACACCAAAACTCAAGACATTGAAAAGCAATAACAAAATTTCATGTGCATGACATGTATACCTGAACCTTAACACGAACAATTTTGACGAATCATTTAATTTAGTTATTAAGCTTAAATTTACATTTTTTCTATCAAATTTAATGTATTTTCAAGAATGTAATAATATCCTTCAAAGCAACAACACACAAAAAAATCAGATCTAGATTTTTGTTTGAAATATATTGCTTCATGTAAAATCATTATGTCTGTGGATAGGTTTAGGAATTGGCATTGTCACCATTTTAGCGACAACAACATGTTGTATTATTATCTAGCTGATTGAATTGAGGCAAATGAATAAACAACTCTTCCTTAAAGAACAATGGAATAAAGAATACCGAATGACTGTATATTTACATTTGGCCAAAAAAATTCTATAATATTTGAGATATATATGTTACCGTCCAAACGCGAAATTCGTCATTCCGTGGATTGCCTAGGCAAATCAAAGAAATTTTCTTGAAATTTCTTATTCCGCCTTTTGCCTAGGCAGTCTCAGGAATGACTAGGCATTCCGCGTTTTAAAATTCTCATTTTAGGCAAAAGTGAAAATTCAATGAACGAACAACGATAAAATTGCTATTTCGCTCATAAACATGTTTAAAACTAACTTTTAACACAAATTTAAATTTTTGTTAAGTTATATAATGAAATAACTTAATGATTTCCAGAAATTGGTGATGTTTTAAAATATTTTAAATCACAATATCTAAAAAATAAAGTTTTTCTACAGTTAAAATTATTTTGCCTTTTGCCTAGGCAAAACATGGAATGACGACTTTTCCCCTTTGCCGGTATCATATACCGTCCAAAAACGAAATTCGTCATTCCGTGGTTTGCCTAGGCAAAAGACGGAATTAGAAAATTGATCATTTTTCTCCTGATTTGCCTAGGCAATCCACGGAATGACGAATTTCGCGTTTGGACGGTAACATATACTAAACAATAATGCATGATGCAGGTTTTAATAATTTTCCTCAAATATTCCTCAATATATTGATAGGAATTAATTAAATATATGAATAAATTTCTGTTTAGTTTTTCCTTTTTTTTGTTTTGATTTTGGATTACCGTTTTGAAGTTGAATTTTCATTTTGTGCACTCGTGAAAAGTTATTTTTATTATTATATTACCCAAGTTGGAAGATTTGTTAAATCTTTCTAATAAATACACAAAAAATACCAAAAAGCCGATAAATGTTTGCTCACAATGGAACACAATTTGAAACTTACCGAAAAGCGTTCACTTGCAAAAGTGTACACAAAAGTGTTGATGAAGCTGCTAGCAATGACCAGCCAGTGGAAAGCAATGCAAATGACGAGTAGCCGGTTGTACTCCTGTTCGGTGCAGTAGGAGAACAGGTCAAGTTCGTGTATTAATTGAAACACATTGAGTGGCGCCCAGCACAGCACGTACAGCAGTATTGCAATTAGAGTGCTTTTGATTGTCTGTAAAACAAAATACAAATGCCAACAGACAACATATATTTTGAGTTGACAAATTACATTACTTTTGCTAGATTTTTATCCCGAATATTATCGCGATGTGTTTGCTCTCCATTGCCTATCGAGGTAGATCCGACCGACTGATGGTCGTCTGGGCTTTGCATTTGCCCTGACGCAAATTCAATCATCTCGACTTGATAAGTCGAATCATCTCTCGAGAATCTTCCCTGTAAAAAACATATGCAATTAATACATGAAAAAATAACCAACAATAACAGAAAAAACTGGTTATACTTGAATACGATTTCGTAAGCAGATTGATTTTGCAACAATTGCAGTACCGGTGAACAGCAGCACAACTGCCGGAATGGCAAAAGTGACCACAAAATGTGCCACAACCAAACATTGTCGGTAAACTGTTCCAAGTCCCACGTAGTTGCTGCACTGGTGGTAGGTTACGCCTGAACTGAGAGTTGTTAACTCTACTGTTCGTGTGTACGATATTGACCAAGCAGAGAACGCCAAGCCAAGCATCCAAGTGCCAGCGACCAAAAGACGTGAACTGTGTTTGATTAGTCGGTGGAAAGGCGATACTGGATAAAACACTGCAAAATATCTTTGAAGATTTTTTGTTAGAAAGATTGTTTTGTTTGTTGACCTTCCGACCCTACACTACCCTACCCTAACAAAGTTTTGTTTATGTGACATTCAGGAATGACAATTTGGGGTTTTGGACAATTGGGGTAGGTAATTTTAAGTTTGGGACAATTTAGATACTAATTTAGGCTTAGAAAATTTACCCTACTGTTACCCTACCCAACGGACTCTAGCCCTCACTCTACCCTAAGGGTGAGGGTAGGGTGAGGGTCGGGAGTTTTGCCAAATCCCTCACTTCTAGTTTGTTTACAAATTACCACCAACCTTTCTACGCCAATGATCGTCAAAGTATTGGCGCTTACAAAGACACCGAGTAGCTGTGCGTACTGTGTGACTGGACACAGCCAAGAGGGAAAAAACCAATCACCAAACAGAAATTCAGCCAACATAAAGGGCATACAGAGTACGGCGAACACACTGTCGGACAGGGCAAGACTGATGAGATACTTGCGAATGTTCTGCGGTGGCGGCGAACGATACGACACCCATTGAACCGCAATAACGGTGCCATTGCACAGCAAAGCCAACAGAAAGGTGACACAGTACAGAGCGGCCAAGAACCAGCGAACACTTTCTGATAAGACAATTCGCAAATTCTCAGGATAGAAGCAATTGGACGAGTTTGTCGGTAGCGAAATGTTTGAAAGTTGACAATGTGTGCTTTTGTTGTCGTTGTTGCGAACACATGTTTCCATGGTTTGATTGATGATAAATAGTAATTCAATTATTTCGGTCATTTTGAGTATTAGTTGAATTTTGTGAGTGTGTCTGTGTGTTTTGGCTTTGAATTTGGCCAAATTTTGTCTGATGCCCCACTTTGTCCGAATTCAGAAGCTATAATGAAGGAAATAAATTGACATCATTTGAATTAAATTTGTTTGCACAGGTCCGAATACAGATTTGCAATGAGTGAGAGAGTAATAGGTCTTCAACTGGACTCAATTCAATGGACTTGGGGTGGGCATTGTCGATTATATGCACGCGTACAATAATTTTCCGCACTCTATTTCGGTCAGGACTATGTGTGTTCCACCGAGGGCCACCGAGGGCCACCGAGAACCACGGATTCTTTGTTTTGATATTGTGTTACAAGAATAGCAACGTTTCTAGTTACAAAACCGATCACTGGTGCGCTGGTTGTGCCAGTTAGTTGGCAAAAGCTGGTAAGCTCAAGCTTTGTGGACGAGAATGTAAACAAATGTGCCCTGGGCCGGGCTGCAATCGGGTGGATTTCCCCATTGAACAAAAGGGCCCCTCTCTGTTACTGTCTTGTGACATGGTTTTTTCGTGCTGGTTCCAATGGACACTGCCAATGCTATTGTGCTCGTGTTGTTTTTCACCAAAGAGAAGCATGGTCTTTTGTGCAATTGCAAAATCGCGGAGGCGTGCTGGCGATCGCTTGTAGCTCAACTGTGTTCATATGATCACAGAATCAACAGCAATTCAGAAGAACAATACGATTTTAATAATTTTAAAAATTTAATAAAATAAATTAATAATAATTTGAAAAATTTATGCGATAACAGGTTACATTAAGGGAAAACACACAGGGCAAAACAACAGAAAATAAGATTGTCTGGCAAGCTAGGCAAATAGCAAGACTCGTGCAAAAATATCATATTGTTTGTTGATCCATTTGGTTCACTGTACATTGCTATCAACAGCAACAGGGCTTAATTCGATTATGTTTGGGAAACTAGTGTTGATAAACTTATTACATGACCTTGTATAATCAGCAAATAAATAGTCACAAAGCCCAAACTACCAATATTATTAATTTGAGAGTTAAAGTGACGAATTAAGCGTTGGCAAAATGTCGACATTACCTTGAGTGTCTTTAGAAGCCAGTAGATGGAGTTGCAATTTCATATATATAAAAATTAAATATTAAAGTTTTTTTTATATAAACACAACAATGTCCTTTAATGTTCTTTAAGTTCTTTAAAGATGGCGTTTCTAGTTTCATTTATACAAAATTCATCAACGATAAGATCCAATTGTGAGTTTGAAGCAAATGAATTGCGAATTGATTAGTTCCTAGAAATTAAATTATTTTATTAAACATTGTACTATTTTAGGGGTAAGTAGATTTGAATTTTGTTTTTCCAACACAACTCCGACAAAATTATTATGGTTCTTCAAACTTCAAGTATGTAAATTTTCCCCGGAATTTATTAGAAAATTTTGTTTATAAATTACTTTTTTTAATACCCAAACACATTATGATTTTGGTCATAATTACTTGTGTTTGTGAAAATGTATGAAATGGTCGAAACTCAGTTTGACTGTGGCTGAGAATTTAATAAATTGTTAACATTGAGTGTGTGAACTCACTGATATCTATTTTTGTAAACTTTGTTTATTATACTTCTTTAAATTTAAATTGTCTGTAAACTATACCTTTTTATATCTTAATTGGAAAAAGGTTATGAAATAAACTAATTAAAAAAACTTGTGTTTGTGTGTTTGTGTGCAATTGATTGATAAAAAGAATAACCAACCAATGTCAAACAGAAGTAAATCCTTTGAGCCATAATAACAAACTTTGGTAATACTTGAGTAAATACTTGATTCTAATTTAATAAATGCACATTTGTGTCCATTAAGAAAAAAGAAGAGAAATCGTCACTTTATTGCTGATTATTGATTATTGAGTAATCCACACACACTGAGCCCCCTTCATTTAAGTGTTTAGTAGTTATTTGGGACTGTGGACTGTTCCAACACTCTCAAATGGCTGGACAAGGCAATTATTGTTAAATTATTTCCTCTCTCGTGCACAGTATTAGTTGTATACTTCTCACTCTCATTATCCATGATTATCCCCAATGTTGGTGAATGTGTAAGTCCGGTTATTGCTCAATTGGAGAAGAGTTGGAGAGTTACATTATAATTAATTTTGTCTGTCGTCGTCTCGTCTGACTCACTCTGTTCTTATTTGATTTGATTCAAAGTGGACAAAAATAGGAAGGCAAACAATTTCTCCTCAATTTGGCGATGACAATAATTCCTAATTCTTCTTCTTCATCTTGTCCACTTATCGTTTGGTAAATCCAATTGGGTCATTTAAGCAGTAGTAGTTCTCAACATGAATATAATTAAATTAGGCAAAAAAGAAAGAAAAAACGGGAACTAAAGGATTTAGGTCTTTTTGAACAAATAGATAAGCCAATTTAGTTTGTTTGTTTGCTAAAAGAAATGTCACAAGTTGCCATTCCTTCTTTTTTTTATGTAGCTTGTGTTTAATTAATTAGATTAAAATTGGATCGGTTTTGTGGTTTTTGTTTTTACTACAAGTCATCTAAAAATAACAATCTACAGATCAAGTTGGATCAATTGGTTGCAATTGCGAATTGCTTTCAATTTAATTGGATTATACAAATCCGAGCACTTGCAATTGCATTTTGTTTCGTTTTTAAAATTCGTTCATACTTTGATGAAATGAGACACTTTTTCTTGAACCTTACAGTGTTACAGTGTTACCTTGTTAGTTCTCCGAACAATCAGGATTTGCTTTGTTTTTCTTGACCATAGTAGACTTGGGAATTTCCGAGTGCAAATTTATGTACTGATCTATAATGAACTTTTTGTGTTGTACTTTTTATGTTGAGGATCAGACATTTTGATGGTGAAATTATCCTGAAATTAAAAAGTGTTTACATTTCTCCTAACAAGTTGATTTAGGATTCCATTTCATTTTTTATTAGTTTTCTAAAAAATCATAAGATTTTTGTTTCGCGGTTGTTGTTGGCCAATTTTTGATTGAGTTTTGCTTAATCTCTCAAAGATTTTTTATCAATGTATTGGATGATGCAAAAAATCGCCAAAAAATCGACTTGAAACAATTGTGCAAATCATTTTATAAAAGTCATCTTATATTTAGTTATATAATGGTGAAGATAATCTTGTTTTATTTTATTATTATTTCGCTCATTCCTTGACCATTGGTGGCCATAAATAAATAATATTATAATAATTCTTCAATTGCACAATCCACAAAACCAGATAAGCTCCCTCTTCTCCTCGAATGTACTTGAATTATAATATTTGGGTAGATTAGATTGCATGATGATGATCATATTTTGATAATGCGATAGAGATGGGATGTAGGAGCTCACTGTCGGAAAATTGTCCAATAAATAGAAAAAGAGAAATTCATTTCAAATTTGTACTACAGTTCCAGTTGTCCTACACTCGAACTCGAAAGCCAAACACTCGAACCAACGAAAATTAATAAACACAACACGTTCGATGTTATGTCCAGTGATTGTAAGTGTGTCCAATATCAGAACAGAAAATGGCGAGTCCAGTTCCAAATTGTCCATTCAATTGCCAAAGAAAATCAAACCCAAAATGAAAAAGCCAAAACATTCTCATTTCCAGCCCGGATTTTGGTTTTATGATTATTATTGTGTGGTATGTCCAGGAATATATGCGACCACTGATTTCGAGTATAATTGAGTTTATGAACATCACCCAACCCAAAACTAATAATTTTTCCAAACATTTTAAAGTTTATTATTGATTCTATTCAGACTACAAAAAAAGCATTTTAAAAGTTCATGTTTTTAAATTCCTGGAAAATTTTTATTTCTATCATTTTATGATTCGTATGAAAGATTAACATTGTGTACACACATTTGAGAATTTCCAAGAATTTTTAAAATTCTGTTTTTGTTTACATCGCATAAATTATCTCGAATTCATTTGATTTTGTGTGTATACTTTTTTCAAAATTCTGGGACTCGCCAATAAAGCCATAAATTAATTTTGTGGCATTTTTTTGGTAGAAAGTTCTTTTAAAGTTAATTTTTAGAGAAGGTTGAGTTTTGTTTGATTAAAATTTTTTCCACTTTATGACGCTAGTGGGCGCCACTTATTTTTTAAATGAATTAACTTAATAAAAGTGTCCAATTAAATTGCAAGTGCAATTGATTCAATTTAATTTGGAAATAGTTTTTTCCCTTTTTGATTACGATTCGTTTAATAATAATTTCTTAATCTTGAGACTATTAGAAAGTCATTAAGTATTGATTGATATTTTGCAATCATCATCATTTAGAGTGAGTTATTAATAAGTTTCAATATTTCTTAAGCTTTTACGATAAAAAAAAGATGAAAACTTTTAACTTTACGTTTGGTTAATGTTTTCATAGTGAGAACTATTTCTGAACTTATTTTGAAAGATTTTAATCTTGATAATATATTAGTATTTTGCTTTTGAATCCACTAATTATGCAAGGTATATTCATGCAATGCCTACGCGGCTCACTAATTACTAATTAGTCACTCCTTCAGAATGAGAGAAGATTTGGGTTCAAGAATTAGATTATTTTGCATTATTTCTTACTTCACTTGATTTAATGATAAGAAGGTTATTTAAATAAATAGGTTCACTAATTAATAAATTAGCTCAATTAGCAGCGTTTTTCGTTTATATTTGTGATGTTTTTTTTTAATGAAAAGGCTAAAAACATCATATGTTTAAAAACGATTCAAAATTAAAAGTTGAAAATTTTGTTGAACATTTTGTAAATACATTTCGAATTTCGGTTTTAGTTAATATGATAGTGATATTGAATGCCCAAATATTTGAGCATTCATTAATTGAGGTCAATTGGTATTGCAAACAGAAATGATAAATACTAAAAAGGGCTTAATTCTTATGCAATTCACAGTAGATTTGAAGTACCGCGGGAAAATTCATGATTTACTTCCTTTTAACAATTGATTTGATTGAAAGTGCAGTGCAGTGAAGTCAACCGACAGGGAAGCCAAGGCCCACTCGAATGCTCAATATTTTCTGTAGGTCAATTTATATATAGCATTTGAGTAAATATATGTTTTGACTATTTTTTCATTCATTCAATAATGTAATATTGAGAATGTGAATCGACTATTGCGCAACTTGCTTTTATTGCAAACGGAACATCCACATATTTAATATTAAATATTTTACTTTTCCATTACATTTCTGTTCTTCTTATTATTAGATATTTTGTTTTTGTCTTTTATTTATCTTTTATTGTTTTCTAGTTATTTTCTACTCTTTCGCAAACAAGTGTATTTTACTTGAACTTTAAAAATCTTTGAACCGAAAAGTCATTTTTTATATATATCATTAAAAATTGCGTAGCTTTTGGATGTTAAATTTTAAAATTTTGACCATTTTAGATCTATGAATCGAATCGGTTTGTTGTAGTTTTGTGTTTTGTGTGTATTTTGGATTCAAGTGTCCCTGACTCTCAGTATACGGCGCTTTTTGATGGAACAGTAAATTGTTTTCATGTGTTTTGGATGTCGGTTATATAGCAAACACATGAGAAGAGCAGCTACTTCTCTCTCATTTGGTCTCTCCTCGAACCTCGATTACCCTCATCTCACTCTGTTTCGGTCTTCTGTTCAGTCGTGCAGATGTGTTTGCAGTGAAAACATGTGCCCCTTTCTGCAATTTCTCTTCTCTCCCTTAAATTCGTTTCAATTTTTCTAATATTTCAAAATTTCGCTTTCACTTTGAATAAAACATTGTTTCAATCGTGTGCTGGTTCAATATAATATTTTCTTTCTGATCAATTTTTTGTTTGGGGGTTTCAATTTCAACATTTCAAATTCATCCAATTCATATTGCACAAAGCAATAAATCCCAATTTTCATTTTTGTGTCTGTCTGGTTCGAATCGTTTTTCATTTTTCGAATTTTATAATTCAATTTCATCTTTGTACAATTCCAAAACCAAACGAAACAAAAATCAATCATATTAAATCATCATGTCAATATACATTGTTTCATGTGTGTAAATGTTTGATTTTATATTAAAATAAAAATAATTCAAATATTGATCTTGGTATTGTTCTTTTGTGTGTGCGTTCTCTAAAATAATAAATTTAATTAATATTGACAAAATTGTTTCTTCACAAACGTCTTCGAGTTCAAACACACACAACCGAATTGTGCCTTTTGTTGTGCCTTTTTTCTTCCTTTCCAGAAAAAACAAAAATGATTTTTAATTTTTAAATGGATTCCAGGAATGATTCCCTTTTTCTCCTCTCGTCAATTTAAAAGGTATTGATGGTAAAATGTACATTCTATTTTAAATTATTATTTCCTTAACAATAAAAAAAATATATTTTTAGGATGTTGAGATGTCCTTTGGGATAGAATTTTTTTCTATGAATATTTCTGTTGTTCTTTGAGAATAAATTCTCAGAGGTTTTGTTTCTGTAAAAAACAAAACGGAAACACGTCAACTCCTCTTATTGTCACTTGATTAGCTCAATTTGTCTTTCAATTTTTTGTCATAATTTCCATTGTTGTTCATGCATTTAACTTTAATAATTTGAATTAATAATATAAAACACACGTTTCATTAATATATTATATTTAAAACACATTCTCATATTTCTGTTTTTCAACTTTCTCGAGGGTTTAATGTGTAATTTAATAGTAAATAGGGAGTTTGCCAATATACGGAAATTTGAGTCAAAAAATTTTAGTATAGAAAAGATGCTTTTGTAGATTTGGATAAATTAATAACTTTTGAAGTGCATTTTTGACTGTGATACGCTCGTGTTTAGATGCTTTGATTTGTGTTTTTATTCAGCTTTTTCCTTTTCTCACTCAAGTTGACATTATAATTCAGTGTAGCGTATTAAAAATTATTTTGCTTTAGTGTGTACAGTGTAACATTATACCGACACAGTAGCACAGTAAAACAACATCCGCATCATCATCACCAGCAGCAGCATTAAAAGTAATTAATGTAACGAGACATTAATTGAGTGAATTTTGTGACTACGAATATATTATTTCTTATTTATTTGATGCATTTTGTTGTGCGAGACTTTCCTCTCTTGATTCGCTCACGATCGAATGGATCAAACAGTCGTGTATATATATAGTTGAATAAGTATTTCACTAAACTAGTTGGACTACTAAAGCAATAGGACTTTCCGTGCTTGTTCACGAAAAACTGCTTGTTGCTGTTAACTAATTTGGTACTCATTCGCTAGTCTAGCAGAACTAAGCCCATGGCTCAATACTTTCGTGTGTGTGTGTGCCTACATAGTTGGTTAGTTACTCGACGAATTAATTTGCACTTAGTCATCGTATACTAGTCACCCCTCTCTTACAGTTCCAGTAAAGCTTCTCATTCAGTTTCCGCCTTTTAATTTGTCGGCGCGTTTCCTGCGCTTGTTTTCTCCATCAAATTCTCTTCCCTTTCTTTCTATTCTTAGGCTTTTTGAGATCATTTTTTTTCGATTTCTTATTATCTTTCTTACTTCAATTTTATCATTTGACTTCACTTCTCTGAGTTTTTCTTTCATTTTGTTATTATTAGCAGCAGTATAACGTTTTATTTCTTTTGGCTAGTCTCTCTAGGGCCGTTCCAAGCGTGAGGAACTGAGGGAGAACGAAGGAGAGAACACACGGGTTCGCGAATTTCATCAAAATATGATAAATTTTCCATCGACCTCTCTCAGTTGTTGTTGTTGTTGTATTCGTGTAGTTGTTCAGTAAAGTAACATACGAAAAATTAACTTCTTTTATATTATAGATTATTATTGCTTCGATACTACTAGAGAAAAATTGATTTACAAATATTAATAATATTATTTTCCTGTGTAGCTCAAATTTCAACATGCCCAAATCAACCAGATTTTTTATTTTTTTATATTTTGTTTGTTTGTGTAATTAAATTTTAGCCATTTCTTTTTCGATTTATGATTATTTTTCTGTTCATAATGATAATAATAGCAATAACTCATTTATAGAATTCGTATAGATCTTAAATGCGATTGGCAATTTTTTTTCTTAAAGGCTGCATCGTTAAAAGATTCGTTTTATATTATAATAATAATTCCACATAAGAAAGATAAGAAAAATATTTAAAATTTATATTATGAAATTTTAAATTTAGACATATAAAATGCTAATGGAATATTCTTTTTATTCTAAAACGGAGCGAATTCACATAATAATTTAAGTGCTTTTGATAATAACTATATGAAGATATTTTTAAATTAATAATACTTCCGATATAGATAATACGAATACGTACTTTGCGAAATGAACAATCAACACAACAACAAAATGCAGTGCATTTTCAATTAGGTCGATTAGAAAATATATTATTTTTATGACTATTTATCACATCTTTTGCTATTTTATGCATGTTATCTTATCTTATTTTGTTCGTGTGCGAAGAGTTACTTAATTTCTTACTTTCCTGACTTGAGGAATGTTGTTCAATTGAGGAATGTTTACTTCTTGGTCTTTTGCACAGTCAACTTGTCACTGCGACAAATGTTTTTTTCTTCTTTGGAGAATCAACCAACTATTATTCCTTGGGGGAATTCGTTTGTTCCGGTACGGACTAATTAATTGCTGCATGTTTGCCGACTTGCTTTTGGTAGACTAATTTCTACCTAAGTGTGCAAATGTTTTTGTTTATACATGTACACATCTGAACATACCAAGATGAAACCAATTTATTTTGTCCGAACAAATTGAGAAAGTTCGATTGAGAAATCTTGGGAAAACTCAATTTATTATTAGTTTAATGGTTCAAAAGGAAATCGTTTCCTGATAACCTAATTAACAAATGGTTTCCATTATCGTGTGAATGTTTGATTTCTTGTTAGTCTTTAAGAACTTTAAAATCTTTTGCAAATCCTTTCTTAGAATTTTCTAGAAAAGTCACTTAATTCAGAACGTATGACAAAATAAGTTTATCCACTTAAAAAAATACACAGCCACCCTTTTCCAGAAAGTGTCAACGTTGTACGTACGAATGTCTTTATTCATATTTTGCTTTGTTCCACAATTTTTCTTCATTTCTTCATTAAATGCTGATGTCATTATTACACATGCACACGCAAACACTATCTTCATTTGCATTAATTGCTTTATATCCTTCTTCAACTAACTTTCTATTCTTCATTACTGTCAACTGTCTTGACTGTTACTTTTCCATTCTCTTTTTGTTTTGTTTCTCTCTTTCGTTTACGCTTTTTAACCGATTGCCAAGGCACACATTTTATTTTTAATTCTATTTTACGATTACTATACATAAGGCCGAATCATCAAAAGGCCGAAAAAATGAGTGTGCTAAATCACAGCAGGAGGTTTCGGCCTTCTGTATACATACAAATTTGCAATCATCAAAAGACCGAAAAGAGAGTTTGGACATGTTTATCATTGAAACTAATGCTCATTACTATTTCGAGAGAGAGAGAGAGAGAGAGAGAGAGAGAGAGAGAGAGAGAGAGAGAGAGAGAGAGAGAGAGAGAGAGAGAGAGAGAGAGAGAGAGAGAGAGAGAGAGAGAGAAAGAGAAATCCAGTGGTAAATTAATTTTGTGTTTGAATACCATGGTATAGTATCATGGAGTAACCAGTTGATGATGTTGCCAACTTAATATCCAAAGGATAACTTGTTTTTGTGTGGGCATTGGCCACAACCCTCACAAAACAGACACTGGTTATTTAGTACTGTCTGGGATGTGTTGGGTTCACACAATTCAAAAAACTGATTTATCCTTACAAGAAACAACTCCAGGTATGTCAGACACCACAGGTTGTTAACCAAATCAAAACAAAACTAATCACAGCTGATGTTTGTTTATGTATGTCAACCTTGTGAGAGAGTGTTTCGATGACTCACACAGCACAGACAGTATAACGAGACCACCTGTGGTGCAGACAACAATAAAGCTTTTTGTTAAGTGGCACGCGCACTCACAGCAGGAGGTTTCGGTCTTCTGTATATTGACAAATTTGCTATCATCAAAAGGCCGAAACGATATTGTGCATCTATGTTGAACTTTTTCATTTCTGAGCTAGTTCCCTTTTACTAATATGAGGACGAGGAATCGAGTGGTACCATTTATTTTGAGTCAGAGGGACTCTATGATGCAGGAAAATACGAATATTAAAAATATGTAAAGTTATCATCAAAAGCCCGAAAACTTTTCAAAGCATTTCAGACACCACAGGTTGTTTCACATGTATTATTCGTAAGCGGCTCCAAAGACTTGATAATCGGTATGTCTTACATTGTCGAACATTACTATACCAAACTAGGTAGTCTATTGCTAAAATGTCTGGTAATAAAACACACCAGTCCACATTTAGTAGTTTCATGTTGATAAGATTCGTTACAGATGATTCGAGATTGTAGTTTGCATTTGAAACATTGGACTAACACATTCGCGGAGAATTTTGTTGATTTGAACATCAGAAATCATCTAGATTCTCTTTGATAGACACTTGGTGACCACAATCATAACACTTTCATTTTTGTGCTCAGTTACATTATGCACAGAAATCAAATCAAAACAAAACCAATAACAGCTGATGTTTGTTTATGTCTGCCAAGCTTGCTTTGTGAGAGAGTGTGTCGATGACTCACACAAGCCAGTGGCACGCGCCTCGCTATGAGAACTGAGAGTGTGCTGATGAGTCATTGATGACTCATCAGCACAGACAGTATAACGAGACCACCTGTGGTGCAGACAATAATAGAGCTCTTTGTTAACCTCTTCATGGTGTCATTTTGGGCAGGGTGCCCAGGACGAGCCACAATAGCTAGAGACTTGAAAATTTAGGAGCATGCTCCCATGGAATACCGCTACTGCGGAAAATTGTCAAAAGTTCCAATTGGATCGATATCCGGGAGCCCATTTCCGGTCTGGATTTTTTGAATGATTTTATGTTTTTGGACTATTCTAAGACTTTTGGGACAAAAATAAATTTTTTTGGTCCACCGGAAGTTGGAGTTCCAAAATAAAACTTCCGGTTCCTGATCCAAAATTACATTTTTGAGTTCTGAATCGGATTCTCCATCCTTTTTCATGGAGAATAGCATATTTGAATATCAAAATCCATAAAGTCTAAACGAAATAAACTCAAATTGAAAAACTTCTTATTTTGGCTAAATAAACAAGGCCGGAAAGTGAACAGACTGAATTGACATTGATATTGTAATTTTGAAACTCTAATTATATAACTAGCAGTGGATGGAATTTATTGTTCTAAAATGCTATTTTTACTAAAAACAACACAGAGAATCGAATAAGACAAATTAAAATTCTCTGGGTGCACCGGAAGTAGTAGTTCCAAAATGGAACTTCCGGTTCTAGGGCAAAAATCACATTTTTAAATTCAGAATCGGATTCTCCATCCTTTTTCATGAAGGATAGCATATAAGAACACTAAAATCAGCTAATTCTAAGTAAAATAAAAGAAATTTTAAAATTTCATTTCTGTTAGGTCCAATAGTCAATTTCGGCCTAAATTAGACAAAGTTTGAAATCCATTTACTTCTTTTAGACTTTATGGATTTCGATATTAAAATATGCTATTCTTCATGAAAAAGGACGGAGAATTCGATTCTGAAGCTAAAAATGGGATTTTATGCCGGGAACCGGAAGTTCCATTTTGGAACTCTAACTTCCTGTTGTCCAAAATTTTTTATTTATGCGCCAAAAGTCTTAGAATAGTCCAAAAACATAATTCCACACAAAAAACCCACACCGGAAATGGGTTCCCGGAAATCGATCCAATTGGAATTTTTGACTATTTTCCGCAGTAGCGGTATTCTAGGGGAGTATGCTCCTAAATTTTTAGACCGCCAGCTATTGTGGTTCGTCCTGGGCACCCTGCCCAAAATGACACCATGAAGAGGTTAAGTGGCACGCGCACTCACAGCAGCAGGTTTCGGTCTTCTGTATATTGACAAATTTGCTATCATCAAAAGGCCGAAACGAGATTATGCATCTATGTTAAACTTTTTCATTTCTGAGCTAGTTCCCTTTTACTAATATGAGGACGAGGAATCGAGTGGTACCATTTATTTTGAGTCATAGGAACTCTATGATACAGTAAAATACGAATATTAAAAATCTGCAAATTAAAAATAAAAGTTTTTATCAAATACCCGAAAACTTTTCAAAGCATGCGAAACATTGACCATGTTACCGTGAAAGTATGAAATGAAGTAAACCTTTACACTAGCCAGCGTCTCAAAAACTACCAGCCCGTTTTGAACCCTGTGAATGTGGCCTAACAGATCAAGCTAGACACATTGGCCAAGTGGCCAGATCATTCGGAATCAACTCAACTCAAACTCAACACCAAAATGTTCTAAACGGCTCGTGTACACTCTTGAAGACCAGGAGATCATGATTCGGGATAACTCTAACAAAGAGCACTTGTGGCGGTAAAAATCTAAAGCTAATGAGTAATCTGTACGAGACCCGAATTTAAGAGGCTGAATAGCGAAAAGTGGAAAAAGTAAATAAAACGAGTATGAAAATCGTTAAGTTTATGGAGGCCCAACAAACGTCGTCCAAAATCCTCACTTAAACACAGGATGGTGAACCAAGTTCTCGGATACCAGAACTTATAGAAGGACTTATAGAATATCATAGATTCCAGAAGAATCCAATGTTGTAAATAGGCTTTATTTTACAGGCTTTCAATTGATGATGATGAGTTTTATCCCACAACTTCTGACCTTTGTTTCAAAATTTGCTGAAATGGATGCCCTATTTTGTTCATTTGATGTCTCTGAATCCATAGCCACCCAACTCAATAAGTTTCCAGTAAAAATTTGTACTTTCAATTTCCCAAATTTCTATTTCGAAGTGCCACTTAGGGACTTAGGGACTAAACGCCCAAATGCTAATTAAATATGTTTATCGGATTCCTAGACCTTGAATTAGTAAAAGAGCTCAAGTTGAAACTTTTCGGCCTTTTGATGATTTTAAATTTTTGTATATACAGAAGACCGAAACCTCCTGCTGTGATTTAGCACACTCTTTTTTTCGGCCTTTTGATGATTCGGCCTTATGTAGGGACACGCTATTTTACGAGAGTCACTCATGAAAAAATGCAAAACATACGATTAATATAGCAATTATCATTATTATTATTATATTTTCTTTTGGCCTATTTCGAGGTGCTGTCCCAGTTCTTGATTATATCTTATATTTTCCTTTTATAGAACGAGTATTAGTTCTCTTATATATGCAGATTCATTATATATATATTTAATAATTTTATCATCATCATTATTTTCTCGCTTGTACGTTCAGTTTTTTTGCTCAGTGTAATAAATTCAGGAATATACTTCACTGCAAAGCACCATCTTGAAAACAAAACAACAAATGCTTGAGACCAGAAATGATGATGATTATCATTATACACAGTTAGGTTGATTGTTTTCGGAATATTTTAAAGAGTTGGACAGATGAAGGGGAAAGCGAGAAATATTCAAACGGAAAATTATTATCTCACATAGAAGGAAGGGAGAAGTTTGATCGGTTTTCAATTTACTTAATTTGTTTTTTCAATGAGAATTTTTATTTATTTATTGGAAATTTTTATTTGTTTTTTAAAGTAATCAAGTAAATTAAAAATAAACAATGAGAAAGGTTGGGAATTTTCTTGTAGGAATACTTTTCCCTTGAATTTGTCTTGACCAGATTTGATTGATTCGTTATTATTTGTAATAATATTTATTCCTCTTATAAATATTCAAATGCATTAGACCTCTTTCTTTTTCTCTTCCCAGGAAAAAAGTTTACTAACGATTTTCTTTTTTGGTTCATTTTGTGCTTGAGTTGCGTATTTTCATATTTATATATTTGTTTTCTTTTTTCTGTTTTGCTGTTGTACGTATTTTGTATTTTCTTTTGGAGATGAACAAAATTTTCCTTTTTCTAGTAATATTTGCATTATTTTATATATATTTTGTTGATTTGTACAAACAATACTTTTGTCTGTTTGTGTACAGACAGACACTGGCAAATGGATAGTTTTCCATTTGGTATAGGAAAAACTTTGGGTTTTAGTGTTTTTTGTTTGGGGTCGGTTATTTCCAACAACATTATATATTATTATGCATAAACATTCCTGGAAAAATTGCCAACTCGTCCCCACAACTCATCTTGGACTTGACAAGTCGTACATTAGAGTAGTTGCTGTACGACATTGTACAATGATAATGTTTATAATATAGATTTCCAAATAATCTGACAAGTAAATGATTTTTGTTCTGAATCTATTTGAGACCTATACTTTGAGATTCTGGGAAGAACTGAGATTTGTTTGCAATTTTTAAATCTTTAGTCCAATTTCTTTAACCAAATGAAATAAAATAAACCAACAACAATGTTGTGTAATTTTTATTTGAACAATAAATTGTAGTATTCAAATTTTATTACAAAAATAATTTCCATTTAACGGACAGTAAAAAAACCCACCAAGTCTTGTCTGGTACGTCTGTCGGCTTTGATGTCGACGACGACACTTTTTTCTACTAAAGCACAATTTCAACACATTCATAGTAAACCAGTAGACTAAAAAACAAAACTAAAACAGTCAAACAAAAAATGTTCTTCAAAGGATTAAAACAATATTACCCAAAAGGGCTATAAAAAATAACACCACACAGTAAACTTCACAGTATTGCTCTGCACACTGCATAAGCTTGTTGGGCTTTGCACACATTATTTTTATTTTATTTAAAACATAAAAATTTAGCGAATTAAGCACAAGTTGAGTATTGAAAATGTGTATGGAAAAATAGTGTACGGAAAAAATACTTTGATAATTCTCGCTTTGTATTTAACGAGGAAGAGAAGAAGAAGGGTGGCATGATTAGCATCGGCAAAAAGGGTCAAACCCGAAGTGACCAATCGGTTTAAAGCGTTTTTTAAAGAAGCATAGTAAAATGCACGCTCAAAGGTAGAAGTTTTTAACATCTGTGATGCATTTTTGTAATCAAAACCAGTTTTTCCTTTCCAACAACTGGATCAAAAGGCTCTATAAAACAACAAATACAAAAAGTGTTTTATTTTTTTCGTGTATTAAGCCTTTCCACTGGACTAGCCTACTAACTTTTCCATTCACATACAACGTATAGTGTGTTAATTAATAGATATTAAAACAAAATTGCCTTTCATCTTAATTTGGTTTAGTTTGCAGTAGTTTTCGATTTTGTTTGTTTGTTTGTTTGTTTTACTTATATTTGAGTCGTTCAGAGGCAAAATCGGTCAACTCCACAAATTGACTTTTCGAGATAAACGACAAAACGTAAAATAATCGTTTTTAGAGTAATATTTCGAATTTTTAAACTTTTCAAAATATTTTAGCAACTAGAAATGTTAATTGTGCTTCATTTTACCAGAATTAAGTATATAAGGGTAGGAACATAATTGTTTTTTATTGTTAGGTCAATTATTAAAAAATTTAATGGAGTTGACCGATTTTGCTTCTGAAATTATCTGAGCAAGAAGTAAAATGAGCACACTCACTAACAAACCATTAATTTCTATCTGTATTAAATTAAATTTTATCTTTTTATGGCTTCTGACAAACAGAATAAATCTTAATTTTATTATATTTGTTGTTTATTAAAAAATGATT
Organism: Rhizoglyphus robini; assembly: GCA_023373905.1. Lineage (NCBI taxonomy): Eukaryota > Metazoa > Arthropoda > Arachnida > Sarcoptiformes > Acaridae > Rhizoglyphus > Rhizoglyphus robini. The sequence continues at coordinate 266,254 of JAKIJQ010000074.1, read as the reverse complement.
AAATTCTTCAAAATTTTTATTAATTGGAAGAAAAATTCAACCGCTTACAATTGGAAATTTAAAGTTTAATTCAAGTATCTCAGCAGAAATTTCATTTTTCTGGACAAGTTTTAATAGACTAAAATCTATTTTATTTTTATATTTTTCAGATTACATCAATTTAAAGTCAATTTAATAGGTTTGTGTTTAAGTGTAGACAAGGATATCTTTTTGTGCACATGAGCATCTGCAATCTCGTAAATGTCACAGTTTATGTATTTCTGTTTTATTTCATTTTGAATATTCATACAATTGTTAAATTCGATGTTGATAAATTCAATTCTGGGCTGAATGTGCAGGTAAGAATACTAATTAGATAATAGAGCATTAGAAAGTCATATATTGTGCCATTCTAATAAGACTTATTCCATAGCATTATTAGTACAAACAACACACGGAGTTAACCGATTTTGCCTCTGAAAATAATTTGAACTTATTAACCTGGTATATGAATTGGTGTTATATTATGGAAAATCTGGACAAATAATTGGCATAGAGTTATTTTTCAAAGATATTAGCATTAAATGAACACGTTTTCGTCATAATATCAAAATGTGAAAAAATGGAGTTGACCGATTTTGCCTCTGAACGACTCATTTAGTGCTGATGATGATGAACAGAAAGTGTTGAATAAATAAGCAATCCTTAGTATCGATTAATTAAATTGTCACTAATTCACTTTTACTCTTACAACTACAGTAAACTGCTTAACTATTTATAGCGATTCAGTTTAGTAGTTTTTCTTTTATTTATTTGGTTTGGTTTGGCTGGTCTCATGCTTTAAATTAACTCAATTTCTACCCGAACCGAACCAAAGTCAGGAAAAATGTATAAGAAATACAACAAGATGATAGATTTCTCTACTAGTAGCAGTGCAAAAGGACATAAATTTGACTTGTAAATTTTCCATATCTCACTTTCTGCTATTTGCTCTATCTCACTTCTCTCACTCTCTCACTTTCACTTCTCGATTCGAATCTAAACATATTAAATTCTATCTCATGTCGACTATTTCACTTTCACGATCGCAATGTCTTCACTCACTTGTGTATCTGTGTGCTGTGTCTGTGCAGCTGTAAATTCAATTCAAGCTGATACATCTCGTCTCTCGTTCGTATTCGCGCTCGCATCTCAAATCGAGATCTTATTCGAGACTTGTGAGAATTAACTTGATGATGATGATGGCCAGACACAACAGAACAACAACAATACGGGACATAGAAACTATACCATAATGATGATGATAAATTCGATTCGGTATTATCTTCAATTTTGCCTATATACGTCGATTCTATTGGTCGAATCACGCTCCGACAAAATAAAATAACCACCCTGTATAATCCTAATATCGTTGATTTATTATTGTCATATGAGATATCATTCCTTGTCCTGTTCTATAATATATGAGAGATGGAAATCAATAAAAACAATTTACTTTTTGTGTACTTGAGTGCAATTTTTTTCAATCTCTCACTTGTTTTCCATCGTTCCAGGGTGATATTCTTTATTGATATTATTATATTTTTATTATTAACAGGAGAGATGGACGATTTTAATGTATTTATGGATTTATTTTTATTTTTATATATTTATTTTACAAATTGAATTTACTTGGAAAAATCTTCTAAAAGAAAGTTCCATATGACTCAAATAGTTTGATAGTGGTACAAATTGTATTTGTGTAGTATATTGACTTATAGTACAAAATGCTTTTACGAGAAATTAATTATTAATTATTAATTTTATCTATTATTGAAAAGTTTTGAAATGTTTTAACGTTTTTCGAGAGCCGAAATTTTGTGTTCTATTTTAATATGTTATTCATTCTTTTCCATTCCAGTTTTTATTCGCTTCATTTTTTTCCTCGATTTGACTTGAATTATTGGAATTTTAAATTAATTAATTAAAATTCAGAAAATAATAATCGTTTGAAATAATAATTACTATATCAAATTTCAAAATATATTTTATCTTTTTTTGCACAATGAAAATTAAAATTCGAAAATAGATTATTTAATTATCCCCCTTTTGTTGAAAGTCTAAATTTCTCTTCTCTTTTTAAATTAATAATATAAAATAAAATAAAATTGAAATTCAACAAAATTTAATTATCGATAATCAAAAAGTGTGAAAAGATAGATTAGAGATTCGCACAGAATGTGTCGAGAATAAAAGATTTTTTTCATTAATTGAGATTATTTGCAGAAGATAACAAAAATTGGGTAAATGATTAGCTTTTTGTGTTCTCGAAATTATTAATTCAAATATAATTCAATATTTTAATTTTTTAGTAAGCCTTAAATTAATTAGGATTTGAAGTAAAGTCCCTCTTTTTAAAAAATGATCAAGTTTAAGTTGATTGGCTAAATTTTTCTCCCAACAAACCCAATCAAGCAACTAATCGAGTCAATCGAGCAAACGATGCTTCTAACTAGTCCAATTTTGTATTTAAGTTTAGGGTTTTCTTGCTTGTATTTTTTCTGTTCAAAGATAGAGGCAAATTCCTCTGAATTTTACGCCTTTTGGTTTAAGTTTAGTAGTAGAATGTTTGTATGAAAATGTTCATTTATACATTTTAGTAGTTTTTGTCCCCAAATGCATTGAGTGTGTTTGGGTTTCCAATTTTATTTATATAAAATAAAATGGAATTAATTTTTTTTCCTCGTGTACTTTTTGATTTCATTTCATAGTATACGATTTCGATTGGACACTCTCGTACTTTTATTGGTCTGGCGAGTTAATCATTGGGGAAAAACGAGCGAACCAATGCGATCAAGTTCTCTCTTTCCCTTTCGTCCCCACTATTTTCTCTAACTCTCTTGATCGCTGGTGAACTAGAAAATTTGAAACCATTTGGGACATATCAAAAGGAGTATTTTTATATAAAACGAATACAAGTTGTGATCTCAATTTCTTTCTTTTTTTCTACTTTCAGACCCAAAACACTATTTCAATTCCAATCATGTAACATAACATTCATTGAAAATAGTATTAATAGTGGCGGTTCTCCTAAATTATATGCTAGATAAAATAAAAACACAAAAAAAAACTTTCACAAAACAGGTCCAATTATAGTCCAGTTTTCTTTGGGTTTCAAATGTCTACAAAATCATAGAAAACTATACATACAAGTTGGTTGATTCTCTCAATTTCACGTTAATTGATTAAAAAAAATATTTCCTTTTTCAATTTCGATTTAATGGTTCCATAAATAGATTTTTTTAAATTCTGATGGTTTTGACTCAAAACTTTCATAAATCTATTTTTTGTTCAAAAATGTATATTTCCGATACTTGTAACTAGAGAGTACATATTAAATTTACAAATTAATATTTTTATTTGTAAATTTAATTCCAAAATTAGTACTGTAAATTTCCAGCAGGTCCGATACTCACACAAAAGAGTGTCTGGAATAAAACATAATTGAATTTTTGTTAATAAAATTTTTCTAGTTGTAGAATCTATTTTTATCATCGTTTCGGTTATACATTTTTAAATTTTTCATCATCAAGTATTCAAACCAAATTTTTCCTTTCCAAAAGCTCATTAGAGTTTCGCTTTTGCGTGTCTGTTGATGTTGGCGCTGTTGAGGGTATTTTTTGATTGATTGAGCCTTTTGCATATTTGAGTTTGTTTGTTGTTGTGTGTGTGTGTGTGTCTAGTTTGTCCTATAGAGTTATTTGATGACTTCATTTGCATATTTAACTCACGCCTTGTTTACTTTTACCTACAAAGTGAATGTCTTTTCTGTTTTTACAATTTTCAACGACTATTTTAATGTTTGATCATCACAAAAATTTTCCATTACCGGAAATAGATACATAGACTAGACGTTCAAAGTATTTGTAAAAATATTTGCAGAGAAGCTCACTTTTAGGTTAACCACACAATCGATTGTTCTTCTTTTTTGTCGCCTTTTGCCCACTTCCAGTGCATTTACCGATTGTCCACCGTCGAGTCTCATGTTTGCTCGTAATATTTGTTTGTTTTCTCTCGTTTAATTAATAGAAAATGTCTCTCCCTGTGTGATCCAAACACCTCACTTCTCTCTTTACTTTCTCTTTTGTATGTCTGCTCTGCAGCAAAGTGTCACTTTGATCGAGTGTCCATTTCATCTTCTCGGAATATTCTTTTTCTGTTCTTCTGCTCCCGTTCGCTCGCTCATAACACGATTCTGTTTCTGACACAATTTCGGTTTGGTCAATTTAGTCCAGCATCACGTTACCTTATACTCTATCTATCTATTCTGTGGTTATGTTGGTCTCATAATCTATCTGCTAATGACCATTATGACAGCTTAAATGTATCTATATTTTTTGTTCATGTTTGTTTGATCAAATATATTCCCGATAGGTTTTATAATATTTGTTTTTTGTTTATTTTTTATAAACATATTACTAATCAAGTTACTTAGTGATAATTCAACAAAATTAAAGATTTAGAAATCTTATTACTTGACTTTTTTAGAAACACCATGTTATTTTTATTAAACTCTCAACTAATAATAAAACACAACAAAATAATTCATTTTCCACTTTCACTTGACTCTGTTCATTTTGCAACATAATAAAATTCTGGAAATTTTTCTCCAATTTATATTACAATTTAAAATTTTAACTAACCAACCAACTCTGCCACACTTTTGGTCGAGTGTGTGAGTGGGTTTACTTCAACTAAAATTTTTACTACAACACTTTCTCCTTTCACTTTTAGTAATTGGTTTTTTCTTTTTTTTATCCAGTTGCAGTTGCAGTCATTAATCGTGGGTCGTCGTTTGAACTTTAAAAGAGAGTAACTGTGTTTGTGAATAGACCACAAAAAAGGACACTTAATTTTTTGAAATGTGCGCCTGTTTTACAACAGAACAGGAAGTCAAGTGAAGTGAAAAAATCAAAGGAGAAATAAAATCGTCCCAAAAGAACTATCAAACCACAATCATCGACAAATAATATCATCACGAAAAAAGATCTGATGAATTTGTTCCTCTACTATTTTGTTCGTCTCTCTCACTCACTCGACATTGTCCAAACAGTGTGTGGCAAACTAATTGAATCAATCAATTGTGTGTTTGTGCGTGTACGCTATTTGTGAACGGCATCACTCACATATCATCTAGTCTTCTTCACCACAACCATCACTTCCCTACATACAGATTTATTCGTGCTCGCTCACATGGTCACGTACATTTCGAACGGTCGTTCGTCACACGTCTTCTCCCTTCACCAAAACACTTCCTTCTAATATTTTGTTCTTCTCGCTTCTCAGTCTCATCATCACATTTTTCCTCTTTCATCTTCTTCTCCGTCTTCCTGGACCCAGACAGTGTTTCAGTAATCAGATTAGAATCTATTAGAGAGCAAAGCATAGCACCATCAGTAAAACGTCCGCCATCACGCCAAATTTGGCAACGATCTGATCCGTAACTGATCTCCCAGGCTTCATCGCCCTCTCGGATCGTCTCTCGACTAATCTGATTTCGTATTATTCTTAATTACATTTTAATGTCGCTCAATTCCAATACTAATACTAACTACTGACTGACTGTTTTAGTTTGTTTTAGTTTGTTTGTTTGTTTAATCAATTCAAAATTATTTTTGGGTTCAATACATTTGCTATACTCGTGCTTTCATCATCATCATCGGTCTGCAAAAGCAAACGGAAAACTACTCAATTAAAGGCAAAAGGCATATAAATACAAACTTTTTTATTGGAAATGACTCTCATCATTTGAGTTTGTTTGTTTATTTGAAATGGTTTTTCGTTGATTTAATTGATGAAGCCAATTGAATCGAGAGAATTTTATAGTAGTTTTCATGATTTATTTATTGAATCTTTCTGTGAGTTTGATTCAAAAGAATCATCATTACTACTAAAGTAAAGAAGAAAGTCGACTAATGGTCAATCATTAAGCCGCTTTTTTGATTTGTAATTGATATAATTTTTCCATTCGTGATTTTTTGATGATTTTATGTTACATCTTCCGGTTGGGCCAACATGTCTCATCTGGCCAAAATGTGCAAAGTTCGTAAGCGTCTCTGTCGACCACGACTCGATCCAGTGACCATTACCATGGGTTGCCATAATCGTCAGTGTTCATCATCTTCATCCTCATCATCACCTTTGTGTGTTTTTGTGTTATACCTGATAGTTTCCTTAGTCATTCCATCACTGGTCACTTCATATCACCAGTCATCTTCCACAGCCTCGAGTACATCCCATCTTGTACAGACACTCTCGTCAGAGTCGATCACACTGTCACCTCGTACTGTTACCACCAAATATGGCTCACTCAAGGGCAATTTAGTCAAACTCTCCACTTTATCATCACGTCGTACTGCTCAAACCTCATCATCCTCATCCTCATCATCGTCTTCAATAGAACTTCCCGACATTGAGGCATATCTTGGAGTGCCCTACGCCACACCGCCTACCGGAGGCCTCAGATTCATGCCACCGGTAACGCCAACTCACTGGCGTGGCATTCGACTTGCGAATAAGCCAACACCCGTGTGTCCTCAACGCATTCCTGAGGTGAATCTCGCTGCGATGCGGTCACAAAACGAATCAGAAATACTGAAGCGAATGACTCGAACCAGGTTTGAGTACCTCCGGCGGCTGATACCAATGTTGGGCAATCAGAGCGAGGACTGCCTGTATCTCAACATTTACGTTCCTCTAGTGTCTCCTGCTTTGGCAACTGGACGAAATTCAGGTTTGTTCCTCCTAAATTTTATTACTTATTCATCTAGTTACTATTATATTCATCATAAATCATAGCTCAGCCGAATGGTCACTAGTTCAGCTAATGTGAATCATTCTATCAAGCGTAAAATCAATGTACCTTATAATAAGGTTCACAACCCTTTGCAGTCTAATCAACAAAGTCATCATTAATCACGAATTAATTGTAATAGAAACCTTATTTGTTTATGTGTTAATTAATTTAATTTTCTCTTCAAACCACCAAACCACAAACAACACACGAACATTCTTTAGTTTAGTGAAGCGTGTGAAAGTGCAATACTGCTAATTTGAACATACGTACTGCACACGACACGATAAAAAGACTAAAGTCATCAACCAACAAGAAAGTACGTCTCAAATAAATAAACTTGTGCTTTCCGGGGCTAGTTCCAAGAATAAACTTTTTTACTGACGTTATATTATCGTTTTTCTTTCATGATTGAGCTAATTAAGCTAGCTTCTAAGCTCACAAACATCACCACAACATTGACAACATCCACTTGACATGATTGGTTTTTTGTTATTTCTTTCACTAGCGTTTGTGTGTGCATTCCCAAGGAATAATTACCAGTTTTATTGGTACATAGGTTTTATTTTTTTCCTTGTAAGGTCTTTTCAATTTGTCCATCTCTCTCTCCCTCACTCATTCCCATACCCGTCAAGTGCATCTTTTTTGGCCAATACTTTTCGATTTGATTGGCTCACCCTCCGAGTGAAACTGATGGTCGTCAGTCAAGTATTTTCCTTCTCCTTCTTCTCTCAAACTCTCAATCGAAATGCTGTCACTGGCAAATTAGCTCTTCTCTACATGCATTAGCTACTTTATTTTTACGTTCTTTAGTACGATCTCGTCTTCTTCTTCTCGGTCGGTTCAGTGGTCTTGGTGCTCTTGTTGTTTTTGTTGTCGCCGCAGTTGTTCTTGTGTTTCTTTCTTCTTGTTCTCGTTCGTTTGTTTGTCTGTCGAGAACAATTTATTATAATACTAAAGTCGATTAATGGATCTGGGCAGAGGGAAAGAGTGGGAGAGAGAGAGAGAGAGAGAGAGAGAAGACCACAAGAAGCTCCACACGCTTTTAGATCAATGGATTGTGTGCATTTGTGGATGCATGCAGGATGGTTTAGAGACTTTAAGAAAGAATCAATTTGTGAAGAGGAAACGGCAAGAAAAAGGGGAAAACTTTCGATTTGGGCTCTACGAGTTGTGTCAATACTCGTTTGTGGAGAAAGAAGAGAGATACGATGCTAATTCATCTCTTGTACCATTACAAATTGATATCATATATTCATTCATTTGGTTTTGGTCTGTTTTCGATCTATTTGCTCAACAAACGCATACACAGTCATTGTTCATTTGCTTGACAATTTCTGTGTCCCCACATACACAATCAAATTGGCTTGTTCAGTTTTCTTTCCTCTTTTTGCACAAATAATACAACAATTTATGCAAAATAAGCATCAATTTCTTGGCTGGCATGGCACAATTTTATGGTTTCATTTCAATTTATTCTTGTCTCCTACTATTTCTGCAATTGCCTAACAATTCGATTATTTGATTAATTTGTTGAGCGAAAGACAAGACAAATAGGAAACGAGAAAAATATTGACACATGTGGTCCATACACACAAGTTGAACTCACAATTTTAATTGTGTGTTTCGTTCCTGACTTTTCCATTCATTGATTCAACATTTATTCGATCTTTAACAATTAACATTTATATATACACTAAATGTCAATATTAATGAGATTAATATTTAATTAATATTGTATATACTTTGTTTTTTATTTTTGTTTATTAAATTAAATTAAGCTACTCTAAATTAATCACTTTTTAATTATGAACAAATATAATTAATTATAAATAAATTTTAATTATCGGTTGATTTTTAGCGAGACTCTTTTAGAGTCGTAAGCTTATGCTATTGCCATCGTGTCTGTCTGTCTGTCTGTCTGACCGTCTGTCCGTCTGTAAACCTTTGTTCATATTCTGAGAGAACCGTAAACCCTAAAATTTCCAAATTTATGATACTTACACTAGGGCGTACATGTAATCGAATAGTCACACCAAAACTAGGCGCCATTGATCATGACGCCCATTCTGGGGACAAACCTATTCTGAGAGAACCATAGACTCTAAAATTATCAAATTTGGCATACATACACTTGGGAGTAAATATAATCGAATAGCCACACAAAAACTGGGCGCCACGGATCATGACGCCCATTCTGGTCACAAATGATATTTCTTAGAAAACCGTACAACCTAGAATTGAAAGATTTTGGATAGATAAACTTCTGATCATATTTAATCTAATAGTCAAAATTAACTTGGGCGCCATGGAAAATTACGCCCAATTCTGGTAGCGCCAAGTTTTAAAAAAGATTTTTTGTGGTTTTAGCGTGGAAAATCATGAACAAATGTGTTGCACATCTTAAATAAAAATATTGGTATCAATACACCTCTTTAGTGATCTAAATGGATCAAATAAAGTCGTTTTAAAAGTTTCTCAGTTGATAGTTCAAGTTTCTATTTTATTTTTTAAGAGTCTCGCACTTTGCCTGGCTTGCCAGACAATCTTATTTACTTGTTTACGTCGAACGAATGAGGAAGTAAATTGTTATTGACTTTATAATTTTGAATTTAACTTTTGTTTATGAGAACAAATAAAAAGTTTTTGAATTTTAATGAATTTGATGAAAGTAATATTTAAATTTTGCCATTTAAAATGGTTTTCCGAGTTTTAATGGTTGACATTTAATCCTTTTGTGGATTATATTAGATATTAATTTTCATAGTCTGGGACACATTTGGAACCCCGAATTTTTATTTTTATTTTTGAATTTGCAGAATTCATTGTTTTTTTTGCAATGAAGAATTGTGCAAGCTGTTTCGTGTATTTTTAGGCATTTTTTGTCGATCTTTCTTTCTCGATTTTGTCATGCATTGCAAGAAAATAACCGCTCGCTTTTTTGAGACAATTTGTTTCGGTTTGGAGTCTTTTTGTCTTTGTCTCGATTTTTGTGTTTTATTTTCCACTCATTTTGTGGCAAGACAAATAGTTGTGAAAAGTAAGCATAATTTATCTTGGCTACTCTTCTGTTTTGTTTCTGGTCTGGTCTTGTAAAACTAGTAGTAAATGTACTACCTATGTGTGTCTATGTGACACAATCGAAAACAAATTGACTGTGTAGAAAATGGGAAAGAGAAGAAGAGATTGGCCAATTTGGTTGTGTTGTTTGTGGTTTTTGGGTCTATATTTTACAAAACTGATGATCCACAACACAACTGGCATAAGTGACAGTAAGTGAGCAAATCTACAAATCTATAAAGATGATATCTTTTCCTTATTCCATTTTTCTTTTCTTTTTTTTCCTTGCTCACTGATTACGTTTGTATATGTCTCTTTCTAACGTTTGAGTCCGATGACGTGAGACTATGATAACGCGATATTATATCTATCATCCCCTGATGGGAATTGACTGGGCAATTAGAGACGCGAGACGCGACGCTCTCTCCATTTGCGCTTTCTTCCCATCGTTTATTTTTGTATCCCTCCGCCCGTTAGTCACGCAGACACACAGCTTACTTTACTTTTGTTTGATTGGCAGCCAAAGTGATCCCCACTTTTACATTTCATTCTAAAATGCATTGGAAAATGCACTACAGTGAAGTATATGCATGCATTCACATTATTATTAGTTGGGTGTGAAATCGGATTGCTTTTGTTTTGTTTGCCCACTCGTTCTACTCTACCTACTCACCGACGTACTTGCACACACAAATATTTCCCAACAGTCCAGAGAAATGTCACTTTTGAACAGTTTTGAAAAATCACTTTGCACTCAATCTTTGTGTGTCTTTATTCCTTTCTTTTAAAGATTGTTCGAGGATAGAAACACAAATAAAAATATCAAATATTTTGATTTACACATAGAAAATAATAATTTGTACTTTTCACAGAACTTTTTTGTTGTTAAGGTTTTGTTTTTTATATTTTATATGATTTTACCAATTTTCCAAATAGAGTTGAATTTTTGTTTATTAACATGAAATTGGTTTTAATCTAAATTTTCCTAATTTATTCGCTAAACACAAAAATTTCGAGTTCAGTTACACAGATTGACAATTCATAAGAGAAACATTTGAGTTTGCAAATTATCTTCGATACAATTCGAAGCGAGAATAAATAAATAATCATTCAAATGGTTAATAGAGGGGAATGTGCGACAATTTATCAGGTCATTCTACTCTGCTCGACATTTTGTTTCCATTCTACCTCTACATAGTCCATAGTAATTTAATTTAAATTAATTAAAAGAGTAAATAATTCAATGGCCACCACAGAATGTATGTGTCCAATACAGACTCACCCGGCAATCGGTCAGTAAATACAGAGATCGTATATAGCTCGAATTGTAATTAAATACAAAACATGCTTGCGTAATGGAATAATAGATGCTTCATTGCAAATGATACATCCCACTCACATCACAAGAAATATCATTAATTTTCTGGGTTTTGTTGTTTGTTGTGTTTTCGACTAGTTGAAGAGATGCTCTGGTGAATATACACGATTTTTTTTGTCGTATATATTCGAGATTAGAGATGCGATCTTTACGACTTAAGTTGTCCGGTGCAGTTTTAGTTTAATTTTGTGTAATTGATTATCATTACGAAATTGGTGATAAAGTGAAACACAAACTGAAATATTTACGCACGTTTTTGTTCTTGTCACAAGTTCAATGGCCAATAATAATTTTGACGTGAATCGTAAATTTAAGACTCAGTACAAAAAAAAATCAGTGGCTTTAAGTGTGATTTAATTAAATTTTTTAAATCACTGTAAAATGTTGAGCTTATTCAACAAAGACTTAAAGCAAAAAATGTTGTGCAGGTCAGCCAACTTTAAGTTCATGAACTTCCAAGTCCTTTATAAATAGCCAATCGATAATTTTCATCGGTTTTTCATTTACACAATAATTCTTGAATTATGAATTAACAAAATTTAATTGAATTATTTGATTATTTTAATATTCGTATATTTTTTTTGTTTAATGTTTCGAACGCAATCATTTGGAATCATCATCATCGTAGTCGTCTCGGTCTCTCGGTTATTGCATCAATGAATCATGATACACACAACAGATCAATAGCTTTTTATATTTTTTTTGTTCATTTTATATTTTATAAAAGCACTTATCTGTATGAGTGAAGACACAAATCGGCAGAGAGAATCGCTTCGCCGCCAATCTATCCATTCAAAATATGAGAGGGAATAGAGACAAGGCGCCAGTATGAATGAAAACTGGTGGTTTGATCTATTGGCATGTTTGAATATATTTCATAGTATACATGTTTGACGGAGAAGAAACGCTGGCAGGGAGAGAGAAATGAGATTGTCTTTCAAGATTCGCGTGTCTGGGTTCAACGTTATACGCAAAGAGTGCGGCCTTTTCAGTTTCAGTTGCTTGATTTATCCCCCTATGAACTGATCTCTCAATATTATATTTTGTGTGCCACACTGATGATTTGCACACTCACACGCCAAACACGACTAAAATGAATGCATCCACAACTCAATAGAATAGTCGATTCGAAATGAATTCCCCCTTTCTTTCAATGTTTTAGGTTCTAGAATTTTGTTGTATGATAAATTCGTAAAAGTGTTTCAAAGAAAACTCCATTGCTTTCTCTATACATACTACTTTTATTTGTCTAGAGAGAAATGAATGCCAAGGCTTCGTTTTCGCTATCTCGAATGTGAACAAACACCAAACACCATTAGACTCGTGAGTGTTTTGTGTGCGAGATCAAATCTATCTATCTTGCGCCGCACTTTGGAGTTTGTATATACATTTGAGATGGAACTGTGAGATATTATACTATGCTACTACTTTTTCCTTTTAGTATTAGAATCTTCTACTTTTTCTTGTGTTTCTGGACCGATTCGGTGAATGTGTTCGTACATGAGTGACTCTCGAGTGAGAACATATCCCTCTTCCCAGAACACATCTCTATTTTTACGCCGATTTTCAGCTATGGTCGTTTTTCATCTCCATTTGGTATTAGTATGTAGGACTGTACGTATATTACTTCATCATGGTGTCCGTGTGAGCAGCCATTGACAGCATGCATACAAAGTAGGCTCACATTTAGTAATCACAACCGAAAAACGAGATTTGGGTTTTATGTGCTCCTTGTAAAAATTTGTCTACTATATCAATCATTGACGGGTAAAATTGTAATAATATAATATCAACGAATATTTTCTTGTGCATCCAAAACACGAATTTTATTTCTACTATATCATTAATTGGCATAGGATATAATAATATTATTACATGACGATTTTTTGAGTAGTCAATCACTGGGTACTCGAATTTCCTCTCTTCTTGTTGTTCTTGTGAAATGAACATTGAATTACGCATTGCTACATTGTACATACTAAGTGGCATTTCGCAATTTTCGTTTTATTTTCTCATTATTTACCTGAACTATAGCATTTATTTGGGATTGGATTTATTTTGGGTTTGTTACTATTTTCGTTTCGTTTCTGTGTAAATATACCAATACAGAAACAGGAAATTAATCCTGAAATCGAAATGAAAAATCATCATGGATTTACAGAAACAGAAATTGCAACAACAAACCAATCACTTTTTTGTAGTTAGCATTTAAAGAGAGGTATTAAGAGGACTTTGTGCTGGCACGAATCAACAAAATTCGTAAGAAAACAGTCAAAAAGGCGTCTTCGAGTTTGATTTTCGGACTTTTAGTTCAAAATTCTTGGTTAATCGTTCGATTTTGAACTTAAATCAAACTACAAGAATTCTCCGAATTATAAAATTGTGGATGGTCTTCTCGTTAGTGGACATTTTGTATCAAAAATGGTCAAAACATAATCTTAAATAACAAAAACATGCAAACACTTTTAGGAAATGTCGATTATGTTTTTGCTTATTTTCGATATAGATTCTCGAGTGTTGATTTCACTTTTCACTTTAGAGAACCCTACTCTAACATTTCGGGAAAATTTAATTTCAATATTTTTTGAGTAGAATATTTTTTCTTCATAAAATTCTTATCAGAAAATATTTGTCTTGGAATGTTTTTAAGAAATATTTTATTTACAAAATATATTTTATTTCTCTTAATTTAATTTGAGCACAAATGCAAATGGAATTCGTTGCGCTGCTTGTCACAAATCGATTTATACTTTAACGAGACAGATAAAAAAATAATATTTAAATCAAAAATTTATTTTCACTTTGTCATAACATCATATAAGTTTTATTTATTTATTAAAAGTATTATAAAAGATATAAAACTTGAATTAAATCTATAATAATTCTTGAATTATTAGAGGAGCGAACGAAAAAACTCACGCCGAGCGAGCGTAGCGAGCGAGGTGTGAGTTTTTGAGTGAGCGACGATTCTACCCCAGACAAATCGGGAGAAAACGGGATTCTTTTCAGCACATCTCCTCCGAAACCACCATATGGATCGGTCTGAAAATTTAACCCAATGTTCTGGTAGTGGTGTAGATGTGCTGTATAGTTTTGTGGCCATATAGGTCAAAAAGTCAAAGGTACAATAATTTTTTTGAAAAATTCAAAATTTTGTATGGAAATGTGTTGGCACCGAGTGTCAACACTGGGCGTGTGTGTGTCTGGCACATACACGCTATCCCGCGCGCACGCTGTGCGCAAAAGAGATGTGCAATAACCAGAACATCCCAAAATGAGTGAGACAATGTTAGTCTTTGTTTCCCGATACATTACCAAGACCTGTTCAATTATTAACAACCCATAATTCGGGTTTTAAGGTACTATTGAGGAGGTATATTTTTTAAATCTATACGTTGTAATGCGATCACAATCAGTTACCAAATGCACCCGCCATTGAACTCGCTCGCCCGCACTCTCTTCTCTGATCAATAAAATCGAATCCAGTTGGTTTTCGTTAATTCATAATGTGGCCGCTTCTTATCAACAGTACCTCGACCACTTTAACTTTGGCATTATGATATTTTTGTTGTTCTTTACCGATTTGAACCTTATCGCATTTAATGCACTATCTGGGAGATCTTACATCAAATTTGTTTGTAGGAAATCATCTCTTTTATAGAGACATTCTATACTCAAAAATATTGGAATAAAGAATAGTTCATTTGGAGAGTCTCCAGTCCCGAATAATTTAGAGATAGCAGATCTACCAACACCATTTAGGATTCTTTCTTATCCGTCAACTGTAGTTCCTACAATTATTAAAGTAGTTCAAAAATCATTATAATGGGATTTTAGAATTTTAATCATTATCTCGGCATTATCAAAGTAGCCTTTGATAAAAATGTCGTAAAACAAGGTTTATTTGATGTCCAGGACATCAAAGCGTATCCACCAAATGATGAGAGGTTAACCTACACAAACAGAGGAGAGAAATCACTACGGAGACTACTTTCACTTTACCTGGTGTCTTAATGGTGTTTAGTGTTTGACTACGAAGGGTCGAGTGGTGAGGGAGCCACTATCTCAACAAAAACAGATATCCGTTAGTCATAAAGTTAACAATGACATGTAATTACAAACACTAGATACTGTCCATTGGGGTGTTTTTGATTCCATTTTTTGACTTATAAATTAATGATATTATCGATAACTTTTAACTACAAAATATTTATATTGTAGATTCATAGTATGTTTATGTATCAAATTGCATCAATCTGTAAAATCCTGTAATCGTTATGAACTGATGGTTTTGTCAAAATTTAATAAGTAATTCCTAGATTATTTTGAATGTTTGATTTAGTTTTCGATTTCCGTTTCACTGCCAAATTTTGTCGAATTGTACTTCCTGTTTTTTGGAGGAGAACATTATGTCATTTTAAGCTGTTATAAAGCTAAAAAGAATAACCCATTTTTTACAAATACAAATTCATTTGAAAAAACATTTCTATATGACAAAGACAATATCGTTCGCTCCGATTTAACGCCAATGGCGTTACTTATTGTTAGTAAATTAAAAAGGTTTCATAACGCCAACTTCTGGTTCTAATACTAGTGATATATTACAAAATAATAGATACTAGTATATTTTTTATTTAATTTTCTATTTCTCATTCGATTAGCCTTTTCTTTATCTATTCGTGGTCCATCTGCTCATTTTCTTCATTCTCTCGTTAGGTTTCTTCAATAGGTCTCTCCCACGATAAAGTGTGGAAAAATCTATAAAATCTATTTTCTTCTTCCTTTAAATTATAAAATTTAAAATTGCTTTCCATTCTTGTTGTTGTTGGTCGGTCGGTGTTGTCTATTATTGAACCAATTTGTGCGGGCCTTCGTTCATTTGGCCTTTTGATGTTTCTGAAGCTTCTCATTTTGATGTGTGTTCGGGGGCAAAGTGGAAAGAAGATTAGATTTGGAATTTTCCAAAATATTTTGTTTCTACTATGTTTTGTTGTTGTTCAGGATCACACTAGAAAAAACCGAAATGCAACATCTTTTTAGGTTAGGTTAGATTAGATTTTGTGTATGTTTAGGTTAGGATTCGATTTAGAGTCTGTTTGTGTGTGTGTGCGTGTTGCAAATGAGAATAAATATTTGTTTGTTTGTCTGCGTGTGAGAATTCTCCATTTTTTCCTCGTAATGGCACACAATAAAATGACTTTTTCACCCAAACAGAATATTCTCGAATGCATTCATATATTTCAACGTGCTATGTTCCATTGCTGCAATCACATCACACAGAAAGAATATTCTAAACCACAAAAGGTCAAACAGCCAGCTTTCTGCAATCTTTTTATATATTTATGCAAACATACCGACTTTTATTACACACATTTATATTATAATGACTTGCACTCACTCTCTCACTCTTTTGGTGGTGGCAAATAAACCAGACAACTGACAAAGTGACTGACTGTGGTGGTTTATTTCAATTTAGAATTCAAAATTTCAATTTAAACTAGACTCAGCCAGTAATAAACCCAAATATGCAGAATATGACTTATCCAAGTCCGGTATATCTGGTATCTGGTATCCGGTACTGCTGATGAAAAGACGGGAATGGAAAAAGGACAGGAATGAAATTAATTTTATTTTTGGCATTTTGGATTTCATTCATTTATTCTGTGTGTTAGTCGTATACAGTTAAATTTGTTTATTTATTTGGATTATTTATTTCATTTGTTAAGATCATTCAGCAAAATATATCAGATTAAATGTATACGTCTCGCGATTTATATAGCAAGAGGCAAGAGGCAAAAATTTTGCTTAAGAGGTCAATAAAATACCATTTCTAAAAAAAAGGCAAAAATTCCGAAAAACAAAAGAATATAAATTGTATTTTAAAAATTTTGCCACAAAATATTTTGCTTCTTCTTTTCTGTCTGGAGTCTGGAAACGAAAAATTAAATCAATTAATTCAATTAATAATTTCCTTAATTCCTCATTAAAAGTCCCCTCTGCAGCCCACAATTAGATTTCATTTTAACTTAATTGGAGGAGCGACCGCAATCACTCACGCTGAGCGAGCGAAGCGAGCGAGGTGTGAGTGATTGCGGGAGCGACGATTCATACCCGGAAAAAATGCGACTTCAGTCATTTTTGTGCGCATAAAATCTCCGAAACTACTGCATGGATCGGTCTGAAATTTTAACTCAGTGTTCTGGTGGTGGTGAAGGTGTGCAGTGCGCAAATAGCTCGCTGTAGGTCAAAGGACACCGGAGATATGATTTTTTGAAAATTCGATATTTTGTATAGAAATGTGTTGGGATCGAGAGTCAACTTTGTGTGTGTTCCTGTGTGACACAGCCAAGCACACTCTTCCCCCGTGCGCCCGCTGTGCGTAAAGAAGATGCGCAGTAGCAAGCACACTCAAAGAAGTTGGATGCGGACCATTTGACTCGAGTGCAGTTGTGTGCGGATGTTTGTTTGCATTTTCCAACAAGTTCTAGCATTATTGCGACTCATAATTTGTCCGAAATTTTAAACCTTAAACAACTTTATTTAAAATAATACGTTTATTATCACCTAACCAATGGCGTATTTAGTAATTAGTAAAAGTTTAAATTGCCCTTATTCGCTGGACAAATCCCTTTGCAGAAATGCATTGGAATTTGATTGAAAATTGAAATTGCAATGAAAAACAACCTTTGACATTGTATTGGATCATTGAAACGTGTTCCCCACTAAGAAACTAGAACTAACAATGAGACTGAAGACAATGATAAACTCAAGACAAATAAAATTGCACAAAATATGGATTTTTAAATCATTGTATCTATCTTCTGACCTTGAAGATGCTTGAATTCACATGGATTAGGGAAAGATTACGAAATTTCGATTTGTATTGGATCACATTTATTTAATTCGACTTTTTGGAGTATGTTTTATTGGAGAGTTTCTTAACAAATGTTAGAGAAAGTTTTGTTGGGATATAATTTGTATCTGTATTATGTTCAAGCCAAAGATTTTGTGCATGAATACATGAGAGCTCAATAACATTTGGAATCAACGGAAATAGGAATCGTATCACCAAATGCATCCTAAAATATCGGAGTACGGATAATCAGACTTTACTTTTTTGTAGACTCTCATTTTATATGCTTCATACCCTTTCCTCCAATTGAAAAATGATTCAAAATGTCCAGTTTACACAGTAAATTTAATTCACACCAATCCCCAGTTGGCAGATTTGAAAGATTCAACAATTGAGAAGTTGAATTTTATCACCTAATTGGAATCTCCAATTTTCTAATGGTTTTTATGCAGCCAATTAAATTTTCAAATTATTTTGGTGATTTCTAAAAAACAATGTCCACTGGTGGACTGATGTCCACGGTTTCTGCATTCCTGTTTCACACACTCTCGCTCCGACTTTCATGCCAATGGCATTACCTATTTTTACTGATGATAGCTATATTGTTTCAAAATGCTAGCTGCTGGTTCAAATACTAGTTTAGTTAGAAATTAATTTAAATCGTATTTTTACGATTATTGCATTTACAATCTAATGTACATTATATTGTATTTTTTATTGCAATTTCCATTCGATTTAATTTGCGAGTCTCGTGTCACGCTACGTGCGTTCAACACAAGGCGCAAGCTAAAGAGTGAGAGGGAAAGACAATAAGAGAGAAGAGAAAATACTAAAACAGAGGATAGAATTTAGTTGAAAATGCATTGAAAATAATGCTGCAATTTTTCTTACTGTTGAAATGCATTTTCTTGTTGAATTATTTTTCAAAATCGGTGAAGCTTATGTTTTGTAAAAAACAGTAGAATGAAATAACTTGCAAATATTATTACTATTTCTCTCTCTCTCTCTCTCTCTCTCCCAGACATGAGAAGTTTCACTTGTGATTTAGTGAATAATACCATTCATAACATATAACATGGTTATAAATGAAGCCATGTAATGGATTACATTCATTCATACACGGGGGATATAACATTATTCTGCTTAGCTATGCCAGAATGCTTCAATGTTCGACAGTTTTGGCGGGTGGTTCTTACAAATCTCTCTCAATGGTTGAAACAAAGAATCTTGTCGTTCTCTCTTACTTTTCTCCCCTTTTTTTGCTAAAATATCGATTTGTACCAAATAACGTATTGTGTATTGTATTGTATCCATTGTGTCTAGATTAGATAGAATAAAAAAAACCCGCGATCGACAGTCAAACAATATATAATAATAATGAAATCTATTTTTAATTTGTCTGGTTAGGGAAGGTCGGGCAGCTTGGGTAAAAAGAGCGGCAAAACCAAAAACCAAAAATCAACTAACTAACAATCGATTGTTGTTTGAACGGCTTCTGCTGTTATTGTTCTTTTTTATTGAACTTTAAAATGGGCGAGTTTTTTCTGTCTGAATTAGCAGAAATTATCGATTTTGTGGTCTTCCAAATTGAAAAAAGCTCTGTTCTTTGTTGTGTTGGTTTAGGCTCTAGCGCACATCATCTATCAGAATTGGCAATCGTTGCTCTTTTTCTTGTTCTTTTAATTTTTAATGGATAATTTTCTCGTTTTCTTTCTTTTCATTTACGATTCGCTTTTATTTTCTGTTAGAGAAGAAAAGCTAACAACAACAACAACAACAACTATCCAATACAATGTAGAAAAAGACTACCCGGGTGGGAGAATTGTCCTTAAGCTTTAAACGGGTTTCTTATAAATCACTTATAAGTACTCTTAGACCCTTAAATTTTACTTACTTTGTACTTAGCTCTTAAGTTTTACTAACAGACCACTTAAACTCTTAAATATCTCTTAGGCTACATAAAAAGTAAAATATTTGAATTCAAAAGGAAAAATAATCACAATATTCATAATTACGTTTAAACAAAACAATGACTTAATTGATAAAGATCTACAGATGTTTATTAAAAATATCAAATACATAGCTGATGTTATTTACAGTAGTGTAAGTAGCTAATTCAAATATTTCAGAAGATTCAACTTTGGATAACATTGATCTTTGAACCTCGGTGTATGTAGATATATAAGAAAAATATAAATTACATTTGTGATCATCAGGTCTCAAAGGGAGCCTTTTACAATTTGTTAATTCGTAACATAAAACGTTAATTGAAGAACAATTAGTATCAAGGTTGGTAGCTTCAATAATTTTAGAAACGATAAAATATTTGCCCTTTTCAGTCTTTATGCAATGGTTATTGGTGCGATTTGCTTTTGATTTGTTGTAGTCTTCAGTGCAAATCAGTTTTCCGTTGATTAGAACACGCACTTGTATGTCATGCTTGAGCCAGTTTTGGAAAGCATCAGAATCTCATCGGAAGTGGGAGTGTAAACAGAAGAGTAGGATTTGATCTTTCGCTCAACTTTGTCACATAAGTTTGGCAAAAATGGATACAGATTCTTGAGAAACTTTTGTGAACATTTTTGAATATTACTGCTACAAGCTGACACAACTGATTGATAAGTGTTGCACTTTTTCATAGTTTGCTCAGAAACCTTAGTTCCTGTTTGATTTTTCCTTGCGATCCGTCCGAAAAGGTCCTCAGTGAAGTACGCAGTTTGAACCGGAAGAGGACCAAACGATTCCACCATTTCACGCATGTGGCTGATAAAGTGGACATTGATTTTCCACATAAACGACTCGTGCTTGGAGTAGATGCTTTTGAATTGTTCATAGAATATTTTGATTTCCTTTTCAATGCTTCTGTCACTTTGTGGTACATAACGCATAGATAAACTTGATAGAATAAATGCCAATTGCTTGAAATTAGCAAGTCGTTCCTTCTCGAGTATGCCATCATAACAGACCCAACCGAAGAAAAGAACCAATTCGTACTCGAGACTTTTGAGAGAACAATTGTGGACACCTTCCGGGAACTTTATCGATGATAAATGTTCGTCAATTTGGGAAATTTGTTCCGGTGAAAGTTTGTATTTATTTACAGACTGCTTTTCTTCTTTCGTCAGATTGCCAAACCACTTTGTAGAACAATCTCTAGCCAGCCACCTGTTTGTAAGACTCTTCACAGTACCTTTAGGAAATAGAATAATAATTACTAACTGAGTGATACAACAAAGCACAATCATACCTAGATATTGTGAATGCATTGCCTCAGGTGGACAAATAGTCGATAAATCTACATACGATAGTCTCATTATTTGGCATCTCCCTTTAATGCCCTTCAATTGTTTCTTTTTCTTGTTTGAGGATTCATTCGACAGCTTTGTGGCAATTTTGCGCCATTCTTCGTTATTGCGTCGAGGAGCTTTGAGAGTCACGGTCGGAGGAAAAGTCATTTTAAAAAAGCGTCTTTCATATGTACCCTTTAATAAGCAAGTGTGGCATGCTATAATACAGAAATAATAATATTAATAAGTAAATATAAGTAAAAACAAATGATTTTTACCGTAATACGAATTATGTTGATTACAGTTCAAAATCAAAGCACGAGCAGGAGCGTCGGCTATTATCAATAGCAATTTGACTTTAAACAAATACACTTGATCATCAATCCGTACAGAAAGTGGCTCAACTTGCAACCTGACAAGCTCATCGACCAATGGGCTCAGCATAATGTCAGAATCTGGTTTGGTTTGGCCAGAATGTAAAGCTATGAGCATCGGATTGTTGATACGATCTGTAAATGGCAACTCGTTCAAATAAACACAGAGAGGCCACATGCTTTTCTGGTTTTTGTTGTAGGCAACGCCATCCCAGGTCAAAGTGATTGTGAGAGTAATAGATTCGTCATTTGACTTGACAAGAGAATCATAATTGCCGCAGCAGTGCAAATCGTGAAAGTATTTGCGTTTTCTTCCTTTGCGATTAATTAACAATTTCGGATGGACTACTGGAATTTGGTGTAGCAACCAGTCAGTCATTGAAACATAGCAAAAGTATTTTTGATCCATCAGCTTGACTCATTTTCTCGTTCGGGATAATTCGGCAAGAAGGGTGATTGTGCTTGCAGGTTGCACTTTTGCTTGTGTCTAAAACAGGGCCGATCAATTCACCGCAGTTTGAGTAAAAGTATTTGCTTATGACGGGACAGAACGCATTTGGAACTCTTTTTGCCAAAGTATCCCAATCAGAAGTCGAAAACTTTTTTGTTCCAAAATCGTTGATAATTTTGCAGGACAACTCAGTACAGCTGTTTGGCGTATCAAATCGTCCTTGAAGCAATAGCATCATCATGATTCGTTCTGCTTCGTTCATTTCCACTCTCCTTGAATTACTTTCGTCAATTTCATCGAACGGGTTAACGCACTCGACGTCTTCTTCATTGTCATCTTCATAGGTCCGCAAATCGTTGTCTTCGGTTTCGCTGTCTTCATCGACAAAATCATCACCATCAGACAAGTCCAAATCGATTTCATCACTCATTGAATAAGAAAACAAACTGGCTGGATCAGTGGAAGACTCTGGTGGTGCAGCAGAGAATCGAGATTTTGATTTGGCGAGCACCTTTGCCATAAAGTCGTTCACTTGTTGATCTTTGGCTCTTCTCTTCTCGGCAAACGATTTATATGCTTCGTCACTTTTGCGTTTAAAAGAAGCACCACGTTGGTTCATTTTCGGTGCAGAATCGTTTTTGTCGACAAGAAGCGAAAAAGAAGCGAACAACCTACAGTTGAGTCACGTGCAAGTAAATAAATGTAAATACACAGTGAATAATAATCACCACATATATGATAAGCTCGATAGAAGCATACACACAACTACAAAGTAGTACTGTGCTGCTATGAGTCAAAAATGACTCATTTCACACCGCGTGTGTCGACACACGATCGTTCTCACAAATCGCGCTCTTTTCTCTGCCTTTTCCTTTCAGCAGCGCTCGATTTGTGCGCCACCACTCTAGTCTATTTCCCTTGCACTCGACTAGAGTGACCGCCGCACCGTCACATTCAGTCAAACTCACGTGTTTGTTACGTACCTTTACTGACCTACCATTCTGGTCACTTATTACATCACAACCTTTTTAGATAAAAACTTGTCTCTATGGCTAATTATAATGACAACAACCCAATCGTGTTGTTCTGTTTGAGTAGTAGTGAGTTTGGTGATTGCCAAGCATTTTTCGAAGGTAATTTTTTTAGTTTATCGCGATTGCAACTTTATTTTGATTTTTTTTATCATTTTCAGAACATTATTTTTCCAGCATAACTGAATTTTTGGCGGACAGTAACGGCAAGTGTCAATTTGCAGACTTTTTTCCGGACATTGCTATTGGAAGGTTCTGTAGGGAGTTGGAAACATTCAAGAAAGCCCAAGAAGAGGCCGAACTCGAGCGACAACGAAACGCGACTGATGAAATTAAGGCCAATCTCACAACCGATATTAAGGTGAACCTGGCTTGTAACAACGATGGTTGTTCGACTATAATTACCGAACTTCTGGAGCGCTTGAATGAAAACAATCGCGAAATGACATCACTTCGAGAACGACAAAATGAACACGAGGTGTATGTCAGAAATGAATTCAAGAAAATTATCCCCGAAGCAGAGAAGGCCAAGGCAAAGAAAAATTCCGACACGTGGCTTTTCGATACTTGGAAAGTATCTAACAAATCTCTCTACTACGCCGCCAACGATCATGGTAATTCGGGTGTCACTAAGTTTTTTTGATAAGGTCTTTACCCAGAAGTTACTTCGTAACTATACATCTGTAAACACTTTGCCCAATCGGGACGGATTCAAATTGAAGGCTGCCTTTGAAGAGCTTCTAGGTATTTTAATTTAATCGTACTTTGGATGAATTGTAATTAAAACTTAATTTATTATTTAGATTTGTTGGCGGATGCAAAGGAAGAGGCTGGCACCGAACCAGATTCTATCACAGCAAAAGCAAAGGACAAAAAACTGCTTGATACTCGATTCTACAACTGGACTTATCAAGCCAAGAAGAAATCTGAACTTGAGCTACAGTAAGTTCGACTACTGTTGCAATATGTCTCTAAAATGTTTCAAATCTATTTCCTTTAGGGCTCAAGAGCAAGCTAAAAAGAGGACATTGCCAAATGAGGATGCCATCAATGAAGATTCTTCTGAAGATCATGAAAGTGTGACCAAAGTCGCAAAGCGCTAATTTGAAGCAAGCCAAGTTAATTACGAATTCGAAGTATTATTAAGTAGTAATTTATTTGAAGATTTTTCGAAATTCTTTTATGTTTGATCACTTATTTGTATTTAATATTTAATTAATTTGTACCTTTTGTAATATATTATTAAAATTTACTGCCGTTAATTCTAATAGTAAATGTGAAGTAGATCTAAAGCAGGAATACCTGCAGTACCGGTAGGAGCGATTGGGAAGTTTCCAGGGAAACTTCTTTGAAAAACAAGAAACTTCCCATAAACCTGCAGTAACTGAAAAGAAGAACTCTTATTAGAGACTTATCAGTACTCTTATGTAAGAGTACTCATAAGGGACTTTCAGTGTTCTTATATAAGAACACTTATAAGTGACTTATAAGTACAAATTTTCCTACCCGGGTAGCTTTTCTCTTAGACTGTAGAGAATAAAAAGAAAAAATATATATTTGACTGTTTTGTTAGTTGAAAATTTTGTTCACGATTTTTACAATCGGCGATACGCCGGCCTTTTTAAACTTTTCTCTTGCATTTTACAGACACAGAAAGACATACAGTTGCAAAATATACTTTCAATATATCAAACTGGCTGTTGTTGTTTTCAAATGGACGAAAAATATAATAATATATAATATTTATTCTTTTGCTTTTAAATCCACAATTTTTTCTTTTACTTCTGCATTTTTCATTTTTATTCTTCGTCTTTGGCCTCGTCGGTTTTCTTCTTGCCGTGACACATTGCACAGAAACACTTTAACAGTTTGTTGGTTGTGTCTAGTGCAGTGCAGTCTCGCTCATTGTGAAACGAATAGATCGAAAGTGAAAGTCAGAGAGAAATACAGAATAATAATTCTTAAATCTGTTTGAAAGAATTTTTCTCTGTTGTTGTTGGCTTTTGCTTTTTGCTTTTGCTCTTTTTGCCTACAAATGCGTATCACGATTCTGGTTCGATTTGGTTCGGACAATTCTCTCACTCGCTCTTTCTCTTCTCAATCGTCAAAATTTTCATACGTTCATCTGTTCTTTCTTTATTTTGTGTGAATTCTTTGACTTTTTCGATCCGTTTTTGCATTTGCAATTCTACTAAAAAATGTCGGTTGTATATTTTTTAAATCATTTTCCTAGAATTTCGAAGAAGATTAGAATTATTATTTAGTAATTTGTGATATAGATTTCGACTGGGAATTTGAATCTGTCTGAATGCGAATGTATTGTATTTTTTTATTCCGCTAGTGGTCTGTTTGACTCATTCGAGCACATTTTGGAACGATTTTTTGTATAAATTTTTGTAAAAAGATAAGAAGGAACGTAAATTAAATTATGGTGAAATGGTAAAGTGTGTGCAGACGAAATGATTTTATTGGTTTCGAGAGTAAAATGTGAAAAAGATAAAAGAAAATTTAAATACGTTTCAAAAGTTAAAGGACTAAATCTAATAATTTTAAATGTTATTTAAATTTAAATAATGTAAAATTTGGGACATTTATTTTATGTTGCCGTGCGCTAGCACTTTTCTAACAAATCTATTTTATCTTGTGCTTTTGCTTATTTTGGATGTGTGTGTGAATGCACACATTAAGTTTGTGTGTGTGTCGCGAAAGGAAATGAAGTTCACTTCCCAATGCGATTTGTCATCGTGTTTCAAGTTGTGAGCGGAATTTACTTTCGTCGATTTAACCTTCACATTCCCGGGTACAATACTACATTTTCTTTTATTTTCTCAACTAGGGAGTAGACGGGTTAACTAACTTGAAAAGAAATGAATATGGTGAATATAGAATGTATACTTTACTTTTACGGTGTAATAATTTACCCCTGAGAGTTTATCAGCACGACCTTATCGCACATCGGATATGTGGTTTTGGAGTATTTTCTTCTGCTTCTTCGAGTTGATTATTTTGTTCTGCGCTCCACTTTTTCCGGGTTGTTTTTCTTGTTTTATCAAGATGAACTACTTTTCACATCTCTTTTTGCTAGTTCGAGTATTAAAAAATGTGGTTCGCTTGTGCGCCACTTAATCTCCTTGCACATTAAACAAAATAAAAATTTGGTGCACTCATGTTTTTATTTATTTTAAAAACAAAAAAAATAAAATGATATTATAATTGAATATTTTAATAAAATATTTTGATGGTATTTTAATAGGAAAATTAAATTCACGAGAATTTTATTTTTTATTTCTGTTTTTTTGTTTGTTTAATAATAATAAATAATAAATCTACTTTCGTTTTTTGGGTTTTAACAATTTCCCCATAATTAGGCTATCAGTTTTATTTTATTTTTGTTGTATTTGAAAATTTTCAATTTGAGTTTGCCCATTTATATTTCTATTTCTCTTTCCCTCTACTCTCATGTCCTTTAAATCACTTTTAGACACAATCCAACCCACATTCACACAAAGTGATGGACATAACCTTTGACGTAGTTTCAAACCCGAAATGATGGTCATTTCGATTGTCCAATGTACATGACCATTCTGTGGAATTGTAAGAAAGCAAAGTGCCCCCCCCTGTTTCACTCCTAAATGACGTTATATATACACGATTTAAAATTTAAATTGACCAATTCTCCATGTCTCCTAATGTAATCTATTTTATGTTTCACTGTTTGAACGCAAATGCAACTTGAGAGTTTGTGGAAAAATCGAAAACGGATTTCCGGGTCATGAGTTCTCGCAGAGATTTTTTTCTTTCTGTGCACCAAAGTCTCAATTGTATATGTCCTGTAAAAAGGAAAAGAAGAATGTACTAAAAAGTTTGCAATATTATTATTTTTGCTGATAAATCACAATTACACACCCGTTCTCTAGTCTTGATGACCTATGTGTGTCTTATAGAATGTATGTGACCACCATTACCGACCGATCTGACTGGTCATTACGAACATTTGTTCTATTGTATTTGGGGGTTAGGTTTTGCACTGAATAGCTAGGGTTATTTGAGAGAACAATAGTAGGAGATACAACCAAACTGTCCAATTGATTCGATATCGATTTTTGAGCCCAATTTCTGGATCATTCTAATCATCAAACAGTATTTCAAGTCGTTTGTTCAAATGTTTCTATACTTCCTATCGCGGGTGTCCAACGGTCAAAAAGCAGTACAATGAATGAACAAATGAGTGCGCGAACGCATTTTGTGGAAACTATCCATCTCTCTTAGATCTATCACACAGAAAAATCTTTGACAGTGTGTATGTTCTTTATTATATCATCATTATTGTAAAAAGGAGGGTTGTATAAAAGTGCAAAAGGACATAACGATTGTATTTGGTGGCCTTTTGTTTCGCGGCATTTGTCCAACTCTCCTTCCCTTCCTAAAACTTAACAGACTTAATCGATTTGTACAGTCTTTTAAAAGAGAGAGAACATTCTTGCACACACAAACGATGCGTATCGCTACGCTTTTTTCCCTGTCTGTCTGGGGTGTCTGGTACAAATGTAGTTTAATTTGGCCATTTTGTGGACATGTTCCGACACTGTTGGTAATGTTTGCCACAACAGACAGACAGACCAAACACACACACAATTAAATGATTAATATTGTGGACTGTGTGTGTGTGCTTTAGGGTGACACTTAGTACTACGAGACTCTAAGACTCCAACTCATTTAGACCATATAACACTTCGATTATATTTGATGACCATTTTAGTGAGTGTAAGGGACTGTAGAGAGAATTAGTCTTTAATTCTTTTTACTCGTAAGTGTGTTTGGTGGCCACAACGTTTAAGTACAGAATCAGAAGCAAACAGTCATATTAGTGTACAAACACTACGATTTGATGTGTGTTTGAACAGCAATTTCCATTAAAAACAAATTAACAAGTCAACCCAAACGCTTCGCGTTTGCTGCGTTTCACTCCGCAAACTGCTACACGTTTGCAGTTGACTTGTTAAAACCCCCCGTTGCAAGCAACGGAGGGTTGTCCGCTTCTCCCGTTGCTTTCAAAGTAAAGGAATGTGTAGTGTCAGTAGTGTATTGTGTGTGGATGTACTCAAAGTAAAAGGTATGTCTCTACTGCGCATATCCCACTCTCTACCTTTGAGCGATCCCATCACGACGACGACGACGACGACCACACTTTTCCTTATCCAAATAATATTATTAAGATTGTCAATGTGTAGTGTCAGTAGTGTATTGTGTGTGGATGTAGTCAAAGTATAAGGTATGTCTCTACTGCGCATATCCCACTCTCTACCTTTGAGCGATCCCATCACCACCGCACTTTTCCTTATCCAAATAATATTATTAAGATTAAGATTGTCAATGTGTACTGTCAGTAGTGTATTGTGTGTGGATGTAGTCAAAGTATAAGGTATGTCTCTACTGCGCATGTCCCACTCTCTACCTTTGAGCCATCCCATCACGACGACGACGACGACGACGACGACCACACTTTTCCTTATCCAAATAATATTATTAAGATTGTCAATGTGTACTGTCAGTAGTGTATTGTGTGTGGATGTAGTCAAAGTGTAAGGTATGTCTCTACTGCGCATGTCCCACTCTCTACCTTTGATCAATCCCATCACGACGACGACGACGACGACGACGACCACACTTTTCCTTATCCAAATAATATTATTAAGATTGTCAATGTGTAGTGTCAGTAGTGTATTGTGTGTGGATGTAGTCAAAGTATAAGGTATGTCTCTACTGCGCATGTCCCACTCTCTACCTTTGAGCCATCCCATCACGACGACGACGACGACGACCACACTTTTCCTTATCCAAATAATATTATTAAGATTGTCAATGTGTAGTGTCAGTAGTGTATTGTGTGTGGATGTAGTCAAAGTATAAGGTATGTCTCTACTGCGCATGTCCCACTCTCTACCTTTGAGCCATCCCATCACGACGACGACGACGACGACGACGACCACACTTTTCCTTATCCAAATAATATTATTAAGATTGTCAATGTGTACTGTCAGTAGTGTAT
This sequence comes from Rhizoglyphus robini, assembly GCA_023373905.1. Lineage (NCBI taxonomy): Eukaryota > Metazoa > Arthropoda > Arachnida > Sarcoptiformes > Acaridae > Rhizoglyphus > Rhizoglyphus robini. The sequence continues at coordinate 236,960 of JAKIJQ010000074.1, read as the reverse complement.
TGTGTGTGGATGTAGTCAAAGTATAAGGTATGTCTCTACTGCGCATGTCCCACTCTCTACCTTTGAGCCATCCCATCACGACGACGACGACGACGACCACACTTTTCCTTATCCAAATAATATTATTAAGATTGTCAATGTGTAGTGTCAGTAGTGTATTGTGTGTGGATGTAGTCAAAGTATAAGGTATGTCTCTACTGCGCATGTCCCACTCTCTACCTTTGAGCGATCCCATCACCACCGCACTTTTCCTTATCCAAATAATATTATTAAGATTAAGCTTTTGCTTTCTTAGTTAGCTAACAATCGTGTGTGTTTGGTATTTAGTCTCTTTTGATCACTCTCTTGATCATTAATTTATTTAATACCAAACCCACAACATTTATGTATTCTCCCTAAGTGAAGTATTTTAATCATTTTCTGTGAATGCCTGCTGTTGCCTAGACGTCCACTTCAAATGGACGTCCACCACAGAAACTTGCCAACTTTGCTAACTCTAAGGTCCAAGCTAACTAACAATCGAATCGTACAAATGATTTTTCGGTTTGTGGTGTATTCCTTTTTGTGCTGACTTTGTACTAATTGATGTGATGTGATGTGCGTACTGTGGCTGCTTATTTTAGTGGAATTTTTGTGTTTTCATTATATATTTCGTGTTTCGTTTGTTTGTTTTTCATTATTTAAATATAAAACTTAGCTAAACCTATTGACTTTTAGCCTTTTTTATTTAGTAAACATTTTTTCCTGTTTGATGGTGGTAAAAATCACACCCAATCATCATCATCATCGTACTCGGAAGTAATGTCCTGTATATTTTGGTGTGAAGGGTGTGATGTAGAGAAGGAATATTTGTGAAAAGCTCGCTCGAGCTCGCTCGAGCTCATACCTCCGCTCATGAGAGCTCATACTATGACGCAATAGTCCAAATGCAGAAAACAGACTTGCACCGTGTGAACTCAAAAATGATGTTAGGGTTATTTGACTATCCCGAGGGTGGTGAATCGACTGGTGGTGCTGGATTTTGAAATGGAGCACCCAAAAACCCAAAATGGTCACTGGAGATGGTGATTTTTGGGACTTGGTGGTTATTGACTATCCCGAGGGTGGCGAATCGAGTGGTGGTTGTGGATATTGGATCCGGACACCAGGAAACCCAAAATGGCGACTGGAGATGGTGATTTTTGGGACTTGGTGGTTATTGACTATCCCGAGGGTGGCGAATCGACTGGTGGTGATGGATTTTGGAATGGAGCACCCAAAAACCCAAAATGGCAACTGGAGATGGTGATTTTTGGACTTGGTGGTTATTTGACTATCCCGAGGGTGACGAAACCAGCGGTGGTGTCCTCGGATGCTGGTTTCAAAGTTTTTATCCTTCTTTGTTCTTATCCCACAGTTGGGTTGCTGGTTATCCCACAATTGAGGTGCTGGTTCTCATCCCACAATTGGGCTGCTGGATATCCCACAATGGGTTTGCTGGTTCTTATCCACCAATTGGGTTGCTGGTTCTTATCCCACAATTGGGCTGCTGGTTATCCCACAATGAGTTCGCTGATTCTTATCCACCAATTGGGGTGCAGGTTATTATCCCAAAATGGGGTTACTGGCTTATATCTCATAATGGGTTGACGAACCTATTGCCAAATTGGCTTCTTATTGGATGAAGTTGTTAGAATCATTAAGGTAGAATCCGTAAGCCCAACTGAAGAATACTCTCTCCCAGACCATCATTTTTAAGATAAAATTCAGCAACCAATTTCAAAATCTGATCTAGCCTACCTTTTTTTGGATAAGAACCAGAAGCCCAATTGTGGGATAACCATCAACCCGAATTGGTGGATAAGATCCAGCGAACCTATTTTGGGATAAGAACCAGCGACCCCATTGTGGGATAACCAGCAGCCCAATTGGCGGATAAGAACCAGCGAACCCATTTTGAGATAAGAACCAGCGACCCTATTGTGGGATAACCTGCATCCCAATTGGTGGACAAGAACAAGCAAACTTTGAAACCAGCATTCGAGGACAACACCAAGTTTCGCCACCCTCGGGATAGTCCATAACCCCCAAGTCCAAAAAATCACCATCTCCAGTCGCCATTTTGGGTTTTTGGGTGCTCCAATCCCAAATCCACCACCACCCGTCGATTCGCCACCCTCGGGATAGTCAATAACCACCAAGTCCAAAAAATCACCACTTTTCGAGTTTGCACGGTGCAAGTGCTTTCAATCAAATCATTAGTATGAGCTCTCATGAGCTTTTTGTCACGTGTTTGAGCTCGAGCGAGCGAGCCCGAGCGAGCTCAAATGAGCGTCGACCTTCTCTAGTGTGATGTGCTGCAGCACACATCCCTTTAATTGCAATTGCCGCATCATCCATTCCATTCCAGACCACTAATTTAAGCCAATTTCCTCTCATTAAGCACAGTTGCACAGACCACAACTATGGTGGCCGTCACACCGAAACAGTAAACCTAAACATTGCAAAGCAGACACAAAAATCTACTTCTATTTATTTAGCTAATTATTATTGCCAAACCGGGTAGAATTTTAACGCATGGCCCAAAAACACAAAGACAACTTGCTACTTGTACAACTCAATTTAACAATTTTATTTTATATTATATTTACACAAACTCCCATTGTATACGTAATTTAATTTGAATTTGAATTTATGAGTCTAGTAATTAAACATTAATAAATGTATCTTCAGTAAAGTTAGTTTCCACAAAGACTTGTGGTTAATTAATCACGCTCAGACAACTGCTCAAGTTGTGGTGGTTCATTCATGACTTTAAAAATGTGGCAACATTTTTATTATTTTATAACAATTTGTACAAACAATTGACAATTCAGGTCAGTAACCCATCAAAATTATTTTTACACACGCTCAAATGATAATTGATTTTATTGTTAATTAACTTTTCTCAAAACGCTTAATTAAAATACGTTTTTGTTTTACAAATCAAAACTACGCACAATTGTGGAGACTAACAGGACGAATCACGCGTGAGGTTGCAAGATAAATAAATTGAATTTAATGTTTTGCATATAAAACTAATTCATTCATTAGTAGCTAACTGAAAAGTTCTGACAGACAACATTTTGAGATGATTGCACGGACAAAACGAAATGAAATTGAAAAGGAAACATCGAACTGAGTCTTCTCGAATCACTCGAAATCATTCTGTGTCAATGTTTACGTTCAACGAGTCAATGTTTACCGAAACTCGTGTTTTCGTTTCGGCTGGTGCTCATTTTTAATTAGTCGTTACGAGTGTTACGAAGACGAATGTTACGAAACCAAAAACTCCCAAATGTTTAGTTAAGTTCCAGACTTGAATGTATTTTCTTTTCAGCGTTTTATCCCGCCCCTCCTCTGTCTGTATGAATGTTTTGTTTGCTCATTTTGTTTTAGATTAGATAAGCGTGTCTGGATTTATCCACCAAAATAATATAGGAACTATTTTTTATATTAAATTTGATCTCAATCATGTAGAGATAGAGAATCCCCTCGATGAAATGATGAAATGGCCGATGGCGATATGAACACAGATATAGAAAAAGTCCATGATCAAAATGAACAATCAAAAATGATTACATAAAAGTGTACGTACATTTTGTATTCCAGAAGCAGACATGATGAGACAGAGGACAGCAGTCGATCATCATTGAGGGATTCTCTCTCCCTACCATTTAGCCGGATATTGTATATCCCAGAGATATTCTAGCACAATCCGGATATTACCAGACACTTTATGATAGAGAAGAGGAGAGTGGCAAGTGTTTGTGTGTGTGTGCCTGTGTGCAAAGTGGAATTATGTTTCTACCGGGGAAATTGAGGAAAACATTCAAGTTCGGTACAACTTAGAGTACGATAGTACAGGCTGATTGAAAATTTTCAAACAAAATTTTTCAAGTAAACGTAAACTCATCCTAAATAACTGAAGAAACACTCTGTAGAAATGAAAGGGACTTGTCGATATATGGGATAAATTTGCGGAATAACACAACAGCAACTTAAAATGTCGTCAAATCTTTTACCAAAGAATGATCATCACAATATTGAATTACATTACACACTTTCTGGTGAAACGCCGATATTGTTAAAGTGTTTTCGTCATCATCTCACTTTTGTACACATTTAACACAAAACAAATATTGATGCGTTGTATAGTATCGATTTAACATTTTAAAACGTTCCTTTGATTCATAAATTATATCAATTAAAACACGATCATATGTTTGACTTTACAAATGTCATCAGTGTAAAGCGTTCAATGAACGAATGACATGACGCGTCAAATGCTTTTCATTTCCGTTTTAATCTTTTCAAACGCAAACACGAATTTATTGTAAATTCCATTAGAAACAATATTACTACTAGTATTAAGTGACGCCGTTGGCGTAAAGGAGGAGCGAACGGTGTAGTCCAGCAAAAAATGTTTTGTTTGATTTTACTTGTTTTTTTTGTGAGTGATACTTTAGGTACACATATTTTTATAACACAGGATAATTGATAAAAATTCTCTAGTTTTTGGCCAGTATTGAGCTTTTTGTTAATAATTTTCTATACACAAAAAGGCTATTTGTAAGAACATTATTTTACCTCACAATCGAGTTGAATTAAATAATCTGAAAATCTTCTAAAGTAAACTACTTTACTTCTTCAGTTCTGCTAACTTCCATTTATAAAGGCTATATTATTGCATGCCTATCTAACCAACAACTGGAGCAATGAATTTGTTTAATAAAAGAAGATAAGTTATGACTTTGAGTCCGTGCAAATATTACATATTGAATATTGAACAGTATTACCACATGTAAAATATTTTTAGCAATGAAAATGATTAAAATCTTTTTAACACTGAAAACAGTATTTACTCTCTCGAAATCAGAGAAAATGTTACGTAACATATAACAAAAAATTTTTTTCTTTCTAGTCTTCCGTCTCATGAGCTTGCAGCTACACAGCTACTCACAATCGGATATATTCTAAATATAAAAAATATATCTTTAAACATAATAAATATCATATTATATCATCAAAATTCTGAGAATACATTCCCACCATCGCAAAATATAAGTTTTTCATATGTTTTATACTGCATAATTTAATTTGTATTCGCCATAAAGTAGAGATAAAAAGTACCCTGTAGTTGAAAATTTTGTTGTGACACAACTTGAATAACCAAAAGAAAGCACTTTCCCAGCAAACATACTTTGAAAAGTAATTTGAAGATGATTTTATTTTAAAATATTTTAAGATATTTACCAAAAACAGTACTCTATAATAATTCGGTAAGTTAGATGTGTTTTATTTGAAAATGTATTAGATGGTAGGGGAAGTATGCTCGAATTGTGTTGACTCGATTTAATAGATCACACAGACTTGCAAAGTATGTGCCTTTATCGTTGTTCAATGTTTATGAACAGATACGGTCAACTTTATGCAATTTGGTCTAAAGTTAACACAATCACACCTACTATCTGAATCATGGCACTGTTGTGTGGGTGTGTTTGTCACTGCGCATCCTCTTTGCGCACAGTGGGCGCGCTGCTCGACGTGTGTGCTTGTCTGTGTCCCACACAGTGTTTTGTACTTCCACTGTGAACACTCGGTTCTAACACATTTCTATACAAATTTGATTTATTTTTTGAAAAATTACAGCTTCGTTGACTTTTGACTTTTATGGGCACTTGCACATCTTCACCCCTACCAGAACATTGTGTAAAATTTTCAGACCAATCCATTGAGCCGTTTTGCCGGAATCGTCTACACAAGCCTTTTCCTATCAAGTGGCGCCAGAGGACTCGTTCACTCACAAACTCACACCCTCGCTTCGCTCGGGCGTGAGTTTGTTCGTTCGCTCCTCCAATTAAAATATTGGAAAATATAATGTGAATTTAACTAATTGACATTTGTCATTAGGATCCCCAAAAGCAAAGGGGGGACACACAAATTGGTGTATTTAAAATTTTCCATATGTTTTAGCAGTTTTTGAGGGCTTTGAGGGGTAGAATTTAGTTCAGAGTAGTATAAAAATCCCCAATTGAATCAAAAAAGGGAATCGAAACAAAATTCATAATCACCTCTTTCTACTTCAATCACAATTTCAATTGTCAAGTTATTTTCCTCGCACAACTCTTTAGTACAATGCGAGGCGAAAATAGTCGATTCAGAAATAAACTTTAAAATCGTATTCTCTTACAAGAACAAAAAATAAAAAAATATTACCACTTGAAATAATCGTACCATGAAATTTTCTTTACTTCCCCAATACATTTTTATTACCCAACATTTTTTTTCACAAATCAAAAATAAAATTGTCGATCTTATTTCATTCGAAATATATTCTGGTGAATTACAATTTAAACTTTTCTTGTGCTCATTCTATCTCTCTCGATAATTTCGATAAATTGTTTTAATATTTTAAATTATAGAGTTTAATATTTTAAAGCTAGTAAAAAGAAATATGTTTTAACGAAAACAGATTTCTTGGAATTACATTATTGATTAAAAAAAGTTTTGAATGATTTAAGTTTAACAACTTTTTAAGAAGCAGCATTTTTCATTGAAGAATCTTTTCTTTTTGTGCTTTTGCGTAAAGCAAACTTTTTCACTCTAAATTATATTATAAACTTAAATGGAAATGCCTGCTGGCCCTTTGACAAAAACTTTTAAATTGTACACACACACTTGATTTGTCTTGAAAGTGAAGTTATATTTATTCATTCATTTATTGTTCTGGGTCATTCATACATGACATGACATTTGTACGGTTAATTTTTAATGCTATTATGAGTACACGAGAACTTATTAGAGCTACAGTAAAACCTCGATAATTCGTACTCCGATAATTCGTACAACCTCGTTAATTCGTATTTCGTTCATGAAATTCGCCATTTTCGGACACACTGTAACACATTTCAATACAAAAATACCCCGTTAATTCGTAATACCTCGTTTATTCGTAATTCGTCAAACTTTTTAGGCTTAATTCGTACAAAATGTACATTAACATATGACGTAATTCTTTTAAATCACTTAAGAACGAATGCAATGGGGTCTGCAGACCCCACCAGTCCGTGGGCATTGGCGAAAGTGTTCATTTTTCTCCTGCAAAGCGCGCGATGGACAGTCCCTGCTACCCTCTGCCCAAACAACAACAAATGTCCATGTGTGCCACCATGTGCACATGCATTTGTCAACTACGTATTGTGCTGTGCTGCTAGCATTATTGTATTGACAATTAGACTGTGAAAAGACATTTTATAAAACAAAAAGGCTACTTTCTTGCCTACTTGTTCAATGCATGAGCAATACCGCTAGCATGAGTGCCTTTGTGTGGCATATGAGACAATCAACAAGCAAACAAACGTTTGATGTACCCTCACGCTCATCAGTAAATCACCTCAAAAAGTTTAGAAATGGCCAGCAAACGAGGAAGGTATCAAACCCTCAATATTCGGGATAAACTCAAAATCATCGATGATCATGAAAAGAACAAGCTATCCAATAAAGAATTGGCTCAAAAGTACAAGTTGGCACCCTCTACAATCTCGTCAATTTTGAAACAAACGGAAAGCATCAAAAATCAAAGTCTTGTTAAAGGTTACACTAAAAAATGTCGTACCCGAAAAGCTAAATACGAACAACTTGAAAATGTACTTATTCAGGAGATGAATCTTGCGAGAAATCATAACTTGAAAATGTCAAAACCATTTGTCATCAATCGAGCTAAAGAAATTGCAAAACGATTAGAAATTGACGGAGATTTTGGGGGCTTCTAACGGTTGGTATGACAAATTTCTTGAGAGAAATAATTTGGTTTCTCTAAAAGTGTGCGGTGAATCACGCAAAGTTGATCTGGAAGATGTTTCTGCTTGGAAAACTGACAAAAAAGAACTTATTAAAAGTTATGGAAAGAAAAATACTTTCAATCTTGATGAGTTTGCAATGTTTTACCGAATGCAACCATCAAGAACCCTTGCTGTTAAAGGAGAAAAGTGCTATGGTGCCGAAAACCCCAAAGAACGTTTCACTACGATGGTTTGCACCAATGCTGATGGAAGTGAAAAACTTACCCCATTGATAATTGGGCGTTCCAATCGACCTCGTTGTTTTCCCAAAAGTGTCAAACTTACAAATAATTTCTTTATCTATCGCAACAATCCGACTGCTTGGATGGACATGGTCATCTTTAAGGAATGGGCGTTTATGATCGAGAAACAAATGAAGAAACAAAAGCGAAACATTCTCATTTTACTGGATAACTTTTCTGGCCATCACGTTCATAATCTAAAGTTGAAACATGTAAAGTTTTTGTTTCTCCCTCCAAATACTACTTCGGTTTCACAACCTTTGGATCAAGGTATTATCAACAACATTAAAGGAATTTACAAGAAGAAACTTATCGAACACTACTGGTGCCAAATCAGCAACGGAGAAAACATCACTGAAATTGACATTTACCAAGGAATAAACTATTTGGTCAGCTCGTGGAAAGAAGTGAAACCAGAAACTATTCAAAACTGTTTCAATCGAGCACTTTCAGAAGTGTTTACTGAATTGGATTCAAGCACAGACATCGATGACAGTTGGATGGAGTTGGACAACATAAATGAACATGAATTGACTGCTGATCAAATCGGTCGATTTTTTTCTTCTTCCTTTTCGTTCCGAGATTATGTTTTGGCGGATAAAGATGTTGCCATTGGAAAAGACTCAAGATTTGATAATTCAGATGAAACTGTGGATAATCTTGAACAGTTGTTTGATGACGAACTTACCGAAATTGATAACTCCAGTGACTCCGAAATGGAAACAGATTCTAACTCAACAGAATCAACTTCTGAGTTGAATGTAAGTTCAAAGGAAGCTCAAAATGCCATTAATGTTCTGTTGAAACATTGTAAGAAATCGGGCACTCCTGATGACCAAGCTTTATTGTCTAACTATTTGGCTAAAGTTAATCGACAAGCAGCCAACGAATCTAAGCAAACTTCCATTCTCGATTATTTTCATCGCAATTAATTGTATTTTTCGGATTTCTTATAATTAAATTGTCTAATTAATCAATAAAATTCTAATAGTTTGTTAAAATATCATCATATGTACCAAATAACTTGATTAAACCAAAAATTAAACTAAACCTCGATAATTCGTAATTCGTACAAAATTTCGAAATTTGACTACATTTTAGTACGAATTAACGAGGTTTTACTGTATTATCAATTTTAAATAGAATCAAGAGTTTATAAATTATTTAACAATTCTTTAACACGCAAGGCACAATCGAATGGGTTCGCTGTACTTAAGACCCGAAAATATTTTGCCCCGGATTTTTTTTCGGTTTTGTTTTTCAATTGGCCTTTTTAGTTTGTTTTCAACATTTTTTTTGGTCGTAAAATTTTTGTGATCTATTAACTCTCAAGAATCTTTTTCAAGTTTGATAGCACGAGGCGAATGTGTGTGCTTTATCTCAACTTGAACTTACCTTTACTTTTATTTTTTCCTTATTTTTTTAAGATTTCGTTCTTTGTCGTTTCTTATCTCTTTGATATTTTGTTTTATTTTGTTCTGTGCTATCATCATGCACCAAAGACTGAGCACACACACACACATAAAGCAACAACAGCAGTAGCACAGAAACCAAGCCAAGTAGTCATCATCATTTATAATAATTCGCCAAAGTAGGGTTTGTTCAGTGACTTGTACAAGATAATATGAGAGATAGATAGATAGTTCAAAAAGTTTTTTATTCGTAAATATAAATCAATCAGGTTTTCTTATTATTTTATTAGTAATGCTAAATATGAATTTGTATAAAAAATGTATGAGTATAAAAAAGAATAAGATAAAGTAACTTTTGGAACAATGGTTTAGTCTTTGGCTACTCGTCTATTTTTTTGTCGCGCGATTTGGCCAGGCGGTTTTCTTTTTCCCACTCGACCATCATCATCTTCTTATGTATAAGTCATTAAATTAGCAAAATATGCTTTTGTATAGTTTGCATCTTTCCCTACTTTTTCTTTTGTACAAAGCTCATTTTCTCTGCGTCCGTTGAGTAATATATTCCTCTGTGAGACAATCAAGCGAGTGAGCTCACTAAAATGAATAAAAAAGTCTAGGGACATTTTTCAATAAATGGTTTTTAGAAAAGAAGTAACGAGAGTGAGGGAACCGGCACTTACAAAACGGAGATCCTTAACCATAATCGGTTGTGTAATACAAAACACAAAGTACGTCTCGAGTACCGCTCTTTCTCTCTTACGAGTTAACTTTAATGACATTCAAACATTTGCTCAACACAAAATCCATTTCCAATGGGGACCCGCACACAACTACAACTATACTTTTTACTCTCAAGATCTGTTACCAGAGGCTTGATTTGAATTTTGTATGTTTCATTCAAAGTATCTTCAGTAAATTTGCCTATTACCGTGCTCCGTACAACTATATCGTTAATATCGATGAAACATTTGTGTACCATTTTGGTTCTGTTCTGCATTTGAGGCTTGTTTGGGGCTTAATAAGTAGCTTATTATTATGCTAGCTACTTTTTGTGCATTGTCTACTTTAGTGGTTGTACGCTCAATCGTTTCAGACACCAAAGTTTTTTTATATTTTGACTCATAACTAGGGTAACGTATATAAAGTAACAAAAATTGAATTCGATTGTGCTACAATATGTAGATGTGATGATGAACACAATGTGAATTTTTGGTATAATACAAATGATCATGCAATCAGACATACCAAAATTTTCCTCCTTCATTTTGAAAATTAGTAATTGCAATTGTACTATTCATTGATTTAATAACTCAAAATTGGTTTCATCTTTATTGAGAATTTTTGATTCTTGTACTTAATATTTAGATTACCCATTAAATGTATATTGAATTTTTTAAATTTTATTAAATGTTGGCTTTTCTGCACAGCGTTTTGCATTTTGTTTTTGCTTTGAAGTTTAAACTCTACATTCTACTCTCGCTCAACCACCGTATTTTAATTGTTTTGTTTCTCTTCAACAATTGAATTATTCAGTTTTCGATAAGTATTTTGAATTTTTATAAAAATTTTGGATCTTAACTCAAGTCTAGATAATTTTATTTATACAATTCTGTTGTATTTTCCATCTTTTCGATTTCCCCGTAACAAAAATACTTTTGCCAATTTGTCAATGTTTGCTTTAACTTGAATAATTTCTGTCTCAATTCACTTGATCTGTAGTAGTAGTTCGTAGAAATTCCTCGCTTTTAGCTAATTTGTTCCAAGTGCCTCTTGGTTTATGCTTGTTCTTGCCCCAGCCAGTCTTGCGTCTTTCGATTCTTATTATTTATCCTGTCTGTCTGGATAAAAAAAAGCAGTCAAACTTGCTCTGGACAAATACAAATACAGACGAGATAGGAAGCGTTCACATTTTTTGATATATTCAACTCTCAACTTGAGTATCTTTTTGTTCTTATGCTCAAGTAAAACAAACAAAAAAAAACCATGGTAAGAAAAAAAGCCTAAAAGAATGCCATTCTTTACAAGAGAATGCTTTGTATTAAAGTTCTCTGTATTCTATATATTGTAAAGTTTAAAAAACCGATAGAATGAAAAGAAGAAAAAAGAAAAGTCTATTGAAGTGAAGAGAATGAACAAATGAACATTTAAATTTGAATGTCTGTGTATGCGGGTCCAATAAATTTATATTTATTGCCTCAATTATGACTAACATCACTATACTACTATACATATAGTAGTTGAGACTATAATGTAGACCAAATAGAGACTATCTTTTGAGATCATTAATATTAATAGACAGTAAATAATAGAGAGAATGAACAAGGACGAGAGAGACAATGCGTAGGTGCAGTAGGTTAAGCCAACCAATGTATGTGAATAACTCTCACCCAAATGAGTCTCATCTGCTTGAACATTCTCATACTCGTCCATTGTTTGCCGAATTGTCCGTGAACAATGACAAACCAAGACAATGAACATATTTTCAAACAAATAAAAACGAACAAGATGATAGTGAACATATTGGAGAGTTGATTTATATCGTATATGTAATCTTCTTCTTCTTCATGGCATTCTATATAGAACCATTTATTGATTAATAATAATTAGATTGATAGATTGATCATCAGACTGAGAGGATGTTGTTGTTGTCTTACAAATTGTCGCCATTGTCTTTTCTATAGAGTGTTTGTCATTGTTTAGTCTACACTTGTCGGTTTCATTGCCTTTTTTGTCTCTTAAGAAGTGGTTTGACATTTTTTGAAGTCAAAATGGTGTACTTCAATTTTGGTGATTAATTTGATTTTTGAGATAATTTTGAAATGGATGTAAATGGATTAATCGTGTTTGATCACAATTTTTCAGTTTTTTTGTATTAAATATTCGTGTTCATATTTTTTCTATTCTATCGACCTCAATCGGCCCTAATCGAGTCAGGCGATGAGTGTCATTTAGTTCAATTTAGGTTTTCATGTTTTTCCTACTTTTTGACTATCAATCCAATTTCATCTTCTTGTTCCTTTGTCTTAATTTGTGTCGGGTTCTTTTTAGGTGCATTTTTTTGTTGGGTGCATCATACGTACTTGGCCTTTTGCTAATATCGCTAATAATGTCTCTATACTATTATAACTGTTTTGTGTTTTGTTTTTATTTCTCATTGCTCATTGGTCGTTCACTTTACTTTATTACATCATCATCATCATTGCTTATCGCAGTCACACAGAAGTGAGCCAAACATCATCTACTCGAACACATCTACTACTATCTAGTTTACTTCTATTTCTCTTCATTGCCACTTACCAAACACTTTTGATCAGTACTAGACTTCTGCAATAATTCTCATAAATATTTGATCTCAACCAATTTTGGTTCTCTTTGTTTTTGTGTGTGTATGCTTTCTGGTTGGTATGTGTTTGATGCATGATGCACCATCCAATCCATCCCCGACACCCGGGAAACACAACAACATTTATCGTGTCATAAGAATAATAATAATAATATCTATGTGATGCATCCCTTATGACTTCTCTCTATGTGCACAAAAGTATGGCTTCGTGGAAGTGTTTGGTTGCGTTCGATTCAATCAAATTGAGCAAGTAAAGTGACAATGATCATGATGACTGCTCGAATGATGATGCTTTGGAAGAACTTTGAAACTGCTGTATAGGGAAGAAGAGCTCTTGGGAGCACTGCTGAGCGTAGCTTAATAAAAATGAACAACAAACAGTGTAGAATTGCAATTATTCGCCAATTTTACAATATACAGTCAAAATGCAATTTTAGCCCAAATACATTCCTACAGTGAAGAAGTGTTGTGCTGTAAATGATTTCAAGATTGCTCTATTTCGAAGAAGTCGATTTCTCAAATTGCAATTCTCAATTCGATTCTCAACTTTTTTCTCCTTAATAATATTTATATTCCATTCGGAAAAAGTATACAAAAACAAAAATAATGAAATGTAGAATGCATTTTATAGTTTTAGTCACTACTTAAAAATTGGCAGAACTTTGTATCTGTTACAGTAGACTGAGGAAATAGGAAAAAGATATCTTTCCTGCACTGCATTTTGTTTTTGATTTATAAATTTTGAGTTTAGCAATTTCTTTATTTTTTTGTTTGAAATTGTGAAATATGCTTTTTAGATGATTTCTTCCAGACACTTTGGGGAATTATGAATTTTTAAAAGTAGTTTAATTGCAATATTTTTTAAATTAAATTACATTCATAATTCTGATTCATAATTCTTCATCATGTTTATTAATTCATCGTTCTTGTTAAAATACTTTTGAAAGTTTTATCATCAATTTTTATCTATAAGGGGCTTTCATATATGAAGTGCAAAGGCCAATATTATATCGTTTCGCTTTATGACCATTGCAATTCTCTCATCTATTCGCCTTCTCTCCCTTTTCCCATAAAGAACAGAATATATGCTAATAATGACCACCGATTATCGATATATCGATTATTTACAAATTTAAATTGCACTCAGGAATGTATTGCCTGATCTATTAGTTACACAAATAATGGTCCATTCAAATATGTCTTATTCGAACAAGAAACTTTTAACCTAACCTTACAATGTTCCTTTTATCTCTTTTTCAACAAACAAACAAAGAAAAATGAGGATAATGTCCCGTCTCTTTCTGTAAATGACTTGAATTTAGACCTTTTCAATTCTGTGTATGTGAATCTAGAGGATCCACAGATGCAGATTGCATCCATCGCTAAAATGTTCTTTTTAAACCAGAATAAAAAGAAGAGAGGATTTTAATGTCCACCAATTTTTTCAAATAAAACACAAAATAAAAAGTTCAATTGATTTTTCTACTTTTTCATTTTCTTGTTAAAATCTCATTTTGAATCAAAACTGGAACCAACACAGAGAAAATGAACGCAATTAATTTGACTATCTTTTCTTCGTCCCAAACTTTTTATCCAATTTTGCTGTTCTTTATGTGAATGTGAGTGGGTTTTTGCATATTTTATGTTTCACAGATAAAACGTACCCCAAGAAAAATTTACATATTCGGAAAAGTTGATATAAATAATCTTTTACGCGACATATAAAAGAAGATAATATGATTAGTAGTTTGATTATTGTTATTATGGACGGAGACAAGTTTTGAAGGTCAATTTGAAGGGATTTTGAAAGTCTTCTTTTTCAACAAAAAAGTTTGCCTAAAATTTTATGACTTTAAAGTTGAAAATAGATGCAAAGTTTCACAAAGAGTTTCACATTATCGTCAGTTATTAAATAAATAATAACCATAATTAAAAATAATTAAAATTTCCATTTTTTAAAATAATTGTCAACCAAACTGCATAGTGGAAAGTTCCAAAATTTATTACAATTTCAAAGTTTATGAATTTAAATTTGAAATAATGATAATCATTTTATTTTATCTAAACAATAAATTATTTATAGTTCATAGAGTTTATTTATAAATTACTGTTTTCGATAAAAACCAAAAATAATTAATTGCAAAATTATTTACTTTCCTGACAAACAACAAAAAATCTACAACCAAATAAAATTAAAATTAAAGATTGTGAAATGTGTCGTGAAACACTTTGGCTTTGTTGCCTTCTTGTGTTGTGTTGTGCACAGAATGTGAAATGTGAATTAAGACATTTTCATGATCTGACATTAATCGAAAATCAATAAAGTTACGAACAAGGATTTTTTTATTTGAGCTTGTTTGGCTTGCTTTCTATGTAACTTTTTTTTAGTTGAGCTTTTCTCGCTATTTCTTAATACTTGGATAGACACACCAAAAAATAAAAAATGATAACATCAAGCACATCACATCAAGCAATCATTAGCTAAATTCCAGCAAAAGGCAGGCAGGCAAGCAACCCAACAAACTTTTAAGGCTCATTAAGTACTTTGAGGCACTAATCTAAAGAGGGGAAGAGAAGAGAGGAAACTATGTTAGATCTATGAGCGATTAAATGTAGTTTGAATGAATGAGTGAGTGTACTGAGAGAAGCGCAGAGAATCACTTTGTATAGTAGTTATTTTTTATGCCGAGATAACTAACTTTTTTGCTGCTGTTGCTGATATCAGTTGTGGGAACCAAATCAGGAAATCAATGTGAAAAACAAACCAACTCAACAAACCGAAAAAACCAAATAACCGAAACCACACATATCAGCTAGTAACTATAATAACATTATAATATAATATAACATTCTTGAGAGGGGCTAATGGTAATGATGATTATAGTATGCTGTGTTATAAGATAATCAAACTACTAAAGTACAAAACAGAATACGATTTTCAAGACCAATTGGATAAAGAGATCGTTTTCCAAAAAAAACAGAGATTTCTTATTCGTTCTTTCATTTGATTTGCAAGTCAATCTAATCATTATCTTCGCAAACAAATGAGATAATTATGATTGCATTGCGTATAATACAAATTACACATTATAATAGTGCAAGTTAGATATTCTTGTTGAGATAATTGCGCTATGAATCGATTATTAGTGTGTATCAAGATCGATAGTATCGATAGTAAATGTTCACCTTATTTGATTTAGGTTCGATTTGTATTATTATTATTGTTGCAAATATATGTATTTGATTCATTTGGAGAATTGTCAATTTATGTTTTATATTCTTATGCTTCCTCATATGCTTTTCGAGAAGATCTACAGTACAGTTCAGACGTAAAAAGGACAGGAAAAATTTGGTAGGAAGATGCTTCTTTTTCCATTCGCTCCCTCGATAATAAATGGTTTTTCAAATGTTTGTTTGTTTGGGGTTAGGTCCTTTTTTGGTTAGTGTGCCATACAGTCTCCAAAAGGGTCATAAATTATATCGTCCGTCCAGTTTGTACTGGAGAGAGTGAACGTCCCGCACAATCACAGAATTAGTCCAATGATTGAACACACAATGACGACGATTCTCCACTCTTTGCCCTCTTATAAGATTCTCTCCATTCTGTTTGTTACTGGTATACTCTCCATTGTTATAATTTAAGAGAAGAGGAAAGGAACAAATTGAATCAGACGAGAGTGATGGAGGAAAATTTCCATTTGTATTTCGAGTGAGTGAATGAACAGAAGTAGTGATAGGGGCTTGGGATAGAACTTGGTCGATTTGTCTAGCTCATTGATGATGCTATGCCTACTTGACTTTGGTCGTCTGTCTGCCTCACTATGTGCTACAAACATTATTGGGCTAATAATTGTCCTACTACTGCAAGAAACGAGACAAAACGAGATGAACAAACAAACAAAATAGCAATAAACCGATTGACACGAAAACACAAAAACGTACAAAATATACAAAACCAGAAAAAACATAACAACCCAAAAGTAATGATCAACAAATATGAACATACAATTGAGCCATCAAGAAGCACCAAAACAACAGCTTTATATTTTACATTATTATTTCAAAATTGTCAAACATATTTTATATGTCTGTTATTTGCTCAAGATAAGATGAGACTAGACATTCAGACTTCAATAATGAAACAAAAATGTTTTCATGTTTTTACGATTGATGTTGTTATATATTTTTAGTCTTTGGGAGCATAACACGAACATCTTGTAAGAAGCTTTACCAAACTGTCAATGCGAAATCATAAATAAATTGAAATTAATTTCGCGTTTCTAAAACAACATAACAACTAAATGTTCTTGGGAATGGAATCTTGTTTTCAATGTTATTTCTGGCAAAGAAAAAATGAGGAAATAAAGGAAGATAATAGATAAGGTAAGACAATTTCGCTTGTTGGTGCTATAATTAAAACTAATGATTGTACAATTGTCTGCCAGAACGATGACCTTTTAGAAAACTGTACAAACAATTGCACAAAATTGGGACAGAAAACAATAGTTTGATTGGATAACACAATAATAAGTGTTGTTTTTGGTGGCTCTATAAATAAATTCCTTTTGAAGATTAAATATCTTGATTGTCAAAATATTGATCATTAGATTTGTTAATACAAAAGTAAGATAAGGTGTTTTTTAACAAAAAAATTTGTCCGAACATAGCAAAGTAAAATGCGCAATAATTGTGAAATAAGTGAAAACTGTTAGATGTACAGTTTCCTTAACTAGATAGTAATTGTAAGATACGCTCCAACAAAGGATTTTCTAATTTCGTATAACAACTATCAATAATCAATTTTTTGCCACCCTATCATCATCATCATTGTCCACTTGACCATAACACAATTTTGTTTCCCCAATTAGTCCACTTATGTTTGGTGTATTGTACAATGTACATTGTCCAACCCCCTAATACAACACCAAACCATCATCATCGGCTAAAACCCATCTCGGTTCATCCATCTTGCCACTTGTGATGTTATGTTATTAATTGTTTTTAGCTCATAGGAAGAGTGTACTCTGCCCTATTCTAGTCTTCCTTGTTTGTTTGTTTGTTGTTATTGTTGTGTTGTGTGTCGTGTTGTGCAACACTCTCGAGATTTATTGTCATTGCACAACATCTACAGAGTGCAATATTGCTCACTTCTAGAATGATCTTTCCCTTCTTTTTTGTGCGCTCCAAAAGCCATTGTCATGAGCTATTTCCGGAGGGGTGACAATACTACTCTCACACTCTCATTCACCAGTTATAATAGTAAAGTAAAGTGCAATGCTGCATATATTAAAGCACCCAGAAAAGAAAATCCTGAATGAGTGACAGCAAACATGGACAAACGCGAAAAGGATGAGGATTTGATTCTACAATACAATTTTACTATGAAATAGTCAGATTTTTTAACAGAAGTTTAACAGTACACAACACTACTACTACAAACTTATCATCTTTTGTCATCGCAGATTTTGACTGAGTATGGAGGGAGCGAGCGGGGAAGACAGGAAGGAATACAAAATCAGCTGCAATGCTAAAATGTTTAGAAATCGTAGACAAATACTAAAAGCATTGTAACTAGTATATCCAAAACATTTCAACAAAATCTTTATCCACTACCTTTCACAATGCATTTTTACCCTCCATTTGCTACGCAGTCATGACCCAGTGTTCTTTGACGCAGTAAATGTAGTGCATACCATCCATTTTGAGTTGAGGGATTCGAGAAGCCATGCTGTGTAAATTTTGACACATTTTGGCTTAATTATAAATTGATATTATGATTAATGCGATTCCAGTGAAGACGCGAGTGCAAGAGATGAGGGCAATTCACAAAGTAGATACATTTTGATGATAATAAAATTATGATTATTCTTGTACTCTCGTATACACATTAAAAAGCACTATGAATTCTAATATATATTCCAACACATTTGACATTATACGGAACAGACATGCAAAAACAAGGCTCGCAAGACAAAATCGTATAATTTAATTTATTTCATTAGAATTATGCATTTTTTCTGCTGACTTATTATATTCTTCTTACTATTTCCCCTTTTGTAAATTAATTTCATTTCTCCATTATTATTCTTGAGCACAAAGAATTAAAGAATTTTTAATTTTTTCATCCTTTCTGTTTTTTCTCACACTTTCTTTTGACAGTTTTTGGTGTGCAAGTGAGATTAGTCAAAGATCTAGAGAAAAGAAAACTAAATTCTTTTGCACTTTAGACGTCATTTTTTATGTGAATGCACTAGATAGATAGATAGGCCAACTGAATTTATGAATTGGACTGTGAATATATTTCATTTTCACTCTTTTCCATCCTTTCAACACCATCAAAAGAAGAAAACGTTCTCGTTTGTTTTGAATAATTAATTATAATAATTCCTTTTATATATACGAGAAGGAATTTAGCAATTTAAGGATTTTAAATAGTGAAAAACAGAGGAATAAATTAACTTTTGGAATACAAGAGAATCTTGAAGCAATTGCCACAACTTTCTCATTTAAATATTTTAAGAAATTGTTACTACATTTAGAATCATTTAATCAATAATTTATTAAAATTTTGAAATTTGGGTTTAATAATTTACGATAGTTTGGATGCATAATTAATATTGATTAGAACAAAAATACAAGTTTTAATTAATGTTTAATTTATGTCAATTTTTGGTTTAATTTTGCAAAACTAAGAAATTTAGAATCCTTCTTTGAACAACTGAAACATTGTTGGCAGGAAGTAGGGTAAGTTGGGTCTTGGAGGTTCTGGTGCATTTGTGATTGCGTCGAATATTTCTTGAACATGAGCCGGCAATTGAACTCTCAAGTCTTCGTACAATGAGTCTGCGGTTGTACTGAAAAAATCGTCGTCCCAGCCGCTGAACTATTTTTTGGGAAATTTTGAATTTAAATTTTAGAATTTAGTGAATATCTGATTAGGAAAACTTACAATCATATCCATTTGAACCATAATTTCCGAATGAACTTTCAATGAGCACTGATTGTTGATTTCATGAGCAACATCATTGAAATAAAAATTTGCTGCTCCCAAAGCCTGCTGTCGCTCACTCTTCTCCAGTCCGTACACAGCCTCAATCAGTGCCACATATCGAGTGTGTTGTTCACGAAGTGCTGGTGAAACATTAGGTAGTGAATAACATTCCTTGACTCGACCTAAAAATTTGGTTCGATTTAATGGAATAGTGCAAATCTGTCTCGAATACTCGATAAAAGTTGGATAAATCTCGCCCAAAAACACTTTCTCCTCATCAGTTTCGGTACATCTACGGTGGAAATCCATCAAACACTTGTCACCGGTCGCAAGTTTGTCACAGAGGGCCAAAAGTTCCCTATCAGTGGTGGGCCAGGCCACTTGTGGTGTGAGAAAGTGTTCCATTGTGAAACAGTTTGCCAGCTCAGTGTGATCACACTTGTCATCTGCCAAAATTGATGATGAAATGCAAATCAAAACTATACAAAACAAACAAACAAATATTTAGAATTGTAAATCGAATATTCAAAAACTTACCAAAAATCTCCAAGAACTTCATTTTTTAAAAATTCAGATAAACTTCAAATATCCAACAGATTTAAACCTATTTGTGTTTTTTTTTCTAAAACCGAAAAACTAAAGTTTTTATGCCATTAAATGTAAATCATACAATTGGAAACTTAAATTTAAATTTTTATATTGTGTTTGTTATCTACTTTTAAATCAAATCAAAATCTATTAAAACTAGTCGTTTAATCACGAGATTTAGTGGATGAATGTTTTTTTTCTTTAAATATCAAACGAAAGGTTAATTTAGCACAAAATAAATTGACCAAAACTTTTCTATTTTGTCAAGCATGATTTCATCATGACGCTTGTTAACAGAAAAAAAAATCTGACAACTTTCATCACAAGTTTTTGTTATACAAAAAAATACTAACAATAAACACACAAGTTCATGATGAACATCATGATTAAATCATCATGCTCCATAATAAGCTTAACGAGACAATTGAGAGTTCTCCTTTCCTCTTAAATCACACACACAAGTAACTCTCGAGAGTGTCTAGATTAGTTAACAATGATGACAAATCTTGTTAAGGTCATGGTGAATTTACTGTTATATTACTATATAAGCTCATATAAGCTCAAATGAGTTCATATTGAGTGCAAATTTTTGAATGTCATTCTATATGTAAACAAAATGCCATATAAAAAATGTCTTGCAGAAGTTGTGAAAATTAGATGAATTCAAAAATTACTTAAAACCAGGAAACACAAAAAATCATTTTGAGATAGACAGAAAAACAATCAGAATTCATTAGATTTAGCTTTGTTCCCAAATCGATCACACACCCAATCATTATTCATGTTATCAAGTTTGCGTATAACTAGTCCTTTTATAATTCATAAGTCACCTTTCATAAAGAACGTTATTTTCATGTTTGAGGAGAAGAAAAGTCAACCTCACAGTGTATTAATCACTAGTGATAAGGTTTGAACGCGACACTGCTTTGTCACTCACTTGATAAGACTTTCGGCAAGTTTCTCTCTTTATTCGACAATAAATAAAACAATGCAGTCAAGTTACAGAAGTATTTAATTTTTTTATTTGTTTAAATTTAGTAATTGTATTTATTTTTTTATTTTTTGTATATTTGATTTTGACAAAGCATAAGTTAATTTGACGTGTATGAGTGCGTGTCTGTTTTAATATAAGTATACGAGAATACGAGTATATTTTTTGGTTATTCAGGAAAAATTTACATCATGATGATAATTTGTTGAAATAAAAGAAGATATTATGTAATAACAAATAATGGTTTTAGTTTTACAAATAATTTTGATGTATATCTTTAATTAATATTTAAATGGAGATTCAAACCAAAATATTGATTTTGAAATACAAGAAAAATAGAAATGCCCAAAGTACGAAAAAATTAATGTTTAAACTTTGACCTGAAAAATTCCCAAACCATTGGTTTAGTGGTATTTTGAAAAATGTACTGGAAACTACAATGTTTAAATGCTTTATTTTCACAACATAATTTCTAATATTAAAAATATAATAAAAATGTGTTAAAATAAAAATTATACTTAGAAAATTTATCACTTGATTATTGGAAGTAATTATATATTTACGACCAATTTTCAAAAACAGCATTTTATTTGCAAAATTCCCGACAAATTGTAAAATATTTAATTTTCACACTATTTGATATTTATAACATTTTGTTATCAGTTTAAAAAAATAAATGAGAATATATAAACAAACGAAAACAAACTAAAATTAGAATTGTTAAAAGTAAAAAAAACAAAGGTAACTTTTTGTTTTTCAAACGACAACTAACATTTAACCTTGTACCTTATAAGCAAAATTGTGTGCTCATAATTGGAGGAGCGACCGAAATCACTCACGCTGAGCGAGCGAAGCGAGCGAGGTGTGAGTGATTTCGGGAGTGACGATTCCCTGCCAGAAAAAAAGGGAATTGGGGCAATTCTTGTGTGCGCTACTCATCAAAAACTACTGCATGGATCGGTCTGAAAATTTAACTCAGTGTTCTGCTGGTAGTCTAGATGTGCTGTATAGTTTTGAGGCCATAAAGGTCAAAGGTCAAAGTTGTAATAATTTTTTCAAAAAATTCAATATTTTGTACTGAAATGTGTTGAGATTGAGTGTCAACACAGAGTGTGTGTGTCTGTGTGGCACAGCCTAGCACACATTCTCTCGTGCGCGCCCGCTGTGCGCATTGGAGATGCGCAGTAGCAAGCACACCCAAATGAGAATCAGTGAGTTGGATGCGGACGATTTGAATAGAATGCAGGTGTGTCCGAATATTTGTTTACGTTTTCAAACATATTCGGTGCTGACCAATAATCACTTACCGTTAGGGGATATCTAAAGATATTAACAATACGACACAAAACACCGAAATTGAGTGCAATGTTTTGTAATAATTAAAATTTTTTGCGTATGGTAAGATGTGAATTAATCAGAAAGCAATCATGAAAACATACATTTGTTTAATTATTTCAATTTTTTTCTATTTTTCCGTAAAAACAAAATCATTTTGTCCATCTTTACAAATTTGGTGGATCCTGCATTATGGATTTGTGTGATGACAATAAGGAAAATTTGATTACAGAGGTTTATCCGATCAATCAGATCTTGAAGTGTTATCTCGAAGATTGTTGAATGGTGGATTTGTATTTGTGATCTTTGTGAATTTAGTTCATTATACTATTCGCAAAATGTGATATCATTTATTTGAGCTTAGAAATTGATTTGAAAAATGTACAAAGAATTAAAAATATCTAATAATTTTAAAATGTAAAAATATGACAAATTAGATTGAAATTAAGAACATGAATTTATTCCAAAAACTCCCAATATAACCCAACCCCAATTAAACTAATTTAGAGTACTTTGCCCATAAAGAATTTAGAGAGAATTAGTTGGTAATCAAATCTTGGATGTTATAAAATAATATTTAACAATTAAAATTATATGTTTTAATGTATCAGAGGTAGGCCAGGTGTACCAATGGCTAAAGGACCCCATTTCCAAAACTCAAATGCCAACTTTAAACTCAATTGGCCATTAAAATATTTCCTAATGATCCAGTACCAAAATTGATTTTATATTGGGCATGTTATATGCATAATTTCAAAATCCCACAATTAGCGCAAAATATCTCGGCTTATATTTCCTTTTTAACCGGGATTTTTAAAATCTCATCAATTGGCAATTGAAGATTATTAAATTGTTTGGCTGGTTAAAGATCTATGTGTCTATTTTAAAAACGCAATGGTTATTTTGTGGCCAGGGGCAGAAAATAGTTGCCCAACTTTGTTGTTTATGAACTGATTTGGAACACAACTGATCAAACGAGAAACACGTGTTTTGCATACTCTCGCTCCGACTTTTATGCCAATGGCATTACCTATTTTGATTTACTATAGCTAAAGGTTTCATAATACCAGCGGCTGGTTCTATACTAGTAATAATAGTCTTTAACCTATGACCACCTACCCTTAGGTGCTTTTTCGGTTTTTCATTACATAAATGCAGGTGGCGAAAGGTTAAATGTTGAATAGGCGAAAAAACACAAAATCTTATAGTATAAATAGAGGCCATTCTTGATTTGTCAATTTGCCAATAGGCATTCGTTTAAAATTCTCAATAAAACGACAACTAAATTAACTTTGAAATAGAAATTATATTTTTTCAAAATTGTGAATTTGTTTCCAATAAATTAAAATTGTGAGTTAAAGTGTGCATTGTGTTCTTTGTGAAATATTCGATATAAATTTTATATTTAGTGACAAATTCCAAATTTCAAATAATTGCAATCATGGCTTTATTTGTTTTCATATCACAAGACCATCCAATTTCATATTCATCCCCTCATTTTGGTTCATCATTCATCAACAAACCATTCATAGAAATTCATCTTCCATATTATGACTTCACAATTTCATATGCATCTCTCATCCTTTTCTTCTTCATGGTATTCTCATTTGTTTTTGTAATTGTTCCTATGGCTGAGGCAAGAAAGCAAAGAAAATCAGTAAAAAAAATTTTTGAGCAAAGTGACTGTGATGGTGTATTTGGGCTTCCAAATAAACCAGATCAAACTTTAACCTGGTGCAATTTGTGCAATGTTGGCATCAAAGTTAAGACTTTAGGTGTTCACAAAGCATTATTCAATCATTGTTCTACTCCGACACACAAAAGAAAAAAGATTCTTATTCTGCTGCCAAAAAATGTAGATATGGACAGTCTGTATGATGTTGATCCAGATGGACCTAAAATAGATTACAATACAGCAGCATTTGAAGGAGCCCCTTGTATACTGGGCCTTAGCACATTATGTACCATTTAGTACATTTGATTGCTTAGCAGAAATTATGACAAAAGCATCGTTTCCTGATTTCCGCTGTAAAAAGAACAAAGCAATTTCAATCGCAGTAGGAGTTTACGCTAGACGAGCTAATATCAGGTTACGTGAAGAATTAAGTGATATAAATTACTGTCAAATCATGTTTGACGGTGCAAGTCGAGCAAATGTTAAAATGCTTGCTGTGTCCGTCCGCTTTTTTACCAAATCTGGCATAAAAGAAAGATTATTAAATATAGTTCAGATCCCGAGAGAAAAAGCAGTTGATGTAGTTAAAATATTAAAAAAACAAATAAAATTATATAAACTTGAAAAGAAAGTAATTGCAATGGGAGCTGACAACTGCAGAACAAATTTCGGAAATGAGCACAGAGAAGGTGAGAATAATATTTTTTATTACCTTAAACAGTTTTTTTACTGACAAAACTTTAATTGGAATTGGGTGCCTTGCTCACATTCCAAACAATGCCATTCACTACTGTGTGACTCGATATTTAAATATGAAATACCAGTCATTTTTAGGAAAAATGTTCGAACATTTTCACTATTCTAACACAAGAACAGATTTATTTAAACAAATATGTCTAGAATATAAACCTAAAAATGTTGATCCAAAGTTGCCATTGTCCATGGCTGAAACACGGTGGCTGACATTATTAGCAGCGTTAGACAGAGTTATTGAAATGTTTTATATTTATAAATCATATTTCTATAAGCTGCAAAGTCGAAAAGATTTAAAATGTGTCAATATCAAAGAAATGATCGAATATTTCGACGATCCATTTACGCTTGTATACTTAATTTGTTTGCAAAACCTATCAAGAATTTTTGATAAAACTGTCAGAATAAATGAAAGCAAACAAACTACAATTACTGAAAGTATTCATGGTATTCGTACATTAACTAGCACAATTACTGGATGGATTTCGTTTAGAGATACTACAAATGCTAATAATATTAACAATGGTAAAGTATTTATTCCACAAAATGCTAGGGATTTAATGTCAGGTTGGAATAAATTAGAAATTTCTAAAATAGAAAATGAATTAGTAAAAACTTACACAGAGTGTGTTAAATATTTAGATATTTGGACAGAATACTTAAATCCAATCGATGCTTTGAAATTGGATTGGATTGACTTGAGAAAAGAGTTAAGTTTAGATGAAATTAATCATAGTTTGGATGCATTGATTGAGCACAATAATCCAATTCAAATTGATCGAAATAATTTGCAAAACCATATCAATTTAATTAATCCAATAATTAGACGAGAATTAGGAAAATGGAATAATAATAATAATTTTATATCATCTGGTGAAAGATGGGTCGAAATACTAGATCAATTCCAGAGCAACGAAATAGATGAAATAGTAATATTACTTGAATTTGTGTTATGTATTGCACCCTCAAATGCTTTCAGTGAACGAATTTTTTCTCGAATTAAATTGTATTGGAGTGTTTATAAGTCTAATCTTAGTATCGAGAATTTAAATGCAGCAATTAAGACTGTTGTTAATTTGTATGAACACAATGATAATTGTTGTAGACTTTTGGATGTTATTAATTCAGAACCAGAATTTTGTGAGGATGTTAAAAAATCAAACAAATATATATTAAGTTCTGGGTTGAAGAGAGATGCACCAGATACTGTTACATCATCAGATTCAGAGTAATATGATACCATAGAAAAAATGATATCATCAAATGTGTGTTTGTGTTTGAGTTTGTGTACACACGTGTATGTGTGTCATTATATATCAATTAGACAAGAGTAAATTGCTTGTCTAATCTTAATAGGTTATTTATTATGTGTGTATGTGTGTGTTATTTTACATCAATCAGACAAGAGTAAATTGCTTGTCTAATCTTAATAGGTTATTTATTATATATATATATATATATAGGTGTGTGTGTGTGTGCTATTATATATCAATCAGACAAGAGTAAATTGCTTGTCTATTTTTAATATTTTATTTATTATATATCAATTAGGCAGGAGTAAATTGCCTGCCTAATTTGTCATAAACTCAAGAACTTCCCACAATACAAGACACATTTTTATTAATAAATATAATTTATAAAAACATATTTGTAATTAGATTAATTTTAGGGGGTGTTTGTGAATGTCCGTGTGTCTTTCCGTCCGTCCACAAATCGAATTATGTATTAATTAAAGCAAAACTCGAATAATTCAAAAACTATAGGACTTAGTGAAATGAGGCAAAAGACAAAAAGATAGTGCTAATTTTTACTGATCGAATGGTGTGCGTTATAGGCAGGTGTGAACAAAAGAAGTACCTGAAAAAAGAAAAACAGACAAATGATTGTTGTAGTATTGTTGATTGAAGAAAGACAAAAATGAATTCAAGTAAACCTTCAAGTCTATTTGATAAGCCACCATAATTTTCGACTTTTATATTGTTGGATATATTTGAATACAAAGTATAGAAAGCTGTTAGTGAATGCTCATTAATGGGTTAGGTGGGGGTGTGGTTAGGCTTTTGGGTTAGGTTAGGTGCCGTGTTAGGATGGGTGTTGGGTTAGGTTAGGTGCCGTGTTAGGATGGGTTTGGGTTAGGTTAGGTGCCGTGTTAGGATGGGTTTGGGTTAGGTTAGGTGCCGTGTTAGGATGGGTGTGTTGGGTTAGGTTAGGTGCCGTGTTAGGATGGGTTTGGGTTAGGTTAGGTGCCGTGTTAGGATGGGTGTGTTGGGTTAGGTTTTTTTCCAGAAAAGTTTATTGATCAATAAATCGTACAAAGTATTTTTGACAAAACAAATTGCACGAGTGCAAGATTACATTGCTTTAAGTTGTAGTACAAATATTTCCAAGAGGGTGTGTTGATTTCAGAGAGATTAGTGGTAGACAAAGGTTTAAACAGTTTTGGTGTGCTAAAACAGTTTTGGTGGTTTGTGAATTTAAGAAAATGAAAACAAAAACAATAACTATATATAGAAAAATATTATTTACAAGGTTAGGATGGGTGTGTTGGGTTAGGTTAGGTGCCGTGTTAGGATGGGTTTGGGTTAGGTTAGGTGCCGTGTTAGGATGGGTTTTGGGTTAGGTTAGGTTAGGTGCCGTGCTAGGATGGGTTTTGGGTTAGGTTAGGTGCCGTGTTAGGATGGGTTTTGGGTTAGGTTAGGTGCCGTGTTAGGATGGGTTTTGGGTTAGGTTAGGTGCCGTGTTAGGATGGGTGTTGGGTTAGGTTAGGTGCCGTGTTAGGATGGGTGTGGGTTAGGTTAGGTTGAAAAGGGTTTTATTGAGTTTAAAATATTAATACAAAATTAATAAATGTTTTACGAATATTGTTTCATGAATTTGGGTTAGGTTAGGTGCCGTGTTAGGATGGGTTTTGGGTTAGGTTAGGTGCCGTGTTAGGATGGGTTTTGGGTTAGGTTAGGTGCCGTGTTAGGATGGGTTTTGGGTTAGGTTAGGTGCCGTGTTAGGATGGGTGTGGGTTAGGTTAGGTTGAAAAGGGTTTTATTGAGTTTAAAATATTAATACAAAATTAATAAATGTTTTACGAATATTGTTTCATGAATTTGGGTTAGGTTAGGTGCCGTGTTAGGATGGGTGTGGGTTAGGTTAGGTGCCGTGTTAGGATGGGTTTTGGGTTAGGTTAGGTTAGGTGCCGTGTAGGCTTGGGTGGGGTCGGTTTTGTGTGCGAGGGTCGCCGCTGGCAGCTTGCTGCCAGCGGTTTCATTACAAGTCCCAAAAGGCAAAACGTTAGTTTTGCGGGACTTGTACGAATTTGTAATTATTTTTTTTATGGCTAAATGGAAAATACGATGAAAGAATCTAAAAAATTAAACAGACACATGTAACTTGACTGCATTGTTTTATTTATTGTCGAATAAAGAGAGAAACTTGCCGAAAGTCTTATCAAGTGAGTGACAAAGCAGTGTCGCGTTCAAACCTTATCACTAGTGATTAATACACTGTGAGGTTGACTTTTCTTCTCCTCAAACATGAAAATAACGTTCTTTATGAAAGGTGACTTATGAATTATAAAAGGACTACGTATAACGTATATAATTTGTCAGTCAGTCAGTCAATATATTTCCATTATATTTGTTGTAATAATATTTTAATATTTGTTTTTGTACATTTCCATATATTATAATACAGGAACAAACAGCTGGAGTGGAAATAGTCAATCGTCTGGTGCATCATTTTCCTCCTCATCATCATCCGCATCATCATCATCCCAACTGCCTGTAATTGTATTTCTGCACGGCGAGTCGTACGACTGGAGTTCGGGCAATGTGTTCGATGGCAGTGTCCTGGCCGGCTATGGACAAGTGCTCCTGGTCACGCTCAACTATCGGCTCGGCATTTTCGGTAAGTTTCCTTTTACATATTACAACTTGTTACGGTACTTTTCCCATCAGGGTTATAGTAGATATATATTTTTGCTGCATCGAATTGGTCACAAATAATTGATATACAACATTTGGGAGAATAGTTGTCACCTAAATAACAAAAAACATGCCTTGACATTTTTAATTAAACTTATCAAGAATTTGTTGAACTCTTTTCAGAATTGAAAGAAAAAACTTAATCGAGTGTCATTTGTGCTCCTCTTTTTCTCTTATTTAATTTAATTTACTCGACTCTTAACTCTTCTTCGTTGTCAATTTATAATATTTTGTTCCAATTTAATATGAACTGGGGGATAAATTATTATTATTACGATCCAGATAGAATATTACTATAACAAGGACAAATTTTTTAATTTAAAAATAGAAAAGTGCAACATAAGTGTTTAGTACTTTATATGGTATTTTGAACCTCAAGAGGGAACATATGTTAAATAAATATGAGGGTTACAAAATTAAAATGTTTTTTACGACAGTAATCGAAAATTGTTAGGCGTTTTCGAGAGGGATAATTTTTTTATATTGTCCTTGATGAGATCTGAATTATTTGAGCAATTTAATTTTTCATGTTTTAAATTAGATCTCGTTTCTTAGAGTCTTCCTGTGGTTGTAATATTGTTATATTATCTACAGTTGGGCTATCTAGTTTATTGAATTTATTCTTAATGATAATGATGAGCGTAAATTGTGTTCGGCAATGAGGATTAATCCAGATTGATGAGTCACTTGATGGTTCATTCCTTTAGAATGAGAGTTACATTTTTTTTCTCAGAGAGTGAGATGTAAGAAATTTTTAATTTTCTTTGTACAGGGAAGACAACTTTTAAGAAAAATTTTGATTTTTTAATTTGATCACGTGTGGTGGATCTTCTTTTCTTCACGAGACCACGTGAATCATTTTTTGAATTTGTTTTCTTCCTTTTAGAACGTTGTAATCGATTTATATTTGAAATTCCTCGCTTGACTGATTTTGGATTGATTTGATTCGATTTAGAAATAAATTCTGAAGCTAATTCTTTTATACATTTTTCACTTATTTAATTTTATTTATTTATTTAAACTGGAAGTTTATTTTTTGTTTTGTTTAATTTTTATCCAAGTTCAAGTCGGACAAAGTTTTATTTCTATTTGTTTAGACCAGATTTGTACTCTTGAAGTTTGCAAGAAGATGAAAAAACAAAATAAATTGATAAGGCTAATAATTTATGTTTCCTTTCGAGTTTTGGCTGTTTCTATTTGGGTTTTCTTGGAAGTCTCTTTGTGTCTCGTTTTCTGTTTTATATTTTCTTTTGATTTCAAACCACACTGAGACTTGTCTGTCTAGATTTGTCATTGCCGGACGGAGACTAGCCAATGACTTCCTTCAATTGGACTGGGCAAGTTTTTTATGTTGTCGGAGAATTGAGCATAAAAAATGTTTTTCATACACGATTTATATAATTCAAAACTATATCTCGTACTTTTGTGCAAAACATTTCTACAAAACTACGCTCCGACATCAAACAAACAAGAGAGCAAAACTCATCCAACCAAGTCAGTCAGTCACTTTCTTCTTTATGTTTTGTTAGCGAGTCCCAGAAAATATCTTAATTGTTTTGCTTGTTTCTGACAATGTCTCTTTTCGTTCTATTAAGTACAAGACATTGAGAAAGTGGAAATCCCATAAACATTTGTTATTTATTTTGTCTTTAATGTTTGTTGCAATAATCCATCAATCAAAGAATTCAGTTTTACAACTTTTACACTCAAAAACATATAGATTTTTGTGCTATTATTAAAACCAAACAAATAAAAATAATTGCAATAAGTTTTGTTGTATTGTTGAATGTCATTTTGGTTCTTGTTTATTTTTTTAAATAGTAAATTAAATAATACAATTTTAAATTTAGCTTTAATTCCATTGTAAAAGTAACTGGTTTCATAAACAAGTTTTGTCAACAACAGATATTTCCCAGAACTGTAAATATATTTATTTAGTATTTTTTTATCCAGCCAAGTAATCCGCTTGTAAATTGTAAACTCGTTAACATTGTTAAACCTTTTCTGAGAAAATTCGAAATTAAATTACATTACACAAGGCAATAATTCTCCCAATGCTTTTTAAATTGCAGTACATCTCTCATCAGGTACTTAACAACCAGACAACAACAACAAAAGTTTAATAACTTTAAGAATTTATTCTGTGAACCATAGCTATAATAAATTTAAACAAGCAAAAAAGTCTAGACTGAAAAGCAATTACGAGGGAGAACAAACGAATATATATGAGAAAGGAAGAATTGTTATGTGAGTTTGGTTAAGTTTTATTACCTCTGAGCAATAGTAAAGATATATGGAAACGGATCACGAAAAGGGGTCCGTCACCTATGCAGTACATAGAGTACAGTA
Source organism: Rhizoglyphus robini (assembly GCA_023373905.1). Lineage (NCBI taxonomy): Eukaryota > Metazoa > Arthropoda > Arachnida > Sarcoptiformes > Acaridae > Rhizoglyphus > Rhizoglyphus robini. Next base: position 205,445 of record JAKIJQ010000074.1, on the reverse strand, counting down.
GGCCGTGATCAGCACCTAATAAAAGTTTGGTGCGTGTATATTAATCCTGTGGCAGTCTAAGAAGTTCTTTATATTGCTCAATACAATGTTCAGACATTTGTCAGTTTTAAAAAGGGAAAATGTTATGTTGGAGCGTAGAGAAATTAAAAAACATTGATTCAAAGAAAAAATATTTAGTAATTGAAGTTTCCAAAATTTGTTTCAAGCCGGAGCTAAACCTTTGCACAAGCTCCCTTGTAAAGTCATTTGTCATTTCGGAAACCCAATTGCTAATGCAAATTTAAACAGGTTTTGCACACTCTTTCACTCACTCATGCTCACTCAGCATTTCAAACTCTTAGAAAAAATGCAAAACGGGGTCTTCCCCATTCCCTTGTTTTACTCTTATTCTTTACGGATAAATTATTGGATTTTCACTTGAGAAAGAAGCAGAATAAAAGTGAAGATCCAAAATGAAAAACACAAAACAGAAGCAAGTGTCAGGGAAGAGTGTGTCTCGGTCCCTCACTCTGTCTATCTAACTCATCCTGGGAAAGAAATTATAAATTTTTTATTACCACATCCGCGTTAGTGGCAGGAGTAAAAAGAATTTAAAACCTAAATCGAAAAATAATAATAAAAGAATTCAGCTAAACTAAAAGAGAAAGTTTAAAAGAAGAAAATAAATTTACAATTGTTTCAGAAACAAAATTAATTTCATATGCAAGGAATGAGGAAGTTGAGGAGTTAATTCGATTTCAATTGAGATAAATGTGTAAGACAAATTCAGAAAGAAAAGTTTTTATGAGTGTTATTAAAATTTAAAATTAAACTAAAAATCGGAACAAATAAATTTTTTAAAATAATATTTTAAATATAGCATCCACAATTTCAACAACTATCAGCTACTGCTTCGATTTTTATTTTTTATTTTTTGTTAGAATTCCAACAAATAGGAATTTCTTTAAGAATTTTTGATTTTTCTCTGATTTTTTAAATTTCCGTTCTTTTGTAATGTACTTTTAGTTCGCCTGACCAGCCATTGTCTGGCAATGACATATCTCTCTGTCTGTGTTTTTTCGTTCGATTAGTTTTCTTAATTAATTTCTAGATTAATTAATTAATGTTCAACTCACGCCCGCGCTCTTATTATCATTGCCCATTTTGACTTTCAATCTGTCTGGCCTGATCTATTGTTTCCGGGTTAGTTAGTTATCAATGTTTTCAATCTCTCAGTCTCATTCAACCGTTTACAGAAAAATCATAATTAATTAATTAATTAATATATTTTTAATTAATTTTAATGATTTTTTGTGATGCAATATGTACTTTTGGTTTTCAGATGAATGACTTTTTATGGTTTGTTCTTTTGGTTTTTAATTTCCTATTTTTTAAAACAGGATTTTTACCCGCCTTCGTGGATGGCAGCGTTCGGGGCAATTATGGCCTAATGGATCAGGTGGCAGCACTGCACTGGATACAGGAGAACATTGCAGAGTTTGGGGGTGCACCCTCAAATGTCACCATCATTGGACATGGCCATGGGGCCGCGTGTGCTCATCTACTGATGCTCTCGCCAATGGCTAAAGGTATGTGACACATTCAAAGAGGGGTCCATTCATAAAGAGAGTGTCATCAGTGGAGTAAAAAGAATACTTAATACACATATATTGATTCAATTGCTCAAATATATGAATAGTATGGAAATAGATATGAGAAATGAGTGTGTGTGTGTGCACAATTGAACATTTTCAGTTGTACATTTGGCCTTATACTTTTTTATCTTTACGCCCCGAAGAGCTAAAGGAAAACAAGAATTTAAAGATTTGCCTTGTGTTGGAGTACTCTGCTACTACTTGGTGAGTAATATAAAATGAGAAAGAGTTTCGATTGGATTTTAGAGTAATATTTCTCAGAATGGAGTTTTCTTGAGTCTCTCCTCGTATTACGAAATAAGCTCAATTGAAAGATGTCAAGTGTGTGAGATGAAATTGGTGTATGAAAAAATGTATATTAGAACCAATAAAGAAAGAAGAAACGACGGCGACGACTGATGATGCTAATGATGATGAGCACAGGAAGTGATGGAAGCTACTCGGCTTCTGGTACTTACCGACAGGCTTTACACTACTACTACTAATACATAAGACAGTAGTGAATATTATAAGTCTGAGGAGGAATGAGTGGGTGAATGCTCATAACCAAATGACGAGAGCGAACGAGAGAGAGGCCTAATGACGATAATACACCCAATACGATAGAGAGAGCTCTCTATGTTGAGACATATTAAGGCAAATATGGCGAGAGCCTAATGGTTATTGGCACTGCTGGCCATAATGGTTGTGAGTCATAAGAGAAAGACATGCAGAGAAGCCAACATTTGTGAGTGATGCAAACATGATCAAACGCAACATTTGTGCTCTGTGTGGGAATCTCAAAGTAAAGTAAGTACCTACTCGATACGTCGAAACGGAAGGATCTAGCAGTCAAAAAGCACTGTCATAGGTAACAAAAAGAAAAATTTCCTATTACTCTCAGAATGCATTTTTGTAGACAAATTCTCACGCTCAGACATCTTACATAATATGCAAGAATAGAATCTTTTCCCAGAACAGATTTCAATTGTTGTATTGTTTGTTGGGGACATTCATGCACACAAAAAACAATCAGGACACTCACTTTAACTGGGAGAGATTGTTGTTGTTCTTATCACTTATGAATGAGCAACAATGGATTCGGCCAATTCACAAATGATGTATTCGCGAGTGTGGATGTCCAGATATATCGGTTAAGCACATTGTTGGAGCGTTGGAGTATTAAAAAATGCATTACAACAGTAAAGCATATATACATTTCGAACTATAAAACTATATATAAAACAGATAATTAAACATTTCGGCTATTTTAACTCTTCTGGTCCCGGAAGAAATTTAGAGAATAATTTTTAAATATAATATGCATACTTTATTATTATTCAATTGTGTACTTTGTGGAATATGAATTAACGTTGTGTGTATTTACAAAATTTAGAATTACAAAATTGTGTACAGTGAATTTACATTAGAAAGGGATTGTGATGCAACAGAAATGGAAAATAAAATTCGGGTGGAGGTGGAAGCGGTGCCAGTTCAGGTAGAAATGGTGGCCGTGGCAGTAAAGGCATTCTGCGTTTGCGATTCTGTGGATATGGAGCAAAACTTGGAACTCGGAATGGGACATCATAATGGGAAGGATGACCAATTTGGGAAATCTTGAGAGTTGACTTTTTCAGGATCTTGTGTCCCCCATTCATGGTTACACCATTGGGTACTACCTTTACTGGAGCCATTGTAGAAGATTCGTTCGAGTTGCTGTTGTTGTCCTCAAGTTTGAGTCGTTTCACTTTCGGAGATTGTGATGATGATGAATTTCGATTCCGTTCGATAGAGTTCAATTCGGGATCGAGTTGTGCAATCTGTTCCACCAATGACCGATTCTTCTGCTTCAACGCCCGCACCATCCTCTCCAACTGGTCAATCTGTCCGCGCAGATAGTCTCGCTCGAGATGATACGACTCAATTACGGCATGATGAGCCTTTTCCAGGTAGCGAGTGTTGTCGTACGGGGTGACGTGCACCGCAATCGAGTACGTGTGACGATCGAGAGGCATTTCGGTGAGTGATAATGTTGATGGTTGTGATGAGGAAATGATGGAGACAGACTTGAGAGTTGTTGCGTCCATTGTTGGTCTGTTCGCGAATGATGATACGATAACGCACTCGTGATAGAGCATATAAATAGAAAAATAAATCACAATCACAAGCAGAAATCGAAACCTTAAAGACAAAGTCATATAGAAACTAACACACGTGTACATTAGTAGATGTTCGAAAAGTTCTCTTTATCGACTGCAATTTCGAATTTTGCTGATGCAATGTAGCAATGTGTTTATCAAACATACAAAGTAACTATTTCTACCCTTTCAGGTCTATTCAACCGCGTTGTACTGATGAGCGGCTCGGCCCTCAGTCCCTGGGCCATTGTACGTGATCCCGAATACTATTCTCGACTACTCGGCCAAAAGCTCAACTGTACAAATTTGGTAAGTTATTTTATTAAAAAAAGTTGCAATTGGAAGTACAGAAACGATTTTATCTCCTGATTTCAAAAATACAAACAAAAAAATCTCTTAATCGATTTAGAAAACCAGTTTCAAACCAGTTTTAGGATCTTATAAATTATTACTACACCGGTTTAGTGTTTACTACGCAATCAATTCTCAATAGAATTACTCGCCTGGCTCTAATCAATTACACCTGATTAAGTTTACGCTTAACCCGGAACAGTTGCTATTCGTGTAACAGTGTTCCTGAAAAAAAAAACAGAGGACTGCGAGGGGCAATTCATTTTTGTTCGGTTCACTACACTCTCATTGAATAACCCTTTTTCCTGGAAGATTGGCTATCTAGTGAGTGTTATAAATGAATGAAGCATAAATTGCACAACCAATACACCAGCCGGCAATTTTTTTTTAAATTCACTGATGCAAAATGAAACAAACTGTAAAGATTTTTTCCTTTGTCTGATTTAGTAAATGACAAATGACACTGTCGAACAAGCCATTTTGGATAGGTTTTGGATTGCTCAATCCTTTCTTTTTTAGACCCGTTGGACAACTTGAGTTATTATTATGATTATTACTGTTCAATGAAACGTTTCGAGTGAGTTGTCAGGACAGGGGGAAGAGAAAAATCACAATTGCCCTGTGCTCTACTGTTTAATTGGTCTAGTCGGTTTTTCGGTCTTCTTCTCGTATACACACAAGAATAATATAAGAATGGTTCGGTCTGCCGCCCGAACCATTTTGGTGCATGTTTCCTTTGTTCTTCTTCATCTTTTTCTTGATTCTTCTTGACCAAAATGATTTCCTCTGTCCAAGTGTGCGTACAGTAGTGAGTGTGATGAGTGATGACGACGGTGCTCAGTCAACCTGAAGTGTCCACAGACACACAACAATAATCACTCACAACTACATAAAGCACACTACAGTATTTATTGTTTGAGTATTTTGTATAGGAATCTGTATAGGACTCTGTATAGGACTCCGTATTAAAGAATATTTAGTACAGGGAAAACGCAGACACATTTGTTGTATTGTGTATATATCATCATTTATAATCATTATAGACTTTGCACACATTTGCGATTTTTCGCTTGGAATTTGCACACTAAATTTTACACATACAAACTAATGATCTATTCGTGAAACAAGGTAACAATGTTTGTTACATAAATATTAATATTATTTACTTGCGGTCATTCCGGGCACAAATATTTTGGTTTTATGTAGCGGATGTTTTGAGTCGGAGCGGGATTATTCACAAATTTGAATTGCTAATTGAATTTGGACGTTTGTACGCTCTTAAAAATATATTAGAGTTTTGATAAGAACTCGCAATGGTTATTTTTAATAGCTCGCAAATATATGATCGAATTCATTCGTTTCTATATTTTTTTGGGGGTATAGAGTCGGACAATTTGAGGTCGTTATCGTAGTTTGAGGCTATTGTTGAGGGTAGATTGTTGATATTGTAGGGCTGTAGGACTTTGAGTTTGTGTCCATTCGGAGGGTGCAATCCATCATATTCGAGCCTTTGTGTGGAAAGACAGACTCGCACACTATTATCGACCAAAGCGCACTAACATTCAGCACCCAAACATCGTTTAATTGTTAATTGGCTCAATTCTTTTCTCATTTTCGTTTTCTTTCATTTTTTCCCTCACCACAACCCTCGAACATTTCGAAACATTTACACACATAGGAAACGATGATCGATTGCCTTCGCAACCGCAAAGTGACCGAACTGACCAACGTACAACTGCCAGTGCCTGACCACTTGACCGCATTTGGTCCCATCATTGACTCAATAGTCGTTCCACTGGATCCACGTCGACTCTATCACACGGAACTGTATCGACAGTTTGATGCTGCAAAGTCGCGGTCCTGGGTTTCGACTTCGAATCTATCAGCACTGGGATCACTGATTGAACAGTCACTGGGACGGTCATACGATTTACTGTTGGGCGTCACGGATGTTGATGCTCCCTGTGTTGTGTCAGAGGAAGAGCTCCAAAAGGGCATGCAACCCTCGAGGAGGGATCGAATTATGAGGACGTTGGTACAAAATCTGTACGATTATCACCAACAGGTAATATATTTATTAATATCTAATATTCTTTAAACTTCTTTTCTATTTAGTCAATCTTCCTCGCTCTATACAACGAATATTCCGACTGGAGCGAACCAACAGAATCCTCCCAGGAAGTGCTCAACTCGGCAGTGTCCTTTCTTGCCGACTCTCTAAATGTGGTTCCACTGGTACAAACGGCGGATCTTCACGCCACAAACATTCCAAGAACGACCAGCCGACTCCAAAGCGGCTCTCGACGACTCACAGATAGTGCCTTAACAAGTCGAACCTTTTTCTATACTTTTGATATCAATGTAAATTATCCAAAATTTTTAGTATCCAAAATCGTACTAATCTTGATTCCTAGGCCGCAAATCAAGCCAACTTTGACATTCCAAGCCGTTTTCAAGCTCACGCCTATGATGAGAAGGTGAATCTTGCGCTACCGCAAACGCCTCAACTCGTCTGCTCGAGTGGTCACGATTTGGCCTATTTGTTTGGTGATCCAATTGTGCAAGCTCAACTTGGCAGTTCGAATAGTGGATCTTCTAACTTGGGACCCTTTTACTTTGGGTTCAATCTCACACGGGCACATGCAACTATTTCGGAGTTGTTCATTCAGTATATGGTTAACTTTGTTCGTTCTGGGTATGGATTTTGGATGTGATTCTTGACTAAGGTAATCTAATTTTAAATTAATTCTAGTGATCCAAACAACCGTTCTAGCCACTTTTCAACCTCAAATCCAAATCAATCGAATCGTCAATCTCAATCTTCCAGTTCATCATCTTCTTCACTGCAAGTTCGAGCTTTTTGGCCACTTTACGAGACAAAACACAAGACCTATCTATCTCTAGGATCATTGAGCCCTAAAGCGAACGATCATGAGCACAATCATCGTCTCTCTCTATGGCTCAACCTGATCCCTCGTCTCCTGACGGATGATCGAGAATATTATCTACAGAATTTGCTCAATTTAACCAACAACAACTCAAATAATCATAATCATCCACTAAAACAAATAATCGATTTTGTGCTGATCAACGCTCAACAGCGATCCTTAAATGGAGGTGCAACCTCTGAAACGCTCCGACAACGAGCCTCATCTTCCACCTCTCCGGCAGAAGCAAATTCTCTGCCATACTCACAGCAGCATCAACATCTTCTGCTGGATCATGAAAACACTAAATCATTCGATGGTATTGTGCACAATCCTGAGATGATTTTTCGTAGTCAAAATATGAATCAACCATCAGGATCCAGTACTAGTAACAATAACACTGTGACGGAATATTTTTGTTCGAGACATGAGACAAATTGCATTTTCTTAATTTGATGTCCCTGAATTCAAAACCGTCAGGTTTTTTGTCTTTTTGAAAATGCCACTTTGCTACCCTATTTTAACATATTAATAATGAGCGCACAGCACTAAATTTGGTGTTAAATGAAAGATATGATTCTCTTGTTTAACGAAGAAAAACGGACGATCAGTTTTGAATTCAAAGAAATCATATTGAGAAAATGCAGTTTGTCTCATATCTCGAACAAAAATATTCCTTCACAATATAATAATCAAACCAATACAGAATCATCCAAAGAATCTATCACAACATCTACGAATGGTTCATTAGTCAACCACAATTCTACCGGCTCAAATCTACCATCAATTCAAATACAAACTCAACCGCCGAATCAACAGGACAAAGTTCTACAGAACAATTCCGAAAATAATGTCAATCATAATCGAGAACCAACGCCACCTGGCAGCAACTCCTTTGATCTATTTCGATCCACGTTCATCACTTCCGGTGATGGTCATCACACCAATACCGCCATGATAATCACCATTGGCATTGGCAGTGCCTTACTACTATTCAATGTGGTCATCTTTGTCGCACTGTACTATCAGTTGGACAAGAACCGGAAGTTGGTCGCTGCACAGCAGACCCAGATCAATGAGAGCAATAAAAAGAATGATTCAGAATCGAAAGATCCTCGAGATAAAGATAACCATAAGGATCTAGTGCCCAACAGTGTGCACATGACGCCAACTCGTAAATACCAGATTCCGGGACCGCCGCCTTCACCGCCGAATCATCTTCAGTTGGAGTACACGAATCAGCCTGATGATTTACTTGTGATTGGTGGATCTAATAGTGACGGAACTTTAAACAGAAAAAATCATAATAACAATTCCTATGGAATGTATCAAATGGACCAGGGAACCCTAAACAGAGGTACACTTCGAAAACAACAGGGTCCAAACGGCCAGAAAAGCATGGGAGGAGTAATGAATCCGTCTGCTGGCTACCCAAACGATGCAACAACCCTAGATGGGACCAGTTGGAACACCGCCACTATAAATAGGGTCACCACAGTTGACCATGGTGGATTCATCGAAGATCGCCATAATCCCGTTCATCATCAGTCCTATGTGCCTTTCATTACATCATCCACAAATGCCGTGACCAGAGACAGTGCGGGCAATCAAACCCAATACTTTTGTCTAGTTCCCAATGGAGTTGCGACACCAGGTGGCGGTACTGTAGTTGAACATCAAGATGGCGGACCACCACAATTCACTCAGATTGTCTCGGCTAGTGGCGCCACCACGATCAGTCAGAATGGACCACCACATGGCAGTCAGAGTACATACCATGAAATGACAGTTTGATACAAAAAAGGGGATCCAATTGGATCGCGTCAATTAAATTCATATATCAAACTTTGTTATTGTACATTTGTAAATATAAAGAAAACTGTTATTTTGGAAACAGGTGTTTCCATCTGTAAATTTTAATAAAATAAAAATAAAATATTTTTTTGATTTTTTGATTTAATTTAAAATTCAAAAATAGACCACTGTATTGCTATTAGTATTCAAAAACAGCTATAACTGGCGAGTTATTTTCGAAAGTTCAGTTTGGAAGCAAACACACATACCAATACTAATTTCATATTACTTACATTGTTTTAAAGGTAAAAGATTTTTGAAAATATCTTGATTTTAATGAAAGGTAAGTTAAGGTTTTCTGGATGATAATAATAACGACATTCTTTACGAATCGTTTGGTTTCGTTCGCATGCCATTGGTTTTGGCTATGGATTGGGAGAATGAGATCTATCCCACCTACCTATCCTCTGGGACTTCTCAGCCAAGGTAAGCAGAACCAGAACCAGCAACTGAATATAGTCACTCGCCATTCGAAGTAACCCATCTTTGGGTTATACTGAGCACGCCAAACAATTAGAATCGGTTAGATCACATTTTTCTCAAATGAGCATGGTTGTTTTGGATTTTTTATGATTCTCTTATTTCTGGATTGAATTTGTAAAATCTCAACAATCAAATTTGCAGCACTACGCCTGCATCGCACTTGTCGAGATCATGTACATTGCTATTATGTACTAACAAACACTAACAACCTGTATAACATCATATCCATTCTATGTATGTTGAATTGATGGTTACTTACGTATTGGCGAGCAACCGAACAAGACTCGCTAACCAGACTCTGTATTGAAGAGTTCAATAAATTATTCAAAAGCATAGTTTTGCTGTTTGGTATTATTTTATTAAAAGTATCAAGAACGTGGATCTTATCTGTGTGAAAGATCTTCTCTTGCTGCAAATTGCGCCTCGACAATGTTACTGGTAGTGTTTAATACTAGTGACATGGGACCCAGTTGATTACTATTCTCATCGCGAGTTGATCCGACAGACGGTCTTTTAATCTCGATCAACCGAGACCTTTGGTTTTTTATCTCATATTTGTCTCTCCGCGATGGTTCGAACCAAACTATCTGCTCGAAGAAGTGTGACTGGTGTCATTGCTGTCCCACGAATCTGACGACCAAGTGTGCACGAATGTCTGCACCACCACCAGTTGATAGTGTGAAGAAGCTTTTAATCCCAAAATTGGCCTATCAACGATTGGTCCATGAATTCTCTCGATAGATTCGACTTAGACTTCGACCTGAATACCGACAAAATTCTCATTCATAACTATGAATCTATAGATGAAACCTAATGAATTTTAATTTAAATAAAAATATTATTTTTATTTTATTAAAATTTACAGATAGAAACGCTTGTTTCGAAAATAACAATTCTCTATATATTTACAAATATATAATTACAGGGTTTGATATATGAGTTTAATCATTTTTTTTTATCAAACAGTCATTTCATGGTAGGAACTCGGGCCATTTTGACTGATTGTGGTGGCGCCACTAGCAGAGACAATCTGAGTGAATTGTGGTGGTCCGCCATCTTGATGTTCAACTACAGTACCGCCACCTGGTGTCGCAACTCCATTGGGCACTAGACAAAAGTATTGGGTTTGATTGCCCGCACTGGTCACGGCATTTGTGGATGATGTAATGAAAGGCACATAGGACTGATGATGAACGGGATTATGGCGATCTTCGATGAATCCACCATGGTCAACTGTGGTGACCCTATTTAGGGTGGCGGTGTTCCAACTGGTCCCATCTAGGGTTGTTGTATCGTTTGGGTAGCCAGCAGACGGATTCATCACACCTCCCATGCTTTTCTGACCGTTTGGACCCTGTTGTTTTCGCAGTGTACTTCTGTTTAGGGTTCCTTGGTCCATTTGATACATTCCATAAGAATTGTTATTATGATTTTTTCTGTTTAAAGTTCCGTCACTATTAGATCCACCAATCACAAGTAAATCATCAGGCTGATTCGTGTACTCCAACTGAAGATGATTAGGCGGTGGAGGCGGCGGTCCCGGAATCTGATCACGATATTTACGAGTTGGCGTCATGTGAACAATGTTGGGCACAAGATCCTTATTGTTATCTTTATCTTGAGGATCTTTCGATTCTGAATTATTCTTTTTATGGCTCTCATTGATCTGGGTCTGCTGTGCAGCGACCAACTTCCGGTTCTTGTCCAACTGATAGTACAGTGCGACAAAGATGACCACATTGAAGAGTAGTAAGGCACTGCCAATGCCAATGGTGATTATCATGGCGGTGTTGGTGTGATGACCATCACCGGAATTGATGAACGTAGATCGAAATAGGTCAAAGGAGTTGCCGCGAGTTGGCGTTGGTTCTCGATTATGACTAACGTTGTCGGTATTGTTAGGTACTTTGTCCTGTTGATTCGGCGGCTGAGTTTGTATTTGAATTGATGGCGAATTTGAACCAGTAGTTGAATTGTGATTAACCAAAGAGCCATTTGTAGATGTTGTGATGGATTCTTTGGATTCTTTATGAGTTTGATTATTATTGGTACTGACACTTGAAGATCCTCCTGATGGTTGGTTCATATTTTGACTACGGAAAATCATCTCAGGATTGCGAACAATTCCGTCGAAAGATTTAGGATTCTCATGATCCAGCAAAAGATGGTGCTGCTGCTGTGAGTAAGGCAAGGAATTTGCTTCCCCAGGCGAAATAGAAGATGAGGCACGTTGTCGGAGCGTTTCAGAGGTTGCACCGCCATTTAAGGATCGCTGCTGAGCGTTAATCAGCGCAAAGTCAATCATTTGTTTTAGTGGACGACTTGAGTTACTGTTGCTGGTGAGATTGAGCAAATTCTGTAGATAGTACTCTCGATCGTCCATTAGAAGACGAGGGATGAGATTGAGCCACAGGGAGAGACGATGATTGTGCTCGTGATCGTACGCTTTAGGGCTCAATGATCCTAGAGACAGATAGGTCTTGTGTTTTGTCTCGTAGAGTGGCCAAAAGGCTCGAACTTGCAGTGGAGAAGATGATGAACTGGAAGATTGAGATTGACGATTTGATAGATTTGGATTTGAGTTTGAAAAATGGCTAGAACGGTTGTTTGGGTCACTAGAAAAAATTTACAATTAGAAAACCTTAAAAACAAAATCATTCCATAATTCATACCCAGACCGAACAAAATTAACCATATACTGAATGAACAGCTCCGAAATGGTCGCATGAGCTTTTGTAAGATTAAACCCAAAATAAAAGGGTCCCAAGTGAGAAGATCCACTATTCGAACTGCCAAGTTGAGCTTGCACAATTGGATCACCAAACAAATAGGCCAAATCGTGACCACTGGAACAGACAAGTTGAGGCGTTTGTGGCAAGGCCAAATTCACCTTCTCGTCGTAGGCGTGAGAGTGAAAACGACTTGGAATGTCAAAGTTGGCTTGATTTGCAGCCTAGGGATAGATCAGATAGATTAGGATTTTGGGTTAACATATAGAATATCGATTTACATTGACATCAAAAGTGTAGAAAAAGGTTCGACTTGTGAAGGCACCATCAGTGAGTCGTCGAGATCCGCTCTGTATTCGACTTGTAGTTCCTGGAATGTTTGTGGCGTGAAGATCCGCCGTTTGTACCAGTGGAACCACGTTTAGCGAGTCGGCAAGAAAGGACACTGCCGAGTTGAGCACTTCCTGGGAGGATTCTGTTGGTTCGCTCCAGTCGGAGTATTCGTTGTATAGTGCGAGAAAGATTGACTAAATATATAGAAGAAGATTAAAGAATTTGAGGATTCTAATGGATTTTTAAGGATTTTTACCTGTTGGTGATAATCGTACAAATTCTGTACCAACGTCCTCATAATTCGATCCCGTCTCGAGGGTTGCATTCCCTTCTTGAGCTCATCTTCCGACACAACACAGGGCGCATCAACATCCGTGACGCCCAACAGCAGATCATAAGACCGTCCTAGTGACTGTTCAATCAATGAACCCAGCGCCGATAAATTTGATGTCGAAACCCATGATCGAGACTTTGCCGCATCGAACTGTCGATACAGTTCCGTGTGGTAGAGCCGGCGTGGATCCAACGGTACGACTATTGAGTCAATTATGGGACCAAAAGCGGTCAAGTGGTCGGGCACTGACAGTTGCACGTTGGTCAGTTCGGTCACTTTGCGGTTGCGAAGACAATCGATCATCGTTTCCTTTGGAAAAAATGTTTCGAAATGTTCGAGGGTTGGGGTGATGGAAAAAATGAAAGAAAAGGAAAATGAGAAAAGAATTGAGCCAATTAACAATTAAACGATGTTTGGGCGCTGAATGTTAGTGCGGTTTGGTCGATAATAGTGCACAAGTCTGTCTGTCCACACAAAAGGCTCGAATATGATGGATTGCACCCTCCGAATGGACACAAACTCATAGTCCTACAACATCAACAATCTACCAACAACAATAGCCTCAAACTACGATAACGACCTCAAATTGTCCGACTCTATCCCGCACAAAAAAAAATATAGAAACGCTAAATTTGATCATATATTTGATAAAACGAACCAAAAAACTAATCATTCCGGCATCTTATCAAAACTCTAATATATTTTTAAGAGCGTACAAACGTACAAATTAAATTGATAATGCAAAATGTTTACGCTCCGTCTCAAAACTATTTGCATTGGTTACATAATACCAAAATAAATTTGTACCCGGAATGACCGCAAGTAAATAATATTAATATTTAAAATGTAACAACAAACATTGTTACCTTGTTTCACGAATAGATCATTAGTTTGTATATGTCAAAATGTCTGTGTGCAAATTCCGAGCGAAAAATCGCAAATGTGTGCAAAGTCTATAATGATTATAAATGATGATATACAGAATACAACAAATGTGTCTACTGTTTTCCGTGTACTAAATATTCGTTAATACAGAGACCTATACAGAGTCCTATACAAAATACTCAAACAATAAATACTGTAGTGTGCTTTATGTAGTTGTGAGTGATTATTGTTGTGTGTCTGTGGACACTTCAGGTTGACTGAGCACCGTCGTCATCACTCATCACACTCACTACTGTACGCACACTTGGACAGGGGAAATCATTTTGGTCAAGAATCAAGAATAAAAGAAACATAGTCCAAAATGGTTAGGGCGGCAGACCGAAAGGTTCTTATATTATTCTTTATTAATATTCTTGTGTCTACGATAAGACCGACCAAAAAACCGACTAGACCAATTAAACACTGTGAGGGGCAGTTGAGCATACAGGGCCATTGTGATTTGCTCTTCCCTCGTACTGACAACTCACTTGAAACGATTCATTGAACAGTAATAATAATAACAATAACTCAAGTGGTCCAACGGGTCTAAAAAAGAAAGGATTGAGCAATCCAAAAACCTAACAAAACCACCCGTTCCACAGTGTCATTTGTCATTTAGTAAATCAGACAAATGAAAAAAAAATGTCTACAGTTTTTTTCATTTTGGATCAGTGAGTTTTAGAAAAATTTGCCGGCTGTTGTGCAATTGATGGTTCATTCATTTACAACACTCACAATAGATAGATAGACAAACTTCCAGGAAAAGGGGTTATTCATTGTGGACGTGTAATGAACCGAACAAAAATGAATTGCCTCTTGCTGCTGCTCTGTTGTTTAACCAGGAACGCTGTTTCAGGAGCAGCAACTGTTCCTGGTTAAACTAAACTTAATCAGGTGTAATTGATTAGAGCGAGCGATAGAAAAGCGGTGCAATTCTATTGAGAATTGATTGTGTTGTAAACACTAAACCGGTGTAGTAATAATTTATAAGATCCTAAAACTGGTTTGAAACTGGTTTTCTGAATCGATTAGATTTTTTTAGTTTTTCAATCAGGAAATAATAACAATTTTGTACTTCCAATTGCAACTTTTAAAGAAAAATCAAATATATCATACCAAATTTGTACAGTTGAGCTTTTGGCCGAGAAGTCGTGAATAGTATTCGGGATCGCGTACAATGGCCCAGGGACTGAGGGCCGAACCGCTCATCAGTACGACACGGTTGAATAGACCTGTTGGGGTAGAAATAGTCATTTTGTATGTTTTTAAACACATTGCTACAATGCATCAGCACAATTCGAAATTGCAGAATTTAAATTGCAATGCATTTTTTCTTACACACCCACGCTCCGACAACACTTTGGTCAACTCATCCCTTGAGAATACATCATTTGTGAATGTGTCCATTGTACACGAATCTATTGTTGCTCATTCATAAGTGATAAGAACAACAACCACTCTTACAATCTCTCCCAGTCTTAAAGTGAATAGTGTTTCGATTGTTTTTTTGCATGAATGTCCCCAAAATTGAAATCTGTTCTAGGGAAATGATTCTATTCTTGCATATTATGTAGGATGTATTAGAATATGCGTCTGAGCGTGAGAATATGTTCACAAAAATGCATCGTAGGTGTTTTGGAAATTTTTATTTTTCTTTACCTTTGATTGTGCTTTTTTACTGCTCGATCCTTCCGTTTCGACTTATCGAGTAGGTACTTACTTTACTTTGAGATTCCCACACAGACAGAGCACAAATGTTGCGTTTGATCATGTTTGCATCACTCACAAATGTTGGCTTCTCTGCATCTCTTTCTCTTATGACACACAACCATTATGGCCAGCAGTGCCAATAACCATTAGGCTCTCGCCATATTTGCCTTGATATGTTTCCCAGAGCTTTCTTTCTATCGTATTGGGTGTATTATCGTCATTAGGCCTCTCTCTACGTCGCTCTCGTCATTTGGTTATGAGCATTCACCCACTCATTCCTCCTCAGACTTATAATATTCACTGACTGTCTTAGTAGTAGTGTAAGGTCTGTCGGTAAGTACCAGAAGCCGAGTAGCTTCCATCACTTCCTGTGCTCATCATCATTAGCATCATCAGTCGTCGCCGTCGTTTCTTCTTTCTTTATTGGTTCTAATACACATTTTTTCATACACCAATTTCATCTCGCACACACACTTGACATCTTTCAATTGAGCTTATTTCGTAATACGAGGAGAGACTCAAGAAAACTCCATTCTGAGAAATATGACTCTAAAATCCAATCGAAACTCTTTCTCATTTTATATTACTCACCAAGTAGTAGCAGAGTACCCCAACTCTCAAGGCAAATCTTTAAATTCTTGTTTTCCTTTAGCTCTTCGGGGCGTAAAGATAAAAAAGTATAAGGCCAAATGTACAACTGAAAATGTTCAATTGTGCACACACACTCATTTCTCATATCTATTTTCATACTATTCATATATTTGAGCAATTGAATCAATATATGTATTAAGTATTCGTTTCACTGATGGTACTCTCTTTATGAATGGACCCCTCTTTGAATGAGTCACATACCTTTAGCCATTGGCGAAAGCATCAGTAGATGAGCACACGCGGCCCCATGGCCATGTCCAATGATGGTGACATTGGAGGGTGCACCACCAAACTCTGCAATGTTCTCCTGTATCCAGTGCAGTGCTGCCACCTGATCCATTAGGCCATAATTGCCTCGAACGCTGCCATCCACGAAGGCGGGTAAAAATCCTGTTTTAAAAAATCGGAAATTAAAAAACGAAAAAAACAAACCAAAAAAGTCATTCATCTGAAAACCAAAAAGTACATATTGCATCACAGAAATCATTAAAATTAATTAAAAATATATTAATTAATTCATTAATTAATTATGATTTTTACTGTAAACGGTTGAATGAGATTGAGAGATTGCAAACATTGATAACTAACTCCCGGAAACAATAGATCAGGCCAGACAGATTGAAAGTCAAAAAGGGCAATGATAAGAGCGCGGGCGTGAGTTGAACATTAATTAATTAATTATGATTTTTACTGTAAACGGTTGAATGAGATTGAGAGATTGCAAACATTGATAACTAACTCCCGGAAACAATAGATCAGGCCAGACAGATTGAAAGTCAAAAAGGGCAATGATAATAAGAGCGCGGGCGTGATTTGAACATTAATTAATTAATCGAGAAACTAATTAAGAAAACTAGTCGAACGAAAAAAACACAGAGAAATATGTCATTGCCAGACAATGGCTGGTCAGGCGAACCAAAAGTACAATGGAAATTAAAAAATCAAAGCGGAAATTTAAAAAAATTAGAGCAAAACTAAATTGTTAAGAATTCTTAAAGAAATTCCGATTTTTAGTCTAAAGAGCAACCTTGTAGTAAAGTCAGAGTACAGTTTATAATTGTTCAAGTTTTGGATGTAATATTAAAAATAATGTTTTGAAAATTTCATTAGCTCCAACTTTGTTTAATTTTTAAATTTTTTTAACACCCTTAAATCTTTTCGTACTGAATTTGTCCTAAACATTTATCTCAATTGAAATCGAATTACCTTCTCCACTTCCTCATTCCGTTGCATATATTAAAGTAATTTTGTTTCTGAAACAATTTTAAATTTACTTTTACTTTAGTATCCAGCTGAATACTTTTATTATTATTTTTCGATTTAGGTTTTGGCATCTTCTTTACTCCTGCCACTAACGCGGATGTGGTAATAAAAAA
The DNA here is from genome assembly GCA_023373905.1 of Rhizoglyphus robini. Classification (NCBI taxonomy): domain Eukaryota; kingdom Metazoa; phylum Arthropoda; class Arachnida; order Sarcoptiformes; family Acaridae; genus Rhizoglyphus; species Rhizoglyphus robini. The sequence goes on along the minus strand of JAKIJQ010000074.1, from coordinate 188,022 downwards.
TTTATAATTCCTTTCCCAGGATGAGATAGATAGAGTGAGACTGAGACACACTTCTTTGACACTTGCTTCTGTTTTTCATTTCGGATCTTCACTTTTATTCGTCTTCTTTCTATATTGAAAATCCAATAATTTATCCGTAAAGAATAAGAGTAAGACAAGGGAATGGGAGACCCCATTTTGCATTTTTCCTTAGCGTTTGGAAAGCTGAGTGAGTGTGTGTTCAAAACCTGTTTAAATTTGCATTAGCAATTTGGCTCCCAAAATGACAAATGACTCTCTACAAGGCAGTTTGTGAAAAGGATTCAGCTCCGACTTGAAACAAAAATTTTAAAAGCAAATTTTTCAAGCTTCAATTTCTAAATCTTTACTTAAATCAACGCTTTTTACTTCTCTACGCTCCAACATAATATTTTTTCTCTGCTTAAAACTGACAAATGTCTGAACATTGCATTGAGCAATAATAAGAACTTCTTAGACTGCCACAGGATCAACTACAGAAATAACATGAAAAAGTAGAAGAATAGTGGGACGAATAGATTTGCATTATCTCCTTCCATGAGAAACGATTATGGTTTAGCAAAGTAAAACATTTAAAGCAAAACATTGACCAATAAAAAAGCATTGCCACAAGAATGGAAAAATTAATTTTAACGTAAAACTTTCGAACTTTCCCTGGAAAGCAACTTTCTGATCACGATTTAACCAGTTTGAGGATTAATATACACGCACCAAACTTTTATTAGGTGCTGATCACAGCCTACTGTACTCTATGTACTGTATAGGTGACGGGCCCCTTTTCGTGATCCGTTTCCATATATCTTTACTATTGCTCAGAAGTAATAAAACTTAACCAAACTCACATAACAATTCTTACTTTCTCATATATATTCGTTTGTTCTCCCTCGTAATTGCTTTTCAGTCTAGACTTTTTTGCTTGTTTAAATTTATTATAGCTATGGTTCACAGAATAAATTCTTAAAGTTATTAAACTTTGCTTGTTGTTGTCTGGTTGTTAAGTACCTGATGAGAGATGTACTGCAATTTAAAAAGAATTGGGAGAATTATTGCCTTGTGTAAGGTAATTTAATTTCGAATTTTCTTGGAAAAGGTTTAACAATGTTAACGAGTTTACAATTTAGTAGTGGATTACTTTTCTGAATTAAAAAAATAATAAATAAATATATTTACAGTTCTGGGAAATTGCCAGTTGTTGTCGAAATGACATGAAACTAGTTCTAGTTACTTTCTAATAAACTTAAAACAATATATATTTAATTCATTAAACAAAATAAACAAAAACTAATAACCAAAATGACATTCAACATTACTGTAGAATAAAACTTATTGCAATTATTTTTGTTTGTTTGGTTTTAATAATAAAAATAAAATTTTCTGTATGTTTTTGAGTGTAAAAGTAGTAAAACGGATATTTTTTTGATTGATGGATTATTACAACAAAAAATATTAAAGACAAAATAAATAAAAATGTTTATGGGATTTCCACTTTCTCAATGTCTTGTACTTAATAGAAAAAGAGACATTGTCAGAAACAAGCAAAACAATTAAGATATTTTCTGGGACTCGCTAACAAAACATAAAGAAGAAAGTGACTGACTGACTTGCTTGGATGAGTTTTGCTCTCTCAATTGTTTAGATGTCGGAGCGATGTTTTGTATAAATACTTTGTATTAAAGTACAATTTTTTTAATGATAAATTGTTTGTAAAAAACATTTTTTATATTAAACGCTCCGACAGCATAAAAAACTTGCCCAGTCCAATTGAAGGAAGCCATTGGCTAGTCTCTGTCCGGCAATGACAAATCTAGACTGACAAGTCTCAGTGTGGTTTGAAGTCAAAAGAAAAAATAAAACAGAAACGAGACACAAAGAGACTTCCAAGAAAATGGCCGAAAACAAAACAAAAAGCCACCAAAACTCGAATAGAAACATAAATTATTAGCCTCATCAATTTAATTTGTTTCTTTTTCATCTTATAAACTCTAAGAGTACAAATCTGTTCTAAACAAATAGAAATAAAACTTTGTCCGACTTGAACTTGGAGAAAAACAAAAACAGAAAATAAACTCTCAGTTTAAATAAATAAATATAAATCAAATAAATGTATAAAAGAATTAGCTTCTTAGAATTTGTTTCTAAATCGAATCAAATCAATCCAAAATCAATCAAGCAAATAATTTCATAAATAAATCCATTACAATTTTCCAAAATGAAGTAAATAAGGCCAAAAAATAATTCACGTGATCCCAGAAGAAAAGAAGATCCACCACACGTGATCAAATTGAAAAATCAACAATTTTATTGAAAAGTTGTCTTCCCTGTACAAAGAGAAATTAAGAATTTCTAACATCTGACCTTCTGAGATAAAAATCTAACCCTCATTTCCAAAGTAATGAACCATCATGTGACTCATCAATCTAGATTAATCCTCTCAAGATGGCCGCACACAATTTACGCTCATCATCACGATCATCATTATCATTAAGAATAAATTCAATAAACTAGATAGCCCAACTAGATAATATAATAATCTTACAACCACAGGAAGGCTCTAAGAAACGAGATCTAATTTAAAACATGAAAAATTAAATTGCTCAGATCATAATTCAGATCTCATTAAGGACAATAAAAAATCTAACATTATTTAACAATTCTACAATTTTCTATTACTAGTTGTACTGTATTTTATTTTCTCCACCCTTTCATGCATTTTAGGATCTAACATATGTCCCCTATTGAAGTCCCCATAAAGTACTAAATTCCATTTTCTTTTTTAATTTAAAAAATTTGTCCTTGTTATAAAGCAGAAGCAATAATCTATCTAAAAATGTAGTAGTAATAATTTATCCCCTGTTTTATATATTAAATTGGAACAAAATATTATTAAATTGACAACGACAAAGAGTTAAGAGTCGAGTAAATTAAATTAAATAATAGAAAAAGAGGATCACAAATGACACTCGATTAAGTTTTTTTCTTTTAATTCTAGAAAGAGTTCAACAAATTTTTTATAACAAAAAAGTTGAATTAAAAATGTCAAGCGATTGAATGTTGTTATTTAGTTTTCTGACTATTCTCTGTAGTCTCGTAAACTACTTGACCAATTCGGTACAAAAAATATATATATTCTATAACCCTGATGGGAAAAGTACCGTAACAAGTGAATGTAATGTAGAAAGGAAACTTACCGAAAATGCCGAGCCGATAGTTGAGCGTGACCAGGAGCACTTGTCCATAGCCGGCCAGGACACTGCCATCGAACACATTGCCCGAACTCCAGTCGTACGACTCGCCGTGCAGAAATACAATTACAGGCAGTTGGGATGATGATGATGCGGATGATGATGAGGATGCACCCGACGATTGACTATTTCCACTCCAGCTGTTTGTTCCTGTATTATAATATATGGAAATGTACAAAAACAAATATTAAAATATTATTACAACAAACATGATGGAAATATATAGACTGACTGACAAATTATATACGTTATACGCAAACATGATAACATGAATAATGATTGGGTGATCGATTTGTGTGTACAAAGCTGAATCTAATGAATTCTGATTGTTTTTTCTGTCAATCTCGAAATGATTTTTAGGTTTCCTGGTTTCTTAAATGATTTTTGTATTCAAGCCCTCTTATATTTTTCACACAACTCCCACAGTGCAATTTTACTATGAAATTTTATTTACATATAGAATGACATTCAAGAATATGCACTCAATATGAACTCATTTGAGCTTTTATAACTTATGTAAGCTTATATAGTAAGAGTAAACTAACAATGACCTTAACAAGATTTGTCATCATTGTTAACTAATCTAGACACTCTTGAGAGTTATTTGTGTGTGTGTGATTTAAGAGGAAAGGAGAACTCTCAATTGTCTCGTTAAGCTTATTATGGAGCATGATGATTTAATCGTGATGTTCTATCATGAACTTGTGTGTTTATTGTTTTTATTATTTTTTTTGTATAACGAAACTTGTGATGAAAGTTGTCTGAATTTTTATTTTGTTAACAAGTCTCATCATGCTCGATTGAAGATGGGAAATAGAGCAAAATAACTGTTTTTTGGTAGGTTTATTTTGAAGGAAATTAATTTTTTTTTCATTGACATTTTAAAAAAAATTTAATCGATTTTGATGATCTACAGTAGATAACCAACAATGTAAAATTTGAGTTTAAATTTATCCATGTACATTCAATTGCTCAACAATTGAGGCGTAATTGACGTGAATTGATATAAAATCTAAATTTTCAGTTTTAAAAAAATCTATGGAATTAAATCTGAATATGAAAGTTTATCTAATTTTTTTAACCCTTTCAATCCCGCAGGTACTTTTTTGTCCATAAAATTTCAAAGTCAGATTTTTCAGCTTCAATGTTCTAAATGCCCATGCAAACGATTTTGTCAGCTCGGTAGAAGTGTATTGAGTGCGAGAAAGAAGGCACAGCCTCCTCCAGCAGTCGTTGCTTCAGTAACAGACGACAGACTGGAGCAAAGTCAACACTCGAAGTGGTCCATAAGTCGATGCCCACGACTTGACTTTACATTTCGCTTTCTCCTGCTTTCCTTGGTGATTTACTTTTGGTTTTAAAGTGTGCGTTCGATCACAAACATGTCTAGCTATGATATAACGTTTGAAACTTGGTAAAATTCGCATCCAATCTCATTTTATTAGCATCCATCGATTTATCAAAATTTTGATCTAGCATCGTTATCGATCAAAATTTCAAAAAATTATTTGTTGGACATTGTTCACAATAACAACATCTTTATAAAAATTAGTCGTTAGGTTAATTATCTCAAAAATTTAATACCGTGGAAAAAACTGAATTAAAATGAAGTTTTCGGTGATTTTTGGAAAGTTTTATTTTGATTGCAATTTAAAATTCAAAATATTTTTGTTTGTTTTGTATAGTTTTGATTTGCATTTCATCATCAATTTTGGCTGATGACAATTGTAATCACACTGAGCTCTCAAACTGTTTCACAAAGGAACACTTTCTCACACCACAAGTGGCCTGGCCCACCACTGATCGGGAACTTTTGTCCCTCTGTGACAAACTTGCTATTGGTGACAAGTGTTTGATGGATTTCCACCGTAGATGTACCGAAACCGACGAGGAGAAAGTGTTTTTGGGAGAGATATATCCAACTTTTATCGAGTATTCGAGACAGATTTGCACTATTCCACAAAACCGAACCAAATTTTTTGGTAGAGTCAAGGAATGTTATTCATTGTCGAACGTTCACCAGCACTTCGTGAACAATACACTCGATATGTGGCACTGATTGAGGCAGTGTACGGACTGGAGAAGAGTGAACGACAGCGACGACGAACGTCATTGTATGAAGATTTGAGAGTCAAATTGCCAGAAAATGTTCAGAAAATCTTTGACACAATCACAATTTCAGCAATTTCTACAAAACTCAGTTACCATACTTCATGCCAACAATGTTTCAATTGTTCCAAAAAAGATTCTAATTTTACAAATTTATTAATTTCGTTAGTTTTGACTTAAGATTTAAAAAATTAACATTAATTAAACATTAATCAAAACCTTGCTTTAATTGCTTAAATCAATATTAATTATGCAACCAAACTATCGTAAATTATTAAACTCTGCATTTCAAAATCTTAATAAATTATTGATTAAATGATTCTGAATGTAATAACAATTTCTTAAAATATTTAAATGAGAAAGTTGGTGCAATTGCCTCATAATTCTCTTGCATTCTAAAAGTTAATTTATTCCTCTGTTTTTTCGTATTATTTAAAATGTTTAAATTGCTAAATTCCTTCTCATTATATATAAAAGGAATTATTATAATTAATTATTTAAAACAAACGAGAGCGTTTTTCTTCTTTTGGTGGTGTTGAAAGGATGGAAAAAGAGTGAAAATGAAAAATATATTCACAGTCCAATTCATAAATTCAGTTTGTCTATCTATCTATCTAGTGCATTCACATAAAAAGTGACGTCAAAAGTGCAAAAGAATTTAGTTTTCATTTCCAAGATCTTTGACTAATCTCACTCGCACACCAAAAACTGTCAAAAGAAAGTGTGAGAAGAAACAGAAAGAAAGAAAAATTCTTTAATTCCTTGTGCTCAAGAATAATAATGGGAAAATGAAATTAATTTACAAAAGGGGAAATAATAAGAAGAATAAAATAAGTCAGCAGAAAAATGCATAATTATAATAAAATAAATTAAATAACAATACGATTTTGTTTGAACATCCTTGTTTTTGCATGTCTGTTCCGTATAATGTCAAATGTGTTGGAATATATATTAGAATTCATTGTGCCTTTTAATGCGAGAGTACAAGAATAATCATAATTTTATTATCATCAAAATGTATCTACTTTGTGAATTGCCCTCATCTCTTGCACTCGCTTTTGCACTGGAATCGCATTAATCATAATATCAATTTATAATTAAGCCAAAATGTGTCAACATTTACACAGCATGGCTTCTCGAATGCATTTCTCAAATCCCTCAACTCAAAATGTATAGTATACACTGCGTCAGAGTACAGCGTCGTAACTGCGTAACAAATGGAGGGTAAAAATGCATTGTGAAAGATAGAGATAAGGATTTATTGAATTTTACTATTGACAATGCTTTTTAAATTTGTCTACGATTTCTAAACATTTTAGTTTTGCAACCGATTTTTGTATTCCTTCCTGTCTTCCTCGCTCGCTCCCTCCATACTCAGTCAAAATCTGCGATGACAAAAGATGATGATAAGTTTGTAGTAGTAGTGTTGTTGCACTGAGTTAAACTTCTGTTAAAAAGTCTGACTATTTCATAGTAAAATCGTAGAATCCAATCCGCATCCTTTTCGCGTTTGTCCATGTTTGCTGTCACTCATTCAGGATTTTTTTTTCTGGATGCTTTAATATATGCAGCATTGCACTTTACTTTACTATTATATCTGGTGAATGAAAGTACGAGAGTACTATTGTCACCCCTCCGGAAATAGCTCATGACAATGGCTTTTGGAGCGCACAAAAAAAGAAGGGAAAGATCATAGAAGTGAGCAATATTGCACTCTGTGGATGTTGTGTAATGACAATAAATCTCGAGAGTGTTGCACAACACGACACACAACACAACAATAACGACAACAAACAAACAAGGAAGAAGACTAGAATAGAACCCTCTTCCTACGAGTGAGCTAAAAACAATTAATAACATAACATCACAAGTGGCAAGATGGATGAACCGAGATGGGTTTTAGTCGATGATGATGATGGTTTGGTGTTGTATGAGGGGGTTGGACCAAGTACATTGTACAATACATCAAACATAAGTGGACTAATTGGGGAAACAAAATTGTGTTATGGTCAAGTGGACGATGATGATGATAGGGTGGTAAAAATTGATTATTGATTGTTGTTATACGAAAATATAAATTTCTATGGCTGAGCGTATCTTGGTAAAAATGCACATATAATAACTTTTCACTTATTTCACAATTATTGTGCATTTTACTTTGCTAAGCTCAGGCAAAAATTTTGTTAAAAATCATCTCATCTTACTTTTGTATTAACCAATCCAAACCATAATGATAAATTTTGTCAAGATCAAGTTTTTCAAAAGGAATTTATTTATAGAATCATTTCAAAAACAACACTTATTATTGTGTTATCCAATCAAACTATTGTGTTCCATTTTTCTGACCCAATTTTGTTGTGCAATTGTTTTCGCCGTTTTCTCAAAGGTCAACATTCTGGGCAAGACAATTGTACAATCATTAGTTTTAATTATAGTTGAAATAACAATTTTCATTCCTTATCTCTTGTTATCTTTTTTTACTTCCGCATTTTCCTCTAAAAATAACATTGGAAACACGATTCCATTCCCACGAACATTTTAGTTGTTATGTCCTGTTTGGTCCACCGAAATTAATTTCAATTTATTTATGATTTCGCATTGACAGTTTGGTAAAGCTTCTTACAAGATATTCGTGTTTTGTTCTAAAAAACTAAATATAACAACATCAATCGTAAAAACATGACAATATTTTTGTTTGTTATCGAAGTCTGTATGTCTAGTCTCATCTTATCTTGAGCAAATAACAGACATATAAAATATGTTTGACAATTTTGAAACAATAAGGTAAAATATAAAGTTGTTGTTTTGGTGCTCCTTGATGGTTCAATTGTATGTTCATTTTTGTTGATCATTACTTTTTGGTTTTTGTCTTTTTCCATGTTTTGTATGTTTTGTGTGTTTTGTGTTTTCGTTTCAATCGGTTTATTGCTATTTTGTTTAGGCTGTTTGTTCATCTCGTTTTGTCTCGTTTCTCAAGCAGTAGTAGGACAATTATTGGCCCAATAATGTTTGTAGCACATAGTGAGTCAGACAGACGACCAAAGTCAAGTAGGCATAGCATCATCAATGAGCTAGACAAATCGACCAAGTGCCACTACTACTTCTGTTCATTCACTCACTCGAAGAGCAAATGGAAATTTTCCTCTATCAATCTCGTTTGGTACATTTTGTCCTTCTCCTTCTCTTAAATTATTACAATGGTGAGTATACCAGTAACAAGCAGAATGAAGAGAATCTTATAAGAGAGGGCAAAGTGGAGAATCGTCGTCATTGTGAGTTCAATCATTGGACTAATTCTGTGATTGTGCGGGACGTTCACTCTCACTCTCCCAAACCGAACAAACTGGACGGACGATATAATTTATGACTCTTTTGGAGACTGTATGGCCTAACCAAAAAAGACCTAACCCCAAACAAACAAACATTTGAAAAACCATTTATTATCGAGAGAGGGAGAATCGAATGGAAGATGTGGAAGAAGCTTCTTCATACCCAATTCTTCCTGTTCTTTTTACGTCTGAACTGTACTCTAGATCTTCTCGAAAAGCATATGAGGAAGCATAAGAATATAAAACATAAAATGACATTTCTACAAATGAATCAAATATATATATATTTGCAACAATAATACTAATACAAATCGAACATAAATCAAATAAGGTGAACATTCACTATCGATATTATCGATCTTGATACACACTAATAATCGATCCATAGCGCAATTATCTCAGCAAGAATGTCTAACTTGCACTATTTGACTATTTAATGTACATGTAATCATAATTATCTCATTTGTCTGAGAAGATAATGATTAGATTGACTTGCAAATCATATGAAAAAAACGAATAAGAAATCTCTGTTTTTTCTTTGTAAACGATCTCTTTATCCAATTGGTCTTGAAAATCGTATTCTGTTTTGTACTTTAGTAGTTTGATTATCTTATAACACAGCATACTATAATCATCATTACCATTAGCCCCTCTCAAGAATGTTATATTATATTATAATGTTATTATAGTCACTAGCTGATATGTGTGGTTTCGGTTATTTGGTTTTTTGGTTTTTTGGTTTTTTCACATTGATTTCCTGATTTGGTTCCCACAACTGATATCAGCAACAGCAGCAAAAAAGTTAGTTATCTCGGCATAAAAAATATCTACTATACAAAGTGATTCTCTGCGCTTCTCTCAGTACACTCACTCATTCATTCAAACTACATTAAATCGCTCATAGATCTAACATAGTTTCCTCTTCTCTTCTCTCTTTAGATTATTGCCTCAAAGTACTTAATGAGCCTTAAAAGTTTGTTGGGTGCCTGCCTTTTGCTGGAATTTAGCTAATGATTGCTTGATGTGATGTGCTTGATGTTATCATTTTTTATTTTTTGTGTCTATCCAAGTATTAAGAAATAGCGAGAAAAGCTCAACTAAAAAAAGTTACATACAAGCTAAACAAGCTCAAATAAAAAAATCCTTGTTCGTAACTTTATTGATTTTCGATTAATGTCAGATCATGAAAATGTCTTAATTCACATTTCACATTCTGTGCACAACACAACACAAGACTGACAAGGCAACAAAGCCAAAGTGTTTCACGACACATTTCACAATCTTTTAATTTTAATTTTATTTGCTTGTCAAGATTTTTGTTGTTTGTTAGGAAAGTAAATAATTTTGCAATTAATTATTTTTGGTTTTTTATAGAGAACAGTAATTTATAAATAAACTCTATGAACTATAAATAATTTATTGTTTAGATAAAATAAAATGATTATCATTATTTCAAATTTAAATTCATGAACTTTTGAATTGTAATAAATTTCGGAACTTTCCACTATGCAGTTTGGTTGACAGTTATTTTAAAATATGGAAATTTTTATTATTTTTAATTATGGTTATTATTTATTTAATTACAATAATCATAAAATGTGAAACTCTTACAAATTGTTAGCTTATTCGCATCTATTTTAAACTTTAAAGTCATGAAATTTATGGCAAACTTTTTTATTTAAAAATGATTTACAAAATCTTTTCAAATTGACCTTCAAAACTTGTCTCCCTCCATAATAACAATAATCAAACTACTAATCATATCATCTTCTTTTATATGTCGCGTAAAAGATTATTTATATCAACTTTTCGTAATATGTAAATTTTTCTTGACGTACGTTTTATCTGTGAAAAATAAAACGTAAAATATGCAAAACCCCACTCACATTCACATAAAGAACAGCAAAATTGGATAAAAAGTTTGGGAAGAAGAAAAGATTGTCAAATTGATTGCGTTCATTTTCTCTGTGTTGGTTCAAGTTTTGATTCAAAATGAGATTTTAACAAGAGAGTGAAAAAGTAGAAAATCAATTGAGCTTTTTATTTTGTGTTTTATTTGGAAAAAAATTGGTGGACATCAAAATCCTCTCTTCTTTTTATTCGGGTTTAAAAAGAACATTTTAGGGATGGAACTGTAATCTGCATCTGCGGATACTCGTTCACTTTGAGTCGTATAGAATTGAAAAGGTCTAAATTCAAGTCATTTACAGAAAGACGGGACATTATCCTCATTTTTCTTTGTTTGTTTGTTGAAAAAGAGATAAAAACTACATTTTAAGGTTAGCTTAAAAGTTTCTTGTTCAAATAAGACATATTTGAATGAACCATTATTTGAGAAACTAATAGATCAGGCCAGGGCCGTTCCCAGCATATTTGGCGCCTGAGACGAAATTCAAGATGGCGCCTATTTTTTCACTAGGCGCCTATTTTTTTTAGTTACCTTGGTCCCCCAAGGTATAATTTTCCAAAATCTTTATCTTGTAATGAATTATTTTACCTACTTTTAGTCATAATTTTAACTCTCTTTAGTCATCTAGCCTTGACAGATTTGTCGCAAAGGATTGCGCTCCCAAGAAGGAATGGTACAACATTCTAAAATTATCTTCGGGCTTTATTAAGTGTTGTTTTCTGTGAGCGATTCGAAACACAGCAATACAGAAAATATGTTTTTGATTATAACAAACTGCTTTTTTCAGTGATCACTTGGTAGTTGATCTTGATTTGACAAGTCTTCAATCACCAATCGACTTACTCGGTTTTGAGTCAATGTGTCTTCGTGCTTCTCGGTCTCAAGTTTTAAGCAAAGATTTAGTGGCAATTAGTGATTAGTTGGTGATGTTCTTTGCATTACACTGTCATCCCTTCGCAACTGATTGTACAGACCAAGTCATCATTCAATCACCCAATTGAACGATCGATAGCTCGCACTGTCACATCTGAGTCAATTCCTACTCAGTGTTTGTCAATATCGAGACATTCTTCTACTGAAGACTCTAGAGCTAATTTCTGAACCGCTTGGGTTTACTTTCGACCATTGCCCATATCGACAAAGGCGGTACGAATGACCCTATCGGTGCCAGGAATCAATTTTTTTTATCTTGCCATATGGCCAGTCTGATCGTTTTGCAATTTGGTCGTTGATCATCACGACCTCGTCCACTTTTGAGAGCGCAAACGTTGGCACCAGCATTGCTTGAGAGTTAACAGATAATTTCGGTGCCAAAGAGACCAGAGTCAATATATCTTAGTATATTTTCTTAATTTTCAGATACAACTCCACAAAGTCTCCGTCATAATCTTGCGTGGTAGAAGGGAAAGGAGGGATGCTTGGGGACGTTTCGCCACTCAAGACCTGCAACAATGCTGGCTCGCTCATATTTGTTACTGTCAAGGGTTTTCCGTTGATGCTTGTACCTCAGAGAATATTGTCTTAATCCCCTCCTAATCGAACGTCTTTCTAATTTTCGTGTTTTTAAGCTATCGTTTGATGCAGCTAACCTCATTTCAAACCACAAGGGCGCTCTCGGTGTCGAGAATATCCACTTGAACCGGGCACATTTCTTGAATCGGCACTATTTTCTTGATATTAAACTATCGATACCATACTTTAACTGAAAAACACACTGTTTTTGTTATTTATTTTAAGAGTACCGCTTGAAAAAAGCTTATAAAATGTTTTAAAATCCAATAATATTCAAAATTATATAATTTTTTTTGAATTTTTTTAAATAGGCGCCTAAAAACGTCTCATCATGTTTGGCGCCTGAGACGAACGTCTCATGTGTCTCAATAGTGGGAACGGCCCTGGACCAGGCAATACATTCCTGAGTGCAATTTAAATTTGTAAATAATCGATATATCGATAATCGGTGGTCATTATTAGCATATATTCTCGTTGGTTCTTTATGGGAAAACTGGAGAGAGGGCCAATAGATGAGAGAATTGCAATGGTCATAAAGCGAAACGATATAATATTGGCCTTTGCACATCATATATGAAAGACCCTTATAGATAAAAATTGATGATAAAACTTCTAAAAGTATTTAAAAAGAAAGATGAGTTAAAATTATGAATTTTGTTTCATCAAATAAAAATATTGCAATTAAAAACAACTTTTAAAAATTCATAATTCCCCTAAGTGACTAGACGAAATTGTAATCTAAAAAGCATATTGCACAATTTAAAACAAAAATAAAAATAGAAAAATTGCTTAACTCAAAAATATAAATCAAAAACAAAAATGTAATGCAGGGAAGCTGTCTTTTCCAATTTCAACTGAAACAGATACAAAGTTTTGTCAATTTTAAAGTAGTAACTAAAACTATAAAATGCATTCTACATTACATTATTTTTGTTTTTGTATACTTTTTCCGAATGGAATATAAATATTATTAAGGCAAAAAAAGTTGAGAATCGAATTGAGAATTGCAATTTGAGAAATCGAGTTCTTCGAAAGAGCAATCTTGAAAGCATTTACAGCACAACACTTTTTCATTGTAGAAGCGTATTTGGGGCAAAATTGTTTTGTGAAAGTATTTTTCGAAAGTTTGCCGAAAATTGCATTCCTACTGTTTTCTGTACATTTTCACTAGCTATACCCTCAGATATTCCTTCCAAGAGCTCTTCTTCCCTATACAGCTCTTCCAAAGTTCGTTCAAAGCATCATCATTCGTGCAGTCATCATGATCATTGTCACTTTACTTGCTCAATTTGATTGAATCGAACGCAACCAAACACTTCCACGAAGCCATACTTTTGTGCACATAGAGAGAAGTCATAAGGGATGCATCACATAGATATTATTATTATTATTATTATGATACGATAAATGTTCTGTTCTGTTTCCCGGGTGTCGGGGATGGATTGGATGGTGCATCATGCATCAAACACACACATACCATTGCTCACACAAAAACAAAGCGAACGCGGGCAAACACCAAAATTGGTTGAGATCAAATATTTATGAGAATTATTGCAGAAGTCTACTACTGATCAAAAGTGTTTGGTAAGTGGCGATGAAGAGAAATAGAAGTAAACTAGATGGTAGTAGATGTGTTCGAGTAGATGATGTTTGGTTCACTTCTGTGTGACTGCGATAAGCAATGATGATGATGATGTAATAAAGTAAAGTGAACGACCAATGACGAATGAGCAACAAAGCACAAAACACAAAACAGTTATATTAGTATAGAGACATTATTAGCGATATTAGCAAAAGGCCAAGTACGTATGTTGCACCAAGAAAATTGCACCGAAAAAGAACCCAACACAAATTAAGACAAAAGAACAAGAAGATGAAATTGGATTGATAGCCCTCAAAAATAGGAAAAACAAAATCATAAATTGATCTAAATGACATCGTCTGACTCGATTTATGGCCAATTGAGGTCGATAGAAGGGGGGAAAAATATGAACGCAAATATTTAATACAAAAAAAATGTAAAATTGAGATCAAACACGATTAATCCATTTTCCCCTACATCAAAATTATCTTCACATAAAATCAAATTAATCACGAAAATGAAGTAAATTCAAACACTATCAAGACTTTGACTTCAGAAAATGTCAAACCACTTCTTAAGTGACAAAAAAAGACAATGAAACAGACAAGTGTAGACTAAACAATGACACACACTCTATAAAAAAGACAATGCATTGACAATTTGTACACGAAAAAATAACAACAACATTCTCTCAGTCTGATGATCAATCTAGCAATCTAATTAATATTAATCAATAAATGGTTCTATATAGAGGAAGAGAGACATAAAGATAATGAAGATTACATATACGATATAAATCAACTCTCCAATATGTTCACCATTTTATTTGTTTGAAAATATGTTCATTGTCTTGGTTGGTTCATTGTTCACGGGACAATTCCGCAAACAATGGATGAGAATGCAGTTCGAGCAGATGAGTCTCATTTGGATGAGGGTTATTCACATACATTGGTTGGCTTAACCTACTGCACCTACGCATTGTCTCTCTCGGCCTTGTTCATTCTCTCTATTATTTACTGTCTATTAATATTAATGATCTCAAAAGATAGTCTCTATTTGGTCTACATTATAGTCTATGTTATATGTATAGTAGAGATGTTAGTCATAATTGAGGCAATAAATATAAATTTATTGGACCAGCATACACAGACATTCAAATTTAAATGTTCATTTTCATTCTCGTTCATTCTCTTCACTTCAATAGACTTTTCTTTTTTTCTTCTTTTCATTCTATCGGTTTTTTAAACTTTACAATATATAGAATACAAGAACTTTAATACAAAGCATTCTCTTGTAAAGAATGGCATTCTTTTAGGCTTTTTTTCTTACCATGGTCTTTTTGCTTGTTTTATTTAAACATAAGAACAAAAAGATACTCAAGTTGAGAGTTGAATATATCAAAAAATGGGAACGCTTCCTATCTCGTCTGTATTTGTATTTGTCCAGAACAAGTTTGACTGCTTTTTACCCAGACAGACAGGATAAATAATAAGAATCGAAAGACAAAAGACTGGCTGGGGCAAGAACAAGCATAAACCAAGAGGCACTTGTAACAAATTAGCTAAAAGCGAGGACTTGAATTTCTGTCGAACTACTACGCACTACAGATCATGTGAATTGAGACTACTCGAGTTAAAGCAAACATTGACAAATGCACTGTATTTTGTTGTTGCTTCCAAAAATGAGGAACAAAATTGAATATAAATAAAATACGAGTTAGACTTGAGTTGAGATAGAGAAACAATTTTTTATATAAAAAAATCAAAATACTTATCGAAAACTAAATAATTCGATTGCCAAAAGAAACAAAACAATTAAAATGCTGCGGTGGAGCGAGTGTAGAATATAAAGTTTAAACTGCATAGAAAAACAGTATTAAAAACTGTTCAGAAAAACCAACATTTAATAAAATTCATAATAAAAATTTTAATAAATTTAATATATCATTTATATTTTAATGGTCAATCTAAATATTAAGTACAAAAATCAAAAATTCTCAATAAAGATGTATAAACCAATCGTGAATTTAATCAATGAAAATATTACAGTCCGCGACATAATGATAGGTACAAGCGAATATTTTGTATATCTCCTAGAGTTCTATGTTTTATATTCTGGTTATTTTATATAATATAGCCTAGGTATCCCTTGTTATAATCCAATAGATATCGGCTTATCTTATCTTTGATCTAACTAGGAAAAAATTATTTTGTCAAAAACCCAATTTTGCTTGGCGACATAATGATAGGTACAAGGGTCAAAACTGTATGGATTTTAGATTTTTATTGATCCAAATCAATTTTAATATCTCTTAGGAATCATTTTCAAGTTAATTAAGCAAAATAACCAAGTGAAACATAGCTATAAAAATTTAGAAAGCAATTTGAAAAAATTACCTTAATATTTGCAATTTTCGTTGATTTGCTTATTCTCAAATCATATTTTGTTCTAAATTGATATATATTTGGACTTTAAAGTAGTTTAAATAATTAGTTATGTCAAATTAAGTAATTTTACTAACAAATAAAGTGACGAAAGCAATGATTTAAGATTAAAATGCATTTTGAGAAATTTTTAAAAGCAAAGTTTGCCAAAAATAAGTCATACTTTAAAAATCATTATAAATATTTGGCAGATACCATTTTCCTGTGGTAAAATCTTGTAAATTACTTAAATACATCATTTAATAACTAATAGAATTGATTTGGGACAGTTAAAATCCAAAATCCGTGCAGTTTTGACCCTTGTACCTATCATTATGTCGCCAAGCAAAATTGGGTATTTTGACATAATATTTTTTTCCTCGATAGATTAAAGATAAGATAAGCCGATATCTAGTGGATAATAACAAGGGATACCTAGGCTATATCATATAAAATAACCAGAATATTTGTCTAAGAACTGAGGAAGATATCCACAAAATTCGGTTGTACCTATCATTATGTCGCGGACTGTACAATGGCAATTACGATTCGAATATTCCAAATGAATGAGAACAATTTTGGTCTGTCCGACTGATTGGCCTGATCATTTGTAGCATTTGTGTGTTCATCACCATATTGTAACATAACACAATCAAATTCATTTTTTGCATGTCTGTAGAATAAGTAACTTTTGTGCTTTTTGGTGTCTTTAACGATTGGAACAACCACTACCGCAGAAAGTAGACAATGCACCAACCGATCGAGCATAATAAGCTACTTATTAGGCCCAAACAAGCCCCAAATGCTCATACGACAGAAACAGAACCCAAATGAGTTTCGATATTAACGATATGGTTGTACGGAGGATGGTAATAGGCAAATTGACTATACCCACAAAGATACTTTGAATGAATGAAACAAATATACAAAATTCAAATCAAGCCTCTGGTAACAGATCCTAAGTTTGTATGTTTTGTACAAAATTGTGCGGGTCCCCATTGGAAATGGATCCTGTGTTGGGCAAATGTTTGAATGTCATTAAAGTTAACTCGAGAGAGCGGTACTCGAGACGTATTTTGTGTTTTGTATTACACAACCGATTATGGTTAAGGATCTCTCTACCGCGTTTTGTGTGTGCCGGTTCCCTCACTCTCGTTACATTTACTTTTCTAAGAACCATTTATTGAAAATGTCCCTAGATTTTTTTATTCTTTTTAGTGAGCTCACTCGCCTGATTGTCTCACAGAGGAATATATTACACAACGACGATCGCACAAGAAAATGAGCTTTGTACAAAGGAAAATGGATGCATACAACACAAAAGCATATTTTGCTAATTTAACGACTTATACATAAGAAGATGATGATGGTCGAGTGGGAAAAAGAACCGCCTGGCCAAAGCGCGCGACAAAAAATAGCCAAAGAAAACCTTGTTCCAAAAGTTACTTTATCTTATTCTTTTTCATTCTCATATTCATCCAAATTCATATATTTAACGTTGTAACTAATAAACATGAAAAATAATAAGAAACCCTGATATATTTAGATTGATTTATACGAAAAACTTTTTGAACTATCTATCCATCTCATATCTTTTGTACAAGTCACAGAACGAAGCCTACTTTGGGGCATTATTACGATAAATGATGATGACTACTACTTGGCTTGGCTGCTACTGCTGTTGTTGTTTTATGTTTTTGTGTGTGTGTGCTCGGTTGCTCGGTGCATGATGATAGCACAGAACAAAAAACAAATTCGTAGAGAGATAAGAAACGACGAACAATATAATATTTGCTAACTCAAAAAAATAAGAAAAAAAATTTAAAGGTAAGTAGAGATAAAGCACATACATTCGCTTCGTGCTATCAAACTTGAAAAAGCTTCTTGAGAGTTAATAAATCAAACAAAACTTAGAACCCAGAAAAAAAATGTTTTGAAAACAAGCCGAAAAAACCAATTGAAAAACAAAACCAAAAAACAAATTCCTGGGCAAAATATTTTTGGGTCTTAAGTACAGCGAACCCACTCGATTGTGCCTCTTGCGTCTTACAGAATTGTTTAACAATTTATAACCTCCTTGTATCATTAAAGTATTTAAAATTGATAATAGCTCTAATAAGTTCTCGTGTACTCATAAAGCAGTAATGTGTAGCAAAAAAATAACCGAATGTCATGTCATGTATGAATGATCCAGAACAATAAATGAATGAATGAATATAACTTCACTTTCAAGACAAATCAAGTACAATTTAAAAGTTTTTGTCAAAGGGCCAGCAGGCATTTCAATTTAAGTTCGTAATATAATTTAGTGAGAAAAAGTTTGTTTTACAAAAGCAAAATTCAATGAAAAATTCCCATCTTAAAAAGTTGTTAAACTTGAATCATTCAAAACTTTTTCATTCACTCAGTCAATAATTCCAAGAAATCTGTTTTTGTTAATAACATTTTCCTTTTTACTAGCTTTAAAATATTAAACTCTATAATTTAAAATATTAAAACAATTTATCGAAATTTACGAGAGAGATTGAATGTGCACAAGCAAAAGTTTAAATTGTAATTCACCAGAAATGTGAGTGAAATGAGATTTTATTTTTGATTTATAAAAAAAAGTTTGATAATAAAAATGTATTATGGAAGTAGAGAAAATATTATTGTGCGATTATTTCAATTGGTAATGCTTTTTATTTTTGGCTCAAAGATTTTAAAGTTTGCTCCTGAATCGATATTCGCCTTGTACTAAAGAGTTGTGCGAGGAAAAAAACTTGACAATTGAAATTGTGATTGAAGTAGAAAGAGGTGATTATGAATTTTGTTTCGATTCCCTTTTCTGTTCGTTTTTTGATTCAATTGGGGATTGTTATACTACTACTCTGAACTAAATTCTACCCCTCGGCCCTCAAAAACTGTTAAAACATATGGAAAATTTTAAAAGTACCAATTTGTGTGTCCCTTTGCTGTTGGGATCCTAATGACAAATGTCAATTAGTTAAAATCTCATTATATTTTCTAATTGTAATAGTAATATTGTTTCTAATGGAATTTACAATAAATTCGTGTTTGAGTTTGAAAAGATTAAAACGGAAATGAAAAGCGTTTGACGTTAAATCATATACGTACATTAAAACGCTTTACACTGATGATGACATTTGAAAAGTCAAACTCTCTGATCGTCTGTTAATTCATATAATTTGTAAATGAATGAAAAAAACGTTTTAAAATGTTAAATCGATTATTTATATAGCGTCAATATTTGTTTTGTGTTAAATGAACGAAAGTGAGATGGTGACGAAAACATTTTAATAACAATATGTGTTTCACCAGAAAGTGTGTAATGTAATTCAATATTGTGATGATCATTCTTGACGAAAAAATTGAAAAATTTTGTTGTGTTTATCCGTAAATCTATCCCATTTATCGATAAGTCCCTTTCTACAGAGTGTTTTTCAGATATTTGTCTGAACGTGAGTGAAGACTATCCCTTGACTTTTGGCCGTTTTTGTGCACGCAACTCCTCTGAGGTTTCTTGGCCGATTTGGATGAAATTTGGCAGAGATGCATAAAAATATGTGAATTTGTGCATATCGTTCTCAAAAACTAAAAAAGTCTTTTTTAGATATAGTTACCATTCAAATTTCACCACGACCAAACTTCTGATTGGAGGTCCAGTGTTTTTCCTAATGTCCAACAATGAGTGCAACAATGTGAAAGTGAGACCAACAATTCATTTGTGGTTTTGGTTAGGTCTTAGGTTGGTTAGGTGTCGTGTAGGATTGGGTTTTGGTTAGGTAGGTTAGGTTGGTTAGGTGCCGTGTAGGGTTGGGTTTTGGTTAGGTAGGTTAGGTTGGTTAGGTGCCGTGTAGGGTTGGGTTTTGGTTAGGTAGGTTAGGTTGGTTAGGTGCCGTGTAGGGTTGGGTTTTGGTTAGGTAGGTTAGGTTGGTTAGATGCCGTGTAGGGTTGGGTTTTGGTTAGGTAGGTTAGGTTGGTTAGGTGCCGTGTAGGGTTGGGTTTTGGTTAGGTGTTAGGTAGGTTAGGCGCTGTACAGGAATGTGGAGATGTGGGCATCACGGTTCAAATAATCTCACGTTCAGACTATAGACCACGGATATAATCCTTGGTCTTACTTATTACACTTTATAAGTTCAAATTTCAAATTTAGCACCCGCAGGGCCCACTAGTTAAAATGAGTTCGACTTTATTTGAGAATTTTTATTAAAAATTTCCAATCATTCTGTATTATCTTATTTTGAGATGTACCGAACTTGAATGTTTTTATTCTCAATTTCTCCGGTAGAAACATAATTCCACTTTGCACACAAGCACACACACACACAGACACTTGCCTCTCTGTCTCCTCTTCTATTCTATCGTAAAGTGTCTGGTAATATCCGGATTGTGCTAGAATATATCTCCCTGGATATATAATATCCGGCCAATGGTAGGGAGAGAGAATCCCTCGATGATGATCGACTGCTGTCCTCTGTCTCATCATGTCTGCTTCTGGAATACAAAATGTACGTACGAACACACTTTTATGTAATCATTTTTGATTGTTCGTTTTGATCATGGACTTTTTCTATATTTCTCGGTGTGTTCATATCGCCATCGGCCATTTCATCATTTCATCGAGGGGATTCTCTATCTCTAGATGATTGAGATCAAATTTAATATATAAAATTGCTCCTATATTATTTTGGTCGATAAATCCAGACACGCTTATCTAATCTAAAAAATGAGCAAACGAAACATTCATGCAGACAGAAGTGAAGGGGATAAAATGCTGAAATGAAAATACATACAAGTCTAGAACTTAACTAAACACTAAACTAAAGTCTGTTTGGATATTTTGTTTCGTAACATTGGTAGTGACGACTAATTAAAAATGAGCACCAGCCAAAACGAAAACACGAGTGTCGGTAAACATTGACTCGTTGAACGTAAACATTGACACAGAATGTTTCGAGTGATTCAGTTCGATGTTTCCTTTTCAATTTCATTTCGTTTTGTCCGTGTAATCATTTCAAAATGTTGTCTGTCAGTAACTTTTCGGTTAACTACTAATGAATGAATTAGTTCGTATATGCAAATAAACAACATTAAATTCAATTTATTTATCTTTCAACCTCACGCGTGATTCATTCTGTAAGTTTCCATAATGCGTAGTTTTGATTTGTTAAAACAAGGGGATAATAATTTTAATTAAACGTTTCAGAAAAGATTTTAATTAACAAAATCAATTATTATCTGAGATTGCGTGATACAAATATTTACGCTATGGGTTAGGGGGCGTACTTTAATCACGTGATCAAGGGTTGGAGGGAAGGGGGTTTGGCAAATGATCACACATTGATCACGAGAAAAGTGAGGGGGTCAGATCAAATCCAAATCATCTTTTAAATGGCAAATTTTTTTAAAAATAGAAATAATTTAGCTCTTGCTTTCGAAGAATTTGATGATGATCCACGAGGAGATATCAATGAGTTTATCGAATCATGGTAGTCTCCGATTATGAAGACGACACTGACATTGACGAAACTAACTACAGTCAGTATCATCACAAATGATTGATTTGGTTTTGTTCTTATTTAAATACCAATTTTAATTGAAATTTATATCATAATTCTTAAAATGGCTTATTTATTGGAATGGGTAGAAATACGGCATTGTCAAAAAGTGTATGTCTAGGGGGGTCTGACCTTTGATCAAGACCTGATCACATGGGGGGATGGGAGAGTTTAAAATGTCGATTTTCTTGATCACATGATTAAAGTACGCCCCCTTACTGACCTAAATATTAAAACTTGTCTTTTAAAGTGGAACAAAAATAAAAACTTTGCATCATTTTTAAAGTCATGAATGAATCACAACAACTTGAGCAGTTGTCTGATTAATTAATCACAAACTTTATGAACATACATTCATTCATGTTTAATTACTAGACTCATAAATTCAAATTCAAATTAAATTACGAATACAATGTGAGTTTGTGTAAATATAATATAAAATGAAATTGTTAAATTGAGTTGTACGAGTAGCAAGTTGTCTTTGTGTTTTTGGGCCATGCGTTAAAATTCTACCCGTGCAACAATAATAATTAGCTAAATAAATAGAAGTAGATTTTTGTGTCTGCTTTGCAATGTTTAGGTTTACTGTTTTGGTGTGACGGCCACCATAGTTGTGGTCTGTGCAACTGTGCTTAATGAGAGGAAATTGGCTTAAATTAGTGGTCTGGAATGGAATGGATGATGCGGCAATTGCAATTAAAGGGATGTGCTGCAGCACATCGCACCCTTCACACCAAAATATACACAGGACATTACTTCCGAGTGTGATGATGATGATTGGGTGTGATTTTTAGCACCATCAACAGAAGTAAAGAAAAATATTTGCTAAGCAAAAAAAGTCAATAGGTTTAGTTAAGTTTTATATTTAAATGATAAAAAATAAACAAAATAAAATAAAAGATAAAATAAAAACCAAAAATTCCTATGACCACTAAAATAAGCAGCCACCAAAGCATCACATCAATTAGTACAAAGTCAGCACAAAAGCACATACACCACAAACCAACAAAAATCATTTGTACCATTCGATTGTTAGTTAGCTTGGACTTTTAGTAGTTAGCAAAGTTGGCAAGTTTGTTGTGGTGGACGTCCATTTGAAATGGACGTCTAGGCAACAGCAGGCATCAACAGAAAATGATCGGAAAACCCCACTTAGGGAGAATACATAAATGTTGTTGTGGGTTTGGTTTGGTATTAAATAAATTAAGGATCAAGAGAGTGATCAAGAGAGACTAAATACCAAACACACACACGATTGTTAGCTAACTAAGAAAGCAAAAGCTTAATTTGTTTTTAATGGAAATTGCTGTTCAAACACACATCAAATCGTAGTGTTTGTACACTAATATGACTGTTTGCTTCTGATTCTGTACTGTACTTAAACGTTGTGGCCACCAAACACACTTACGAGTAAAAAGAATTATAGACTAATTCTCTCTACAGTCCCTTACACTCCTAGAACGGTCATCAAATATAATCGAAGTGTTATATGGTCTAAATGAGTTGCAGTCTTAGAGTCTCGTAGTACTAAGTGTCACCCTAAAACACACACACAGTCCACAATATTAATCATTTAATTGTGTGTGTGTTTGGTCTGTCTGTCTGTTGTGGCAAACATTACCAACAGTGTCGGAACATGTCCACAAAATGGCCAAATTAAACTACATTTGTACCAGACACCCCAGACAGACAGGGAAAAAAGCGTAGCGATACGCATCGTTTGTATGTGTGCAAGAATGTTCTCTCTCTTTTAAAAACTGTACAAATCGATTAAGTCTGTTAAGTTTTAGGAAGGCAAGGAGAGTTGGACAAAGGCAGCGAAACAAAAGGGCACCAAATACAATCATTTGTTCTTATATGTGTCCTTTTGCACTTTTGTAGCCCTCTTTTATTTTATAACAATAATGATGATGATATAATAAAGAACATACACACTGTCAAAGATTTTTCTGTGTGATAGATCTTAGAGAGATGGATAGTTTCAACTGTTGGTGCACTCATTCGTTCATTCATTGTTCATTGTACTGCTTTTTGACCGTTGGACACCCGCGAGAGCAAGTATAGAATCATTTGAACAAACGACTTGAAACACTGTTTGATGATGAGAATGAGCTCAAAGATACTGGGCTCAAAAATCGATATCGAATCAATTGGACTGCTTTATATTATACTATTGTATTCTCTTCTTACCCTAGCTAGCTTCGGTGCAAAACCTAACCCCCAAATACAAAACAATAGAACAAATGTTTGTAATGACCAGTCAGATCGGTTGGTAATGGTGGTCACATACATTCTATAAGACACACATAGGTCATCAAGACTAAAGAACGGGTGTGTAATTGTGATTTATCAGCAAAAATAATAATATTGCAAACTTTTTAGGGCATTCTTCTTCTTTTTACAGGACATATATACAATTGAGAGTTTGGTGCCCAGAAAGAACAAAATCTTTTCCAAACTCATGACACGGAAATCCGTTTTCGATTTTTCCTCAAACTCTCGAGTTGCATTTGCGTTCCAATACAGTGAAACACAAAATAGATTACATTAGGAGACATAGAGAATTGGTCAATTTAAAATTTTAAATCGTGTTACCCATTTAGGAGAGAAGCGCAGGGGGAGCTGGACACTTTCCTCTCTTACTATTCCACAGAATGATCATGTACACATTGTACAATCGAAATGACCATCATTTGAGTTTTGAAACTACGTCAAAGGTTATGTCCATCACTGTAAATGTGGGCTGTACCCCAAAGTGATTTAAAGGACAAGAGAGCAAAGGGAAAGAGAAATAGAATAAGAAACAAAATACAAACTCAAATTGAAAATTGTCAAATACGAAAAATAAAAACTGATAGCCTAATTATGGGGAAATTGTTGAAACAGAGAACGAAACAAAATTCTTGCGAATTTAATTTTCCTATTAAATTCTTCAAAATATTAAATTGAATTATATTATTATTTTAAATAAATAAAAAAATATGAGTGCACCAAAATATTTTTGTTTAATGCGCAAGGAGATTAAGTGGCACAAGCAAACCACAATTTTTTTAATACTCGAACTAGCAAAAAGGGATGTGAAAAGTAGTTCATCTTGATAAAATATGAAAAACAACCCGGAAAAGAGTGGAACACAGAACAAAATAATCAACTTAAAGGATGAAGCAGAAGAAAATACTCCAAAACCACATATCCGATGTGCGATAGGATCGTGCTGATAAACTCTCGGGGATAAATTATTATACCGTAATGTAAAGTATACATTCTATATTCACCATATTCATTTCTTTACCCAATTTAGTTAACCCGTCTGTTCCCTAGTTGAGAAAATAGATAAAATGGTGGATTGTACCCGGGAATGTGAAGGTTAAATCCCCGAAAGTAAATTCCAACACAACTTGAAACACGATGACAAATCGCATTGGGAAGTGAACTTCATTTCCTTTCGCGACACACACACAAACTTAATGTGTGCATTCACACACACATCCAAAATGCAAAAGCACAAGATAAAATAGATTTGTTAGAAAAGCGAGCGCACGGCAAAATAAAATAAATGTCCCAAATTTTACATTATTTAAATTTATATAACATTTAAAATTATTAGATTTAGTCCTTTAACTTTTGAAACGAATTTAAATTTTCTTTTTTCTTTTCCACATTTTACTCTCGAAACCAATAAATTCATTTCGTCTGCACACGCACTTAACATTTCACCATAATTTAATTTAAATTCCTTCTTATCTTGTACGTTTTTTTCTGAATTCGCGTTTTAAAATTTTCAATGAAAAAATCCGTAAATACCCAAAGTACTGAAACCACAAACGGAATAATAATATTAAAACTTTTACAATACACTCACATTTAGACTGACGAATTCAGAACTCGAATCCATATCACAAATTACTAAATAATAATTCTAATCTTCTTCGAAATTCTAGGAAAATGATTTCAAAATATACAACTGACATTCTTTAGTAGAATTGCAAATGCAAAAAACGGATCGAAAAAGTCAAGGAATTTACACAAAATAAAGAAAGAACAGATGAACGTATGAAAATGTTGACGGTTGAGAAGAGAAAGAGCGAGTGAGAGAATTGTCCGAACCAAATCGAACCAGAATCGTGATACGCATTTGTAGGCAAAAAAAAGAGCAGAAAGCAAACTAAAAAGCAAAAGCCAACAACAACAGAGAAAAATTCTTTCAAACAGATTTAAGAATTATTATTCTGTATTTCTCTCTGACTTTCACTTTCGATCTATTCTTTTCACAATGAGCGAGACTGCACTGCACACAACCAACAAACTGCTAAAGTGTTTCTGTGCAATATGTCACGGCAAGAAGAAAACCGACAGGGCCAAAGACGAAAAATAAAAATGAAAAATGCAAAAGTAGAAAAATTGTGGATTTTAATGCAAAAGAATAAATATTATATATTTTATATTATATATTTTATATTTTTTGTGAATTTGAAAACAACAACAAGTCAGTTTGAAATATAGAAAGTATATATTTTGCAACTGTATGTCTTTCTGTGTCTGTAAAATGCAAGGGGAAAAGTTTAAAATGCCGGCGTATCGCCGTTTGTAAAAATCGTGAACAAAATTTTCAACTAACAAAACAGTCAGAGAAGGAAAAATATATACTTTTCCTCTTATTCTCTTAGATAGTCTCAGTTTTTTCTATTGTATTGAATAGTTGTTGTTGTTGTTAGCTTTTCTTCTCTAACAGAAAATAAAGGCGAATCGCAGATCATGGATCGTAGAAAAAAGGAAAACGAGAAAATTATCCATTAAAAATTAAAAGAACAAGAAAAAGAGCACCGATTGAAAATTCTGATAGATGATGTCCGCTAGAGCCTAAACCAACAACAAGAGAGTAGAGCTTTTCATTTCGAAAGACCGCAAAATCGATATTTTCTGCTAATTCAGACAGAAAAAAATCGCCCATTTTAAAGTCCAACAAAAAAGAAACGGCAGCCAAACAACAATCGATTGTTAGTTAGTTGATTTTTGGTTTTGGTTTTGCCGCATTTTTTTTATCCAAGGCTGGCCTACCCTCGCTAACCAGACAAATTAAAAATAGATTTCATTATTATTATTATTATATATTGTGTTGTTTGACTGTCGATCGTGGATTTTTTCATTCTATCTAATCTAGACACAATGGATACAATACAATACACAATACGCTTTTTTGGTACAAATCGATATTTTAGCAAAAATTGGATAAAAGTGAAAGAAAGACAAGATTCTTTGTTTCAACCATTGTAAGGAGCCCCCGCAAAACTTTCGAACATATAACTTTATGCCATAGCTAAGCAGAATGTTATATCTCCGTGATTCTCCATTACATGGCTTCATTTATTATTATGTTATGTTATGGATGGTATTATTCACTAAATCACAAACTTCTCATGCCTGGGAGAGAGAAGTAGTAATATTTGCAAGTTACATTCTGCTGTTTTTTACCCAGCAGAAGCTTCAGGGATTTTGAAAAATAATTCAACAATAAATTGCATTGTAGCAGTAAGAGAAATTAAGTTTCTTTTGCCGATGCATTTTTATTCTAAATTCCTCCCTCCGCTTGTATTTCCTTCATTCTTATTGTCTTTCTCTCTCATTCTTTAGCCTTGCGCCTTGTGTTGAACGCACGTAGCGTGACACGAGACTCGCAAATTAAATCGAATGGAAATGGCAATAAAAAAAATACAATATAATCTACATTAGATTGCAAATGCAATAATCGTAAAAATACGATTTAAATTAATTTCCAACTAAATTAAATGATGGAATAAAATAAAGATTGTGCTGCAGAACTGACTTTAATGAGGAACTAGGGATGTTATTAATTGCATTAATTGATTTATTTTTAGTTTCTAGACTTTCCAGACACTAGACAGAAAAGAAGTAAAATATTTTGTAATTTACAAATTGTTATTTACAAATTTATGAAATTCATTGTAGCACTTGTCAGTGCAGTAATTTTGCCTTTTGCCTTTTGCCTTTTGCCTTTTGCCTTTTGCCTTTTGCCTTTTGCCTTTTGCCTTTTGCCTTTTGCCTTTTGCCTTTTGTAAATCGAAAGACATATATTCAATCATACATATTTTGATGAATGATCTAAACAAATGAAATGAAGTAAATAAATAATCTAAATAATAAATATAATCGCATATAACTAGAATATACAGAATAAATGAATGAAATCAAAATGCCAAAAATTAAATTAATTTCATTCCTGTCCTGTCCCGTACTCTCTCCCCTCTTTTCATCATGCACCGGCAAAGAGGATGAGTCATATTATGCATATTTGTTTGCTTTATTACTTGACTGTGAGTTTCTAGTTGGAATTGAAATTTTGAATTTTAAATTGAAATAAACCACCACACAGTCAGTTTGTCAGTTGTCTGGTTTATTTGCACCCACCACCAAACAGTGAGAGTGAGTTAGTGCGAGAGTCATTATAATATAAATGTGTGTAATAAAAGTCGGTATGTTTGCATATAAAAGGATTGCAATGAGCTGGCTGTTTGACCTTTTGTGGTTTGTGAATATATTCTATGTGTGTCTATGTGTGTGATGTGATTGCACCAATGGAACAAAACCAGTTGAAATATATGAATGCATGCCAAAATATATTCGACTTGGGTGCCAAAGCCATTTTATTGTGTGCCATTATAAGGCAGCAAAAAAACGCGGATGATTTTCACACACAGACAAACAAACAAATATTTATTCTCATTTGCTACACGCACAAACACACTCACACAGACAGACTCTAAATCGAAACCTAACCTAAACATAAACACAACCTAACCTAAAAAGATGTTTGGTGTGATCTTGAACAACAACAAAACATAAGAGAAACGAAATATTTTTGGAAAATTCCAAATCTAATCTTCTTTCCTTGTTTGCCCCCTGAACACCAAATTGAGAAGCCTCAGAAACATCAAAAGGCCAAATGAAGGAAACCCCCACAAATTGGTTCAATAATAAATATATTCAATAATAGACAACACCAACCAACCAACACCAACCAACCAACAACAAGAATGGAAAGCAATTTTAAATTTTATAATTTAAAGGAAGAAAATAGAATTTATAGATTTTTCCACACTTTATCGAGGGAGCGAGACCTATTGAAGAGACCTAACGAGAGAATGAAGAAAACGAGCAGATGGACGACCAAAAGAAATGACAAAGGCTAATCGAATGAGTAATTGAAAATTAAATAAAAAAATATATAATTCAAGAATTATTTTAGATTTAATTCGAGTTTTATATATTTTTAATATACAAATAAAACTTATATGATGTTTAGAGAAAGTGAAAATGAGTCTTTGATTTAAATATTATCATTTTTATCTGTTTTTGCAAAATATAAATCGATTTGTGCTTATGACAAGAAACTCAACTTCGAATTCCATTTGCATTTGAGATTTCAAATTAAATTTAGAGAAATAAAATATATATTTTGTAAATATAATATTCCTTAAAAACATTTCGAGACAAATATTTTCTGATTTGAAATTTATGAAGAAGAAAAAATATCTTACTTAATAAAATATTGAAATCAAATTTTCACGATATATTAGAGAAAAGTTGAGTTTTCTAATGTGAAAAGTGAAATCAACATTCTCGAATCGAGATCGAAAATGATGCAAAAACATAATCGACATTTCCTAAAAGTGTTTGCATGTTTTTGTTGTTTACGGTTATATTTCGATCATTTTTGATACAAACTGGCAATGTTTGAAGACCATAAACAATTTTGTAATTCCGAGAATTCTTAAAGTTTGATTTTAGTGCAAAATCATACGATTGACCAAGAATTTTAAACTGAAAGTCCGAAAATCAAACTCGATGTCAAAATTTTGTCTGTTTTTCTTACGAATTTTGCTGATTCGTAAAGTCCTCTTAATACCTCTCTTTAAATGCTAACTACAAAAAAGTGATTTGTTTGTTGTTGCAATTTCTGTTTCTGTAAATCCACGATGATTTTTCCATTTCGATTTCAGGATTAATTTCCTGTTTCTGTATTTGCTCAGAAACGAAACGAAAATAGTAACAAACCCAAAATAAATCCAATCGCAAATAAATGCTATAGTTCAGGTAAATACTGAGAAAATAAAACGAAAATTGCGAAACGTCACTTAGTATGTAGTACGTACAATGTAGCAATGCGTAATGCAATGTTAATTTCGCAAGAACAAGAAGAAGAGAGGAAATTCGAATACACCCGTGATTGACTACGCAAAAAAATCATCATCCTTGTATTATTATTATTATATCCTATGCCAATCAATGATTTAGAAATAAAATTCGTGTTTTGGATGCACAACAAAATGTACGTTGGTATATTATATTATTACAATTTTGCCCGTCAATGATTGATAAAGTAGATTTTTTTACAAGCAGAATGGAAACACAAATCTCGTTTTTCGCTTGTGATTACTACGAGATGAGCCTACTTTGTATGCATGCTGTCAATGGCTGCTCACACGAACACCCTGATGAAGTAATATGCGTAGTAATAATAATAATACTAATACCAAATGGAGATGAAAAACTGCCATAGCTGAAAAACGGCGTAAAAATAGAGATGTTCTGGGTAAAGAGGAGATGTTCTCACTCGAGAGTCACTCATGTACGAACACATTTACGGAATCGGTCCAGAAACACAAGAAAAAGAAGATTTGAATGCTAAAAGCAAAAGTAGTAGCATAGTATAATATCTCACAGTGCCATCTAAAATGTACATACAAACACCAAAGTGCGGCGAAAGATAGATAGATTTGATCTCGCACACAACACTCACGAGTCTAATGGTGTTTCGTGTTTGTTCACATTTTCGAGATAGCGACAACGAAACCTTGGCATTCATTTCTCTTCAGATAAATATACGTAGTATAGCAATGAAGTTTTCTTTGAAACACTTTTACGAATCTATCATAGCAACAAAATTCTAGGCCATTGGAAGAAAGGGGGAATCCCTTTTTTGAATCGACTATTCTATTGGGTTGTGTATGCATTCATTTTGGTCCTGTTTTGGCGTGTGAGTGTGCAAATCATCATGAGAAGGCACAAAATATATTGAGAGATCAGTTCATAGGGGGATAAATCAAGGCTCAAACTGAAAAGGCTCCACTCACTTTTTTTTGTATAACGTTGAACCCAGACACGCGAATCTTGAAAGACAATCTCATTTCTTTCTCCCTGCCAGCATTTCAAGCATCTACTATGAAATATATTCAAACATGCCAATAGATCAAACCGCCAGTTTTCATTCATACTGGCGCCTTGTCTCTTTTCTACTATCATATTTTGAATGGATAGATTGGCGGCGAAACGATTCTCTCTGTCGATTTGCGTCTTCACTCATACAGATAAGTGCTTTTATAAAATGTAGAATGAAAACAAAAAATAAAATAAAAAGCTATTGATCTGTACAATGTACAGTGTACATCATGATTCATTGATGCAATAACCAAGAGACCAAGGAGAAGACGATGATGATTCCAAATGATTAAAACATTAAAATATTAAAATAATCAAATAATTCAATTATTTTTTAAAAATTATCAAATCTTAAATTATTATGTAAATCTAAAACAGATAAAAAATTATCGATTTGCTATTTATAAAAGACTTTGAAGTTTTTGGACTTAAAGTTAGCTTACTTGCACAACATTTTTTACTTTAAATCATTAACTCGACATTTTCAAGTGAATCACAAAATTTAATTAAATCACACTTAAAGCCACGTGTATTTTTTTGTACTGAATCCTAAATTAACGATTCACATCAAAATTGGCCATTGAACTTGGGACATTCACAAAAACGTGAGTAAATATTTTTGTTTGCGTTTTGCATTTTATCACCAATTGCGTAATGATAATCAATTACACAAAATTAAATTAAAATTCCACGGGACGACTTAGATCGTAAAGAACGTATCTCTAATCTCGAATATATACGAAACAATAAAATTTGTGTATATTCCAGAACATCTCTTCAAATAGTCGAAAACACAACAAACAAACAAAACCCATAAAATTAATGATAGATCTTGTGATGTGAGTGGGGATGCATCATTTGCAATGAAGCATCTATTATTCCATTACGCAAGAATGTTTTGTATTTAATTACAATTTGATGCTATATACGATCTCTGTATTTACTGACCGATTACCGAGTGAGTCTGTATTGGACACATACATTCTGTGGTGGCCATTGAATTATTTACTCTTTTAATTAATTTAAATTAAATTACTATGGACTATGTAGAAGTAGAATGGAAACAAAATGTCGAGCGAATGATAAATTGTCGCACATTCCCCTCGTATTAACCATTTGAATGATTATTTATTTATTCTCGCTTCGAATTGTATCGAAGATAATTTGCAAACTCAAATCCCCTACCCTCTAAAAAAGAAGCGGTCACTTTCTCTCTCTCCCTCCGTGACAGCAATTAATTTTGAGTTTTTTTAATGTTGTGCAAAAACGATGGATCTTAGGAATGTTTCTCTCAAAAATTGTCAATCTGTCTAAATGAACGGAAAATTTGTGTGCTAATTGAATATATTATGAAAATTTAGATTAAAAACAATTTCCTGTTAACAAACTTAAAAATTCTACTCTATTTAGAAAATTGTGAAAATCATAACATAAAATATTAACAACAAAAAAGTTCTGTGAAAAGTACAAATTATTATTTTCTATACGTAAATAAAAATATTTGATATTTTTATTTGTGTTTCTATTTTCGCAATCTTTAAAAGAATTGAAACACAAAGATTGAGTGCAAAGTGATTTTTCAAAACTGTTCAAAGTGACATTTCTCTTGGACTATTGGGAAATATTTTGTGTGCAAGTACGTCTGTGAGTAGGTAGAGTAGAACGAGTGGGCCAACAAAACAAAAGAAATCCGATTTCACACTCAACTAATAATAACGTGAATGCATGCATATACTTCACTCCAGTGCATTTTTACAACGTATTTTAGAATATAAAATGCAAGAAATAAATGTAAAAATGGGGACCACTTTGGCTGCCAATCAAAATATTAAAGTAAAGTAAGCTGTCTGCGTGACTAACGGGCGGAGGGAAACAAAAATAAACGATGGGAAGAAAGCGCAAATGGATAGAGAGCGTCGCGTCTCGCGTCTCTAATTGCCCAGTCAATTCCCATCAGGGGATGATAGATATAATATCGCGTTATCATAGTCTCACGTCATCGGACCCAAACGTTAGAGAAACAAACGTAATCAGTGAGCAATGAAAAAAAGAAAAAGAAACATGAAAGAAGGAGGAAATGATATCATCTTTATAGATTTGTAGATTGGCTCACTTACTGTCACTTATGCCAGTTGTGTTGTGGATCATCAGTTTTGTAAAATATAGACCCAAAAACCACAAACAACACAACCAAATTGGCCAATCTCTTCCTCTCTTTCCCATTTTCTACACAGTCAATTTGTTTTCGATTGTGTCACATAGGTAGTACATTTACAACTAGTTTTACACGACCAGACCAGAAACAAACAAAACAGAAGAGGAGCCAAGATAAATTATGCTTACTTTTCACAACTATTTGTCTTGCCACAAAATAGGGAAAATAAGACAAAAATCGAGCGAGACAAAAAGACTCCAAACCGAAACAAATTGTCTCAAAAAAGCGCGCGGTTATTTTCTTGCAATGCATGACAAAATCGAGAAAGAAAGATCGACAAAAAGGGCCTAAAAATACACGAAACAGCTTGCACAATTCTTCATTGCAAAAAAAAACAATGAATTCTATCAAATATACGTGTCTGGAGCCACATGTGGCACACAAACTATTGGAATCATCCGATATAATACCACAAAAAGATTAACATAAAATTTAACTGACTAAAAACACCATTAAAACTCAAACAGTAAATTATACTTTTGATCCACATTTTAAATAGCAAAATTAGAAATTTAAATATGGCTTTTCCCAATTCATTAAAATTCAACCAAACTTTTTATTTGTTTTTATAAACAAAAGTAGAATAAAGTCAATAACAATTAACTTCCTCATTGTTCGACAACAACAATATAAAAAAATCGCCTAAAATTATAATTCATAATTAATTATATTTGTTCATCATTAAAAAGTGATTAATTTTGAGTAGTTTAATTTAATACTGAAACGTTGAGCAAATAAAATACCAAATTAATTAAATATTAATCTCATTAATATTTACTTTCACTGCATATAATAAATGTTATTAATTTAAGGATCGAATAATTATTGTTTCTACAAATGGAAATGTCAGGAACAAAACACAATTAAAATTGTGAGATCCACTTGTGTGGGGGCCACATGTGTCAATATTTTCCTCGTTTCCTATTTGTCTTGTCTTTCCTCAACACAAATTAATCAAATAATCGAATTGTTAGGCAATTCCAGAAGAGAAAGACAAGAATAAATTGAAATGAAAACATAAAATTGTGCCATGCCAGCCAAGAAATTGATGCTTATTTTGCATAAATTGTTGTATGTATCATTATTTGTGTGTGTGTACAAAAGGGGAAAGAAAAAAGTGAACAAGCCAATTTGATTGTGTATGTGGGGACACACAACCAAATTGTCAAGCAAATGAACAATGACTGTGTATGCGTTTGTTGAGCAAATAGATCGAAAACAGACCAAAACCAAATGAATGAATATATGATATCAATTTGTAATGGAAAGAGAGGGTACAAGAGATGAATTAGCATCGTATCTCTCTTCTTCCTCTACAAACGAGTATTGACACAACTCGGAGAACCCAAATCGAAAGTTTTCCCCTTTTTCCTGCCGTTTCCTCTTCACAAATTGATACTTCTCGTACTATACGACTATTCTTTCTTAAAGTCTCTAAACCATCCTGCTTGCATCCACAAATGCACACAATCCATTGATCTAAAAGCGTGTGCAGTTTCTTGTGGTCTTCTCTCTCTCTCTCTCTCTCTCTCTCTCTCTCCCACTCTTTCCCTCTCCCGGATCCATTAATCGACTTTAGTATTATAATAAATTGTTCTCGACAGACAAACAAGCGAGCGAGCACACAAGAAAAGAACACAAGAACAACGG
Organism: Rhizoglyphus robini; assembly: GCA_023373905.1. Lineage (NCBI taxonomy): Eukaryota > Metazoa > Arthropoda > Arachnida > Sarcoptiformes > Acaridae > Rhizoglyphus > Rhizoglyphus robini. The sequence goes on along the minus strand of JAKIJQ010000074.1, from coordinate 153,235 downwards.
CGGCGACAACAAAAACAACAAGAGAACCAAGACCACTGAACCGACCAAAGACGATCGTACAAGAACGTAAAAATAAAGTAGCTAATGCATGTAAGAAGAGCTAATTTGCCAGTGACAGCATTTCGATTGAGAGTTTGAGAGAAACGACTTGACTGACGACCATCAGTTTCACTCTGTGTGTATAGATTGAGGGTGAAAGCCAATCAAATCGAAAAGTATTGGCCAAAAAGATGCACTTGACGGGTATGGGAATGAGTGAAGGAGAGAGGGAGAGAGAGAGATGGACAAATTGAAAGGACCTCACAAGAAAAAAGAACCTATGTACCAATAAAACTGGTAATTATTCCTTGGAAATGCACACAAACACAAGCTGAGGCAAAAAAACAAAACCAATCATGTCAAGTGGATGTTGTCAATGTTGTGGAAATGTTGTGGTGATGGTTGTGAGCTTAGAAGCTAGCTTAATTAGCTCAATCATGAAAAAGGAAAAACGATATAACGTCAGTAATGAGTAAAAAAAGTTTACTATTCTTAGAACCCGGTACAAGAACTGTTTATTTGAGACGTACTTTCTTGTGGGTGGATGACTTTAGTCTTTTTATCGTGTCGTGTGCAGTACGTATGTTCAAATTAGTAGTACTGCACTTTCTCACGCTTCACTAAACTAAAGAATGTTCATATGTGGTTTTGGTGGTTTGACGAGAAAATTAAATTAATTAACACATAAACGAATAAGGTCGCTACTTCTACTTCTACTAATTCGTGATTAATGATGACTTTGTTGATTAGACTGCAAAGGGTTGTGAACCTTATTATAAGGTACATTGATTTTACGCTTGATAGAATGGTTCACATTAGCTGAACTATTGACCATTCGACTGAGCTATGATTTATGATGAATTTATAGTAGTTACAAGATGAATAAGTAATAAAATTTAGGGGGAACAAACCTGAATTTCGTCCAGTCGCCGGCGCTGGAGACACCAGTGGAACGTAAATGTTGAGATACAGACAGTCCTCGCTCTGATTGCCCAACATTGGTATCAGCCTCCGTAGATACTCAAACCGGGTTCGAGTCATTCGCTTCAGTATTTCTGACTCGTTTTGTGATCTCATCGCTGCGAGATTCACCTCAGGAATGCGTTGAGGACACACGGGTGTTGGCTTATTTGCAAGTCGAATGCCACGCCAGTGAGTTGGCGTTACTGGTGGCATAAAACGAAGACCGCCGGTAGGGGAGTGGCGTATGGCACTCCAAGATATGCCTCAATGTCGGGAAGTTCTATTGGAGACGATGATGAAGATGAGGATGATGAGGTTTGAGCAGTACGGCGTGATGATAAAGTGGAAAGTTTGACTAAATTGCCCTTGAGTGAGCCATATTTGGTGGTAACAGTACGAGTGGACAGTGTGATCGACTCCGATGAGAGTGTCTGTACAAGATGGGATGTGCTTGAGGCTGTGGACGATGACTGGTGATATGAAGTGACCAGTGATGGAATGACCAGTGAAACTATCAGGTATAACACAAAAACACACAAAGGTGATGATGATGAGGACGAGGACGATGACAAACACTGACGATGATGATAGCGACCCATTGTGATGGTCACTGGATCGAGTCGTGGTCGACAGAGACGCTTACGAACTTTGCACATTTTGGCCAAATGAGACATGATGGCCCAACCGGAAGATGTAACAAAAAATAATCATCAAAAATCACGAATGGAAAATTATATCAATTACAAATCAAAGAAGCGGCTTAATGATTGACCATTAGTGAGTCGACTTTAGTAATGATGATAGTAACTTTTAGAATCAACACAAACTCACAGAAAGATTCAATAAATAAATCATGAAACTACTTCATGCCAATAAAAAATTCTCTCGATTCAATTGGCTTCATCAATTAAATCAACGAAAAACCATTTCAAATAAACACACAAACTCAAATGATGATAGTCATTTCCAACATAAAAGTTTGCTTTTTATATGCCTTTTGCCTTTAATTGAGTAGTTTTCCGTTTGAATTTGCAGACCGATGATGATGATGGGAGCACGAGTATAGCAAATGTTTTGAATCCAAAAACAATTTTGAATTGATCAAACAAACAAACAAACAAAAACAAACTAAAATAGTCAGTCAGTAGTTAGTATTAGTATTGGAATTGAGTGACATTAAAATGTAATTAAGAGGAATACGAAATCAGATTAGTCGAGAGACGATCAGTGCTGCTGCTACTGTCGAGGGGCTGATGAAGCCTGGGAGATCAGTTACGGATCAGATCGTTGCCAAATTTGGCGTGATGGCGGACGTTTTACTGATGCTGCTATGCTCTCTAATAGATTCTAATCTGATTACTGAAACACTGTCTGGGTCCAGGAAGACGGAGAAGAAGATGAAAGAGGAAAAAAGTGATGATGAGAGCGAAGCGAGGAGAACAAAATATTAGAAGGAAGTGTTTCGTTGAAGGAAAAAGACGTGTGACGAACGACCGTTCGAAATGTACGTGACCATGTGAGCGAGCACGAATAAATCTGTATGTAGGGAAGTGATGGTTGTGGTGAAGAAGACGAGATGATATGTGAGTGATGCCGTTCACAAATAGCGTACACGCACACAATTGATTGATTCAATTAGTTTGCCACACACAGTTTGGACAATGTCGAGTGAGTGAGAGAGACGAACAAAATAGGAGAAGAACAAATTCATCAAAAGATTTCGTTTTCGTGATGATGATTATTGGTCGATGATTGCGGTTTGATAGTTCTTTTGGGACGATTTTATTGCTTCTTTGATTTTTTCACTTCACTTGACTTCCTGTTCTGTTGTAAAACATACACACTTCAAAATTAGGTGTCTTTTTGGTGTGGTCTATTCACAAATACAGTTACTCTCTTTTAAAGTTCAAACGACGATCCAACACGGAACACGATTAATGACTGCTGCAACTGCAACTGGATAGAAAAAAGAGAAAAAACCAATTACCAAAAGTGAAAGGAGAAAGTGTTGTAGTAAAAAGCCTACTATAGTAGCAAACCCACTCACACACTCGACCAAAAGTGTGGCAGAGTTGGTTGGTTAGTTAGTTAAAAATTTAAACTGTAATATAAATTGGAGAAAAAATTCCAGAATTTTATTATGTTCCAAAATGAACAGAGTCAAGTGAACGTGGAAAAAGTGTTATATTGTTGTGTTTTATTATTAGTTGAGATTTTAATAAAAAACTAACAGAGAGTTTCTGAAAAAAGTCAAGTACTAAGATTCCTTAAATCTTTAATTTTGTTGAATTACCAAATCAGTAAAATGTTTTAAAATAAAATACTCAAATAAAAAAAACAATCGAAAATATATTTGATCAAACAAACACAAAAACATAGCTACATTTTGTGCTGTCATAATGGTCATTAGCAGATAGATTATGAGACCAACACTAACCATAGAATAGAGAGATAGAGTATAAGGTAACGTGATGCTGGACTAAATTGACCAAACCGAAATTGTGTCAGAAACAGAATCGTGTTATGAGCGAACTAGAGCAGAGAAGAGAAAAAGAATATGCCGAGAAGATGAAAAAGACACTCGATCAAAGTGACACTTTGCTGCAGAAGCAGACAGAAAAGAGAGGGAAAGAGAGAGACGAGAGAAGTGAGGTGTTTAGCCAACCACAGGGAGAGACATTTTCTATTAATTAAGCGAGAGAAAACAAACAAATACTCCGAGCAAACATGAGACTCAACGGTAGACAAACGGTAAATGCACTGGAAGTGAAAAAAAAGAACAATCGATTGTGTGGTGAACCTAAAAGTGAGCTTCTCTGCAAATATTTTTACAAATACTTTGAATGTCTAGTAAGCAACAACGTTTCCGGTCATAAAAATTTCTATATTTGATTGTCATAATTAAATATTCAAACAAAAATGGTCGTGGAAAATTGTAAAAAATAGAAGGGACACTTGGTAGGTAAAAGTCAACAACATCAAGGCGTGAGTGAAGAATGCAAATGAAGCCATCATACACACATTCTGTAGGACAAACTTGGAACAGACACAATAACAACAAACAAACTCAAATATGAAAAAGGCTCAATCAATCAAAAATGTCCCCACACAGCGCCAACATCACTAGACACACAAGAGCCAAATGTCACGGATCGGAAAGGAAAGGCAGAGAAGTCCACAAACTCAAAACAGTTTATTTCACGGCAAGGAGAAAACCACAAACCCAACGGGAAAACTGTGGAACCTTTGCAATCAAACAACACTAGGCCTGTGCCTAGAACAACAATCGAACCCACGGGGGAGGCGGCACACAAGTCAATCAATGACTAATCGACATCAAGTCGATCTAAACAGCTCGGGTTGCGATTTACGGGAAGACCAAACACAGGGGACTCGAGAGGACCGTTCAAACGGGAAGCCAAGATGAAAACCAAGGGCGTTGGAGTCGGGCGCGATGACCAATTCGGGGCACTACGGACTGGACCGGAAACAACAGAACTCGATTCAACAGACACAAGTCAGCACAGACAGGACATAGAACGGGAACCGAGAGCGAACTGGATCAACCAGTGGACACTCAAAGTTGGTGGTTCAGAATGATACAGCATTCGGGCGGGCGCATCCTTAAATATGGATCTGGGACAAAGGGAAGAAGGCAAGCTTAGGGACGGTACCGGGCCTTACCCAGCCAGTGATTGGTTGATCATACAGAGTGGACACGGCAACGGTGTTAGGTAGAATAGTTCGAGACCGACTGCAAGGAGGCGGACTATCACGAGGTCAAAAAGAAGAAGAAGAGAAAAAGGGGGGTTAACCTGTCACCCCTAGTCACCATCGATGAGAACTTCGAATACAAAACCCAAGACCGTGGGACCGGGATTGCTAAAGCAATAAAACTGTCAGGACCAAAGATTTACCGTTTGCGTTGAGGCACCAGTTTGCCTTTAATTGACCATAGAGAACGCCGCTCCGGGCTAAACACATGTGTCTTCTCTCGACCATCGGTACGAAGCGTATACGTGATCGAAGCAGTGCTCGCTCCTCACCCGTCGGTGTAACCCGATACGAATCAATCGACCGACCGACGGAGCTGGCCCTTGCCAGCGCAATGTCTTCTCGCACCACCACCGTGGTGCCATTAAGCGCTCGCTCGGCAACCATCATCACCGAGAGTGGGAGAAAGGGAATGAGAGGAAGAGTGGAGGAGAGGGGGAGAGAGAGAGAGAGAGAGAGAGAGAGGGTGAGGGGGCGAGGGTTCCCTAATAATTATACCGACCAACTAATTCCTATGAATTCAATCAAAAGGTCATTAAGGTCATCAATGTGTCTCGTCTGCATAGTGAATTCGGACAAATAGAATGTGCACAATTGTTTGACCAGCAAACAGTCCAATAGACCCGCGCTCACGATCAAAAGAGTATCAACGGTGCCGGCTGCCAATACTCTCCGATCGCCGCAATGTCCAAGTGCCATTTTACACCCATCAGGTCCATTTACCGGTACTCAGGTTCCACCTGCTACCTGTTTATGAGACATTAGAGAGATCAACTCACACTGAGGGAGAGCTTCACTGTCACACGTTGACTTTGACGCTGGGCGTCACACCAAACTCTAATGAGCTTTCGGAATAGGAAAATTTTGGTTAGAATTCTTCTTGATGATGAAAAATTTAAAAATGTATGATAAAAATAGATTCCATAACTAGAAAAATTTTTATTTTAAAAAATTCAATTATGTTTTATTCCGGAAACTCTTTTGTGTGCGTCGGACCTGTTGGAAATTTACAGTAATAATACTAATTTTGGAATTAAATTTACAAATAATAATGATAATAATTTCAAACAAAAAAACTACAACCATAAATCAAAGGTTAATGTACTCTAAGTAGTTTCGAGTTTCGGGAATAAATATTTCGTTCATTTTCAAACAAAAAATAGATTTATGAGTGTTTTGAATCAAAAACAGCAGCATTTAACAAAAATTCTATTTATAAAACCATTAAGTTGAAATCGAAAGAGGAAATATTTTTTTTATCAATTAACGTGAAATTGAGCAAATCTACCAAAATGTAGCGTTTTCAATGATTTTGTAGACATTTGAAACCCAAAAAAAACTCAATTTCAAGGCAATATACGTACGTGTACTTTTGAGGACAATAATTGGTCCTGTTTTTGTGATAGTTATTTGGGGGGTTTTTATTTTGTCTAGCTTATAATTTAGGAGAACCGCTACTATTACTACTACTTTCAATGAATGTTATGTTACATGATTGGAATTGAAATAGTGTTTTGGGTCTAAATGTAGAAAAAGAAGAAATTGAGATCACAACTTGTATTCGTTTTATATAAAAAGACTCCTTTTGATATCTCCCAAATGGTTTCAAATTTTCTAGTTCACCAGCGATCAAGAGTGAGAGAAAGTAGAGGGGCAAAAGGGAAAGGGAGAACTTGATCGCATTGGTTCGCTCGTTTTTTCCCAATGATTAACTCGCCAGACCAATAAAAGTACGAGAGTGTCCAATCGCAATCGTATACTATGAAATGAAACCAAAAAGTACACGAGAAAAAAAAGAAAAATTAATTCCATTTTATTTTATATAAAATTGGAAATCCAAACACACTCAATGCATTTGGGGACAACAAATACTATAAAATGTATAAATGAACATTTCGATAGATGTACAAACATTCTAGTTAACTAAACTGACCAAAAGGCGTAAAATGCATAGGAATTTGCCTCTATCTTTAGTGAAAAAAATACAAGAAACCCTAAACTTAAAGACGAAATTGGACCAGTCAGAAGCATCGTCTGCTCGATTGACTCGATTAGTGGCTCGATTGGGTTCATAGAAAAAATTGAACCAATTAACTTAAACTCAATCATTTGAAGGACACAAAAGGTCTTGCTTTACTTAAATTAACTTAATTATTTCAAAATCATCTGAAAGTCTAAAATATTATTATGTTTAAATTAATTTCGAACACAAAAAAGTTAATACTCATTTCCCCAACTTTAGTTATCTTCTGCAAATCTCAATTAATGAAAAAATTCTTTTATTCTAGGCACATTCTGTATGCGGATCTCTAATCTTTCTGTTCACACTTTTTTGAATTGATAATTAAATTTTATATTTTTATTAGTAATTTAAACGAAAAATAGAAATAGAGACTTTCAACAAAAGGGGGATAATTAAATAATCTATTTTCGAATTTTAATTTAGGGCAAAATAAAGAAAAAATTTGATTATATTTTGTAATTTGATATAGTAATTATTTTCTGAATTTTATATTAATTAATTTTAAAAATCGAATAATTTAACTCAAATCGAGCACAAATTGAGAGTAAAATGAAGCAAAAAAGAACGAATAAAAAACAGAAAAATTTTGCCTTCGAAGGACCATAAAAACTTGAACATATAAACATTTCAAAACTTTTCAATAATAGATAAAATTAACAATTAATAATTAATTGCTCGTAAAAGCATTTTGTCTCTGGTAAGTCAATACTACACAAATACATTTGTACTATCGTTTGGAACTTTCTTTTAGAAGATTTTTCCAAGTAAATTCAATTTGTAAAATAAATATATAAAAATAAAAATAAATCCATAAATACATTAAAATCGTCCATCTCTCCTGTTAATAATAAAAATATAATATCAATAAAGAATATCACCCTGAAACCAGTGAGAGATTGAAGAAAATTGCACTCAAGTACACAAAAAGTAAATTGTTTTTATTGATTTCCATCTCTCATATATTATAGAACAGAACAAGGAATGATATCTCATATGACAATAATAAATCAACGATATGAGGATTATACAGGGTGGTTATTTTATTATGTCGGAGCGTGATTCGACCAATAGAATCGACGTATATAGGCAAAATTAAAGATAATACCAAATCGAATCTATCATCATCATTATGGTATAGTTTCTATGTCCCGTATTGTTGTTGTTGGTGGTGTTCTGTTGTGTCTGGCCATCATCATCATCAAGTCAAGTCTCAAGTCTCGAATATAAGATCTCGATTTGAGATGTGAGCGCAATGACGAACGAGAGACGAGATGTATCAGCTTGAATTGAATTTACAGCTGCACAGACACACAACTGAGTGAAGACATTGCGATCGTGAAAGTGAAATTGTCGACATGAGATTGAATTTAATATGTTTAGATTCGAATCGAGAAGTGAGTGAGAGAGTGAGAGAAGTGAGATAGAGCAAACAGACGAAAGTGAGATATGGAAAATTTACAAGTCAAATTTATGTGCTTTTGCACTACTACTAGTAGAGGAATCTATCTTCTTGTTGTATTTCTTATACATTTTTCCTGACTTTGATTCGGTTCGGGTAGAAATTGAGTTAATTTAAAGCATGAGACCAGCCAAACCAAATAAATAAATAAAAGAAAAACTACTAAACTGAATCGCTATAAATAGTTAAGCAGTTTACTGTAGTTGTAAGAGTAAAAGTGAATTAGTGACAATTTAATTAATCGATACTAAGGCTTGCTTATTTATTCAACACTTTCGTTCATCATCATCAGCAGCACTAAAAACGAGTAAAACAAACAAAATCGAAAACTACTTCGAACTTCTAAACCAAATTAAGATGAAAGTCAATTTAGTTTTAATATCTATTAATTAATACACTATACGTTGTATGTGAATGGAAAAGTTGGCTAGTCCGGTTGAAAGGCTTAATACACGGAAAGATAAAACACTTTATGTTGCTGTTGTTTTTGTTTCATTGAGCCTTTTGGTCCGGGTTTGTTGAACGATAAAACTGGTTTGAATTGCAAAAATGCATCACGGATGTTTAGAAACTTCTACCTTTGAGCAAGCATTTTACTATGCTTCCCTAAAAAACTTCTCTAAACGGATTGGTCGCATCGGGTTCGACCCATTTTGCTCGATACTAATCATGCCGCCCTTTTCCTTCTCTTCCTCGCAAATACAAAGCGAGAATTATCAATGTATTTTTCCATACACATTTTCAATACTCAACTTGTGCTTAATTCGCTAAATTTTTTATTATTTTACGTTTCAAATAAAAAATAAAAATAATGTGCACAGCAAAAGCCCAACAAGCTTATTTTGCAGTGTACAGTGCAGTGAAGTTTACTGTGTGGTTTTTTTCATAGCCCTTTTGGGTAATATTGTTTTAATCCTTTGAAGAATTTTTTGTTTTACCATTTATTTTGTTTGTTAATTGACTAGTTTACTACGTATGTGTTGAAATTGTGCTTTAGTAGGAAAAAGTGTTGTCGTCGACATCAAAGTCGACAGACACCAGACAAGACTGGAACTTGGTGGGGTTTTTTTACTGTCTGTTAAATGGAAATTATTTTTGTAATAAAATTTGGATGTTACAATTTATTGTCCAAATAAAATTAAACAAAATTGAACAAAAAAACATCTCTTGGTCAATGTTTATTTTATTGTTTGAAAAAATAAACTACAAATTAAAAACTTAAATCTCAGTTATTCCCAACCCATCAAAGTATAGGTCTCAAATAGATTCAGAACGAAAAAATCATTTACTTGTCAGATTTATATATTTATTTGGAAATCTATATTATGAACATTGTACAATGTCGTACAACCAAAACTAATGTACGACTTGTCAAGTCCAAGATGAGTTGTGGGGGGGACGAGTTGACAATTTTTCCAGGAATGAGTATGCATAACAATAATGTTGGGAATAACCCAACCCCGAACAAAAAAAACCTAAAACCCAAAGTTTTTCCTATACCAAATGGAAAATTATCCATTTGCAAGTCTGTCTGTTCACGATCAGACAAAAAGTATTGGTTGTATGTACAAATAAACAAAATATATATATAGAATAATGCAAATATTACTAGAAGAGGAAAATTTTGTCCATCTCCAAAAGAAAATACAAAAATATGTACAACAACAAAAAGAAGGAGATTGAAAACAAATAAACAAATATGAAAATACGCAACTCAAGCACATATAATATAACCATATAAATATAACCAAAAAAGAAAATCGTTAGTAAACTTTTTTCCTGGAAAGAGAAAAAAGAAAGAGGTCTAATGCATTTGAATATGTATAAGATGAATAAATATTATTACAAATAATAACAAATCAATCAAATCTTGTCAAGACAAATTCAAGGGAAATATATTCCTATAAGAAAATTCCCAACCTTTATTCTTGTTGTTTATTTTTAATTTACTTGATTACTTTAAAAAACAAATAAAAATTTTCAATAAACAAATAAATATCATCTAGAAATATTCTCATTTAAAAACAAATTAAGTAAATATAAAATTGATCATGCTTCTTCCTTTTATGTGAGATAATAATTTTCCGTTTAAATATTTCTCTCTTTTCCCCTTCATCTCTCCAAGTCTTAAAAAATATTCCGAAAACAATCAACCTAACTGTGTGTAATGATAATCATCATCATTTCTGGTCTCAAGCATTTGTTGTTTTATTTTCAAGATGGTGCATTGCAGTGAAGTATATTCCTGAATTTATTACTATGAGCAAAAAACTAAACGTACAAGCGAGAAAATAATGATGATGATAAAATTATTAAATATATATCGTATATAATAAATTTGCATATATAAGACAACTAATACTGGTTCTACAAAAAGGAAAATATAAGATTTAATCAAGAACTGGGACAGCACCTCGAAATAGGCCAAAGGAAAATATAATAATAATGATAATTGCTATATTAATCGTATGTTTTTGCATTTTTTTCATGAGTGACTCTCGCAAAATGGAATTAAAAAAATAAAACTGTGCACCCTTTTTCTAGCAATCGGTTAAAAAGTGTAAAAGTCAAAACATAAACGAATGAATAAAAAAACGGAAAGTAACAGTCAAGACAGTTGACAGTAATGAAGAATAGAATAAAAAGTTGAAGAAGGATATAAAGCAATTAATGCAAATGAAGTTAGTGTTTGCGTGTGCGTGTGTAATAATGACATCAGCATTTAATGAAGAAAAGAAGAAATTTTGTGGAACAAAGCAAAATATGAATGAAGATATTAAGACATTTACGTATAAGACGAACAAAGAGACTTTTGGGGATGGGTGTCTGCACTTTCTTAAGTAGATAAACTAATTTTTGTACTAAATTTTCTTTTCTCTGACCTTTTTAGAAGAAAAACTTTCAGAAATAATCAGAAAATATTTTTCTTATTACAGATTAAGAAGAAATCAAACATAAAAATTATAATGGGGGGCTATTCGTTAATTACGTTATCGGGAAACGAGTTCCTCTTTTGAAAAAATCAAATAAAGCAATTATACTGAACGAACTCATTTATTCTTTTTTTTTGATTGAGTTAAGTAGTAGGAGCGTGAGTTATATATGATCGAAAAAACCATTAAACTAATAATAAATTGAGTTTTACCAAGATTTCTCAATCGAACTTTCTCATTTCGATCCGAAAAAATAAATTGGTTTCATCTTGGTATGTTCAGATATATAAACAAAAACATTTGTACACTTAGGTAGAAATTAGTCCCCCCTCAAAGCTAGTCGGCCAAACATGCAGCAATTAATTAGTCCGTACCGGAACAAATGAATTCCCCCAAGGAATAATAGTTGGTTGATTCTCTCCAACAAACAAAAAACAGTTGGCGCAGTGACAAATTGACTGTGCCCAAAAGACCAAGAAGTAAACATTCCTCAATTGAGCAACATTCCTCAAGTCAAGAAAAGTAAGAAATTGAGTAACTTTGCGCACACAAACAAAATAAGATAAGATAACATGCATCAAATAACAAAAGATGTGATAAAAAGGTCATAAAAATGATAAAAACTTCTAATCAACCTAATTGAAAATGCACTGCATGTTGTTGTTATTGTTGTGTCGATTGTTCATTTCGCAAAGTACGTACTATTCGTATCTTTATCGGAAGTAATATTAATTTTAAAATATTTTTATATTAGTATTATCAAAAGCACTTAAATTATTATGTGAATACTTTCGTTTTATGGGAGGAAAAAGGAGAATATTCCATTAGCATTTTATGTCTAAATTTAAATTTTTTAATATAAATTTTAAATATTTTTCTTATCTTTCTTTGCGGAATTATTTTTTATATAAAACGCGTCTTTTTAAACGATGCTGCGTTATTAAAAAAAATTGCCTATCGCATTTAAAATCTATAACCATTTATTATTGTCATTCCACAAATGAGTTATTTATTTATTTAATGCACGATTCATTGAATCAGTTCAATCAAATGAGTTATTATAATAATCATTATGAAAAATATTAAATAAATAATAAATCTAAATATATCTAATATTAAGAGTAAAAAATAAATAAAATAACTAAAATTTAATTACACAAACAGAACAAGAAACAAAAATCTGGAGATTTGGGCATGTTGAAATTGGAGCTACACAGGAAATTAATATTTTTATTAGAAAATCAATTTTTCTCTTCTCTTGTATAGTATCGAAGTACTACTAATAATAATCCATAGTATATAAGAAGTTAATTTTTCGTATGTTACTTTACTGAACAACTACGCGAATACAACAACAACTGAGAGAGGTCGATGGAAAATTTATCATATTTTGATGAAATTCGTGAACCCCGTGCGTTCTCTCCTTCGTTCTCCCTCAGTTCCTCACGCTTGGAACGGCCCTAGAGAGACTAACCAAGTGATTAAAACGTTATACTGCTGCTGCTAATAATAACAAAATCAGAGAAAAACTCAGAGAAGTGAAGTAAAATGATAAAATTGAAGAAAGAAACGAAAAAATCGAAAAAAGCGATCTCTAGAAGCCTAAGAATAGAAAGAAAGAGAAGAGAAAATTTGAAGGAGAAAACAAGCGCAGAGAAACGCGCCGACAAATTAAAAGGCGGAAACTGAATGAGAAGCTTTACTGGAACAGTAAGAGAGGGGTGAATAGTATACGATGACTAAGTGCAAATTAATTCGTCGAGTAACTAACCAACTATGTAGGCACACACACACACGAAAGTATTGAGCCATGGGCTTAGTTCTGCTAGACTAGTGAATCTACCAAATTAGTCAACAGCAACAAGCAGTTTTTCGTGAACAAGTACGGAAAGTCCTATTGCTTTAGTAGTCAAACTAGTTTAGTGAAATACTTATTCAACTATATATACACGACTGTTTGATCCATTCGATCGTGAGCGAATCAAAATGAGAGAGAAGGAAATGCTTCAAAACAGAAATAAATAAGAAATAATAGATTCGAGACACAAAATTCACTCAATTAATGTCTCGTTACATTAATTACTTTTAATGCTGCTGCTGTTGATGGTGATGATGCTGTTCGTTGTGCTACTGTGTCGTTATAATGTTACTTGAACACTAAAGGCAAAATAATTTTTAATACGCTACACTGAATTATAATGTCAACTTGAGTGAGAGAAGAAGAAGTAGGCTGAATAAAACACAAATCAAAACATCAAAACTCGTGAGCGTAGCACTGTCAAAAATGCACTACTAAAGTGTTTAATGTGTTTTCAATTTTGATTTTACTGTTACAATATTCTTTTCATTTACGAAAAACAAACGAGACTCAAATTTCCGTTGTCGTATATTGGGAAACTCCCTATTTACTATTAAATTACACATTAAACACTCGAGAGATGAAGAAAATGGAAATATGAGAATGTATTTTAAATATAATATATTAAATAAACGTGTTTGATTTGTTAATTTAAATTATTATATTTAAATATGAACAACAGCGGAAATTGAAAGGCAAATTGAGCTAATCAAGTGACAATAAGAGGAGTTGACGTGTTTCAGTTTTGAATTTTTTTTTCATCAAAACCTTTGAGAATAACATTTTTGTCAAACAACAGAAATATTCACAAAAATGCTATCCCAAAGGACATCTCACTATCCTAAAAATACTTTTTTTTGTTATGACAAGAAGGATCCCCTTGTAAGGAGACGCAAATTCAATTTAAAAGAATGTACATTTTTATCATCCTTACCTTTTAAAGTGAAGAGGAATCATTCTTGGAATCCATTTAAAAATTAAAAATCATTTTTTGTTTTTGGGAATGGAAGAAAGAAAGGCACAACTAAAAGGCACAATTCGGTTGTGTGTGTGTTTTGAACTTTTGAAGACGTTTGTGAAGAAACAATTTTGTCAAAATTAATTAAATTTATTGTTTTTCTTGAGAACGCACAAGAACAATAAAGATGATAAAATCAATATTTGAATTATTTTTATTTTAATATAAAATCAAACATTCACACACACGAAACTATATATTGACATGACGATTTAATATGATGATTGATTTTTGTTTCTTTTGGTTTTGGTTTTTTGTACAAAGATGAAATTGAATTATAAAATTGAGGAGAGAGATGAAAAACGATTTGAAACTCAGACACAGACACAAAAATGAAAATTGGGATTTATTGCTTTGTGCAATATGAATTGGATGAATTTGAAATGTTGAAATTGAAACTCCGAGTAAAAATTGATCAGAAAGAATATATTGAACCACCAGCAGCACACGATTGAAACAATGTTTTATTCAAAGTGAAAGCAAAATTTTGAAATATTGGAAAAATTGAAACGAATTTTGAAGTGAGAGAAGAGAAAAGAGCAGAAGGGGCACATGTTTTCACTGCAAACACATCTGCACGACTGAACAGAAGACCCAAACAGTGAGAGATGAGGGTAATCGAGATTCGAGGAGAGAGACCAAGAGAGAGAGAAGTAGCTGCTCTTCTCATTTGTTTGCTTTGCTATATAGCATTTGTTCAAAACACATGAAAACAATTTACTGTTCCATCAAAACGCATACACAAACGCGCGGTATACTGAGAGTCAGAGACACTTGAATTCAAAATACACAAAACAAAAGTACAACTAACCGATTCGACTCATAAAATGGCCGAAATTTTAAAATTTCACATCCAAAAAGGTTCGTATACTTTTTAATATATATAAAAATGACTTTTCGGTTCAAGGATTTTTTAAAGTTAAAGTAAAATATAATACTTGTATGCGAAAGAGTAGAAAAGAACTAGAAAACAATGTCAGAATACAATAAAACGTAAAAAACAAAAACAAAATATCTAATAATACAATAACCAAGACAACAAGAAGAAGAAAAGAACAGAAATGTAATGGAAAAGTAAAATATTTTGTGCACTTAAATATATGTGAATGTTCCGTTTGCAATAAAAGCAAGTTGCGCAATAATCGATTCACATTCTCAATATTACATTATTGAATGAAAAAATAGTATAGAAATATACTTAAATGCCATATATAAATTGACCTACAGAAAGTATTGAGTTCAAGTGGGCTTTTATCTTTCCTATCGGTTGTCTTCACTGCACTGCACTTTCCATTGTTATATGGAAGAAAGCCATGAATTTTTTTTCCAGCGATACTTAAAACCTACTTGAATTGCATAAGAATTAACCCATTTTCTTTTGTTTACAATGTCAATTGACCTGAATTAACGAATGCTCAAATATTTGGTCTGAACTAAAAGCAATTCGAAATGAATTTAGAAAATTTTCTACAAAATTTTCTGCTTTTAATTTTAAATTGTTTTAAATATATGATTGCGACATGATTTATTTTTAACCTTTTTCCATTTAAAAAGAACATCACAAGGATAAAAGAAAACAGTCATAATTGGACTAATTTATTTAAACAGGCTTCTAAGCATTAAATCAAGTGAAGCCGAAAAAATAATGAAAATAATCTAATTTTCGTATACACAAATCTCTTTTCAACTGAATGAATAGCTAATTAGTAATTAGTTAGAAGCTCATGAACACCTTGCAGAATTAGAAATAATAAGATACAAAATGCTAATAAATTACCTAGACTAGACTCAAATTTTTCAAAAAATAAGTTCAAAATAAGTTCAAAATAAGTTCTCATTATAGAAACATTACTAAACGGAAAGTTGAAACTTTTCATCTTTTTATTCTTGTAAAAGCTTAAGAAATATTGAAACGTTACTAGTCTTAAGTGACGCCGTTGGCGTGAAGTCGGAGCGGGAGTATCGCGAGCACTCGCCCTCATCAGTTCAGTCATCGATGAGTCGTCACAGTGCGAAAACACCCAACACGTCGTGCACAGGGATCCTCAAATAAATATGTGTAAGTCTTCATAAAGTTTTTCGTTTGTATTTTTACCGCTGAAACCGGATCAGAAATCAGTTTTGGTCTGGTACTGCGAAATCACGAGTTATCTGATGAAAACCACGATAATGCCACCCATAGATTATGCGGTTTTTAGCTTTATTTCACTTACTTACGATTCCGAATACGGTATTGTGCTATCTACTTAAATATAATCTTAGTCGATTTAATAATCATATTTTGTCATATAAATCAGAAAAATTAATTAGAAAATTAGAGAAACCAAGTGAATATAACAGAAAAAAGTTATGAACATTTATATCAAGTTGTACAGGGAAGACAAGTTTCTTTGATCTAATCTAACCTATCCAAATTCTTCAAATAAACTCGCGATTTCATAGAACTACGTCTACAATAGATTTGGATTCTACAATAAAAAACACATCAGAAAAACTATATGAGAGTTTACAAATTATTTATTGCGGGATTCCTGTACACGACGGGCAAATTGGCTCATTTCTCAATAGAGATGTTTGTAAAATATCACTAATTATTTTTTATCTTAGGCCACCTATGACCTTATGTGCCCAAAATCTAATCAGTTCGTCTACACCGACACCGGAATTTTTGGTAAAATTTCCAGGGCGATCCATTGAACCGTATAGACGCTAGGCTGCTGACAAGCCTTTTCCATTTGAGTCAACGCAGAGTCGTCACTACACTTACTCGCTCGCTTCGCTCGCTCGACGTTCCGCTCCGACAATTAATAACTCACTCTAAATAATGATTGCAAATATTTTTCAATACTTAATGACTTTCTCAAGATTATGAAATATTAAACGAATCGTAATCGAAAGTGGGGAAAATTGCAAAATTGAATCAATTGCACTAGTAATTTAATTGAACATTTTTATCATTTAAGATAATTTGAGATAATTCCTTTAATAATATTTAATAAGTGGCGCCATCTAGTGTACATACAGGAGCAAATTTTTAATCAAACAAAACTGAACTCTGTCTAAAATTGAACTTTAAAAGAACTTGCTATAAAATTAATTTATGGTTTTATTGGGGAGTCCAAGGGGAAAAAAAGTCGTATATATAAAATAAAATGAATTCGAGATAATTTATGCAATGTAAACAAAAACAGAATATTAAAAATTCTTGGAAATGTACACAATGTTAATCTTTAAAATGATAAAAATAAAATGATAAAAATAAAATTTTTCCAGGAATTTAAAAACATGAACTTTTTAAATGTTTTTTGCACTCTGAATTGAGAATCAAATTCGATGATAAATTTAAAAAAGCTTGGAAAATTATTAGTTTTGGGTTTGTTATTGATGTTTATAAACTCAATTATACTCGAAATCACTGGTGACATATATTCCAGGACATACCACACAGTAGAGTACAATAATAATCATAAAACCAGAATCCGGGCTGGAAATGAGAATGTTTTGGCTTTTTCTTTTTGGATTTGATTTTCTTTGGCTATTGAATGGACAATTTGGAACTGGACTCTTCATTTTCGCTTTCAAGATTGGACACACTTACACTCACTGGACATAACACCGAACGTGTTGTGTTTATTAATTTTCGTTTGTTCGTGTATGTTTGGTTTTCGAGTTCGAGTGTAGGACAACTGGAACTGTAGTACAAATTTGAAATAAATTCTGCTTCCTATCTATTGGACAATTTTCCAACTGTGAGCTCTAACATTTCATATCACACTCGCAATCATCAAAATATGATCATCACCATACAATCTAGTAATAATCTACCCAGATATTATATAATTCAAGTACATTCGAGGAGAAGATGGAGAGAGGGGAGCTTATCTGTGTGGATTGTGAAATTGAAGAATTATTATAATTTTATGAAGACCAATGGTGAAAGAATGAGAAAAAAATATTATTAACAATAAAAATAAAACAAGATTAACATCATCATCGTACATAAAATATAGAATGATTTAAGAAAGCTATATAAAATGATTTGTACAATTGTTTTATCTTTGATTTTTTGGGGATTTTTTTGCATCATCCAATATGTTGAGAAAAATTTTGGAGAGCCTAAGCACAAAAAACAATCAAAAATTCAGAAACAACAACCGTGAAACCAAAATCTTGGGAGTTTTGAGGGAATTAAGAAAAAAATCTTAAATGAACTTGTCAGGACAAATGTAAACACTTTTTAATTTTTTCAAGATAATTTAAACATTAAAATGTCTGATCCACGGAAAGTACAACACAATTTCATCATTATCATCATAGATCAGAACTCGGAAATGTACACAGAAAACATAAAGTTTAAAAACAGAACAAATCCTGATTATTCGCGGAAATACAGTTCAAGAACAAAAAAGTGTCTTATCGCCTTTATCAAACAAACAAAAGTAGGTGTTGAGTTTTATTGACTAGATAGATAAATTTAGATAGACAAACACAAGGCTTAACGCCGCGAACTAGTCGCACACAACAGCTCAGGTCTACTACACAACAGGAAAGACAACGTGGTGTGGTGCGGCACGTCCTTAAGTAGGCCCAACTGGGCACTGTCCACAGACGACGTATAATGCTAGGTTCTTCACAGATGAGATACTTCAACAGTAGGAAACAATTTCAAACCCAAAAGTAAAATGCCCAGATTTGCGTATATAATCAAATTAAATTGAAAACAATTCACTATTTAAAGCAATGAACACAAAAACTAGAGAAACATCAATTGATCCAACTTGATTGAGATTGTCCTTTTTTAGGGGACAAGTGGGTTTAAAGTAAACACAAATAAAACAAAACCACAAAACGGCCCTCAAATGGCCGACCCTATTTTAATCTAATTAATTAAATACAGAAATAGAAATAGAAAACAACTCGTGACATTTCTTTTAACAAACCAAACAAAATTGGCTTAACTATTTCTTCTTAAGAATTAATTACAAAAAGAAGACCTAAATCCTTTAGTTCCCAGTTTTTTTTCTTTCTTTTATCATCTAATCTAATTATATTCATGTTCAGAACTACTACTAGCAAATGACACACAATTGGATTTACCAAACGATAAGTGGACAAGATGAAGAAGAATAAGAATTAGGAAATATTGTCATGGCCAAATTGAGGAGAAATTGTGAGCCTTCCTATTTGTGTGTCCACTTCGAATCAAATCAAATAAGAACGGAGTGAGTCAGAGACGAAGTCCGATGATGACGACGACAGACAAAATTAATTATAATGCAATTCGCCAACTCTTCTCCAATTGGGCAATAACCGGACGTACACATTCACCAACATTGGGGATAATCATGGATAATGAGAGTGAGAGTATACTAATACTGTACACGAGAGAGGAAATAATTTCACAATAATTGCCTTGTCCTCCCATTTGAGTGTTGGAAACCCAGCCAAAATTACCAATACCAAAATAAACACTTAAATGAAGGGGGCTCAGTTTGTGTGGATTACTCAATAATCAATAATCAGCAATAAAGTGACGATTTCTCTTCTTCTTTCTTTCTTTATTAGCACAAAACCAAATGTGCCCAAATTAGTAGAAAGTATTTGCACTTAAGTATGCCCAAAGTTTGTTATGGCTCAAGTGATTTACTACTGTTTGACATTGGTCGGTTATTTTTATATCAATCAATTGCACACACACACAACGCACAAATGAAAAGTTATGACCAAAATCATTATGATTTTTTGGGATGAGTGGATTTAAAATGTAATTTTTTATATTTATAAATAATATTTTTGAATATTAAATAAAAAAATTATTGGAGGAGCGACCGCAATCACTCACGCTGAGCGAGCGAAGCGAGCGAGGTGTGAGTGATTGCGGGAGCGACGATATATACCCGAGAAAAATGTAACTTTAGTCATTTCTTGTGAGCAAAAATCCGGGAAAACTACCATATGGATCGGTCTGAAAATTTAACACAGTGTTCTGGTTGGGGCCTAGATGTGCTGTATAGTTTTGGGGGCATATTGGTCAAAGGTCAAAGGAGTAGTGATTTTTAGAAAAATGCCAAATTTTGTATTGAAATGTGTTGTGACCGAGAGTCAACATTGTGTGTGCTCCAGTGTGACAGAGCCAAGCACACGCTTTCCCCCTCACGCCCGCTGTGCGCATTAAAGATGCGCAGTAGCCAGCACACTTAAAGGTGACTCTAAGGGTCGTATGCGGACCATTTGACTTGAGTGCAGGTGTCTGTTGGTGTTTGTTTACATTTTTATACTGTCTTGCTATAATGTCTTGCTGAACTACTTTGATATTGTATTAGATTTATGGAAAGTGTTCCATAATAAACCTCTTGTATGGGCTACTACACTTAACAATGAGACGGAACATGAAGATAAACCCATGGCAATGATAATTGCACAAAATATTGATTCTAAATAATCGTATTCATCTATCTTCTTATATTTAAACCCCGCCTGGCCGATAGTTTAATTTTTATTTGGATTTGTGAACTGAGTATCAATTTTCGATTTTTTTTTTCTTTATTAGACTTTTTGTTGTGATTTTTCTTTGTCGTGCATTGTCATCATAGGTTTTCTAAACAAATACTGTTGCTGTACATGGAAATATGGTGATTCAAGATCATATGGACGGAGAAACAATTAGAGTTGCGGACAGTGATCATATTTGAAGAAGGCGATGTTCACGATCCACATTCTATGATGTTAATCAAAAATTTTTATGTTATCCCAATTGGTCTTAACTAAATGCGATGACCTGCGTACATACGTATGTTCATTGTTTGAATTTCAGATTGATGATGAAGAAACAAATTAGATTAGTGTTCTCATAAAGCAAAAGTAAACTTTCAAAAATGACGATTTGTTAGAATAAGCAAAGCTGAGCAGTTCAACCTTTATCTCTGATAAATAACACTTTCTTTACTTTAACAATTCAAATCAAACCGTAGTTTTTGAAGGGTTACTTTTGCTTCATGATAGGACTAAATGATGATTGATTTGATTGATTCGTTAAACTTTTAATTGCCAAACGAAAGTTTAAATGTATCGCAACCGATTTGGGCTGGAACAAACCTTCGATCATATTTGTATTGAATGTGACTAAATGACTTCGATGTTTCACACACTCTCGCTCCGACTTTCACGCCAATGGCGTTACATATTTTTTATTTATGATAGATATAATGTTTCAAAATGCCAGCAGCTGGTTCAAAAACTAGTTAATTCACTCTTTCATTACAAACAATGTAAAAGCAATTTTTAATAAATATTAATTTCTCTACGCTTTCGTAAATCGTTAAAGTTCAAATCGAGTACAATATTGATCAAATTGATCATTTGATCAATGTTTACCTAATTAACGGTTAACTTTAAGCCTAGACATGCCTCGTACATACAGATTTGACATACATACAACCCAAAAATGCTGACCGGAAAATGACATCGAATGTCGTAATTCCATTCACAATATTCTGCATTGTGCAATTCATTGTACAAAAAGAACAAAAAATGTGCCCGTGTTTTTGCTTTAAATTCAACTGAACTCGCTTGTCTAGCCAAACAGTACAAACAGACAACAACAAATCAAACAGAACTTTTATATTTTTGACAGAAACAGAAAAAATGAGGAAATTTTCCACTTTTACCCTAGTTTTGTTGTGTTGCACCATGGTCCAAAGCCAATGGCTCAACACACGGGAAATTGTCCAAATGAAGCGAATCATTGAAAGCCACCCTGAGTGTGACCAGAAAATTGACAACGACCTCACACCGTGTGTACTCAAGACGGCCAATGAAATAATGCTACGTATGAATCTCAACAATGGCACACAAGTTCAAACATTAAGAGCTGTGTGCTGTCTTGGTTGGAAGAAAATAGCTTGCCTAAAACCTTCGCTACAATTTAATGTTTGTAAAATGGTGAAAAGTGAACTGGCACAGCATCTCAACAAGATGGAAATCACTCTACGGGCCAATGGCTGTATACCGGAAAGGTATGGCTGCAAAAATGGTGTATCGAAAATGTTTGATTTTACAGTGGTGATTTTTATTTCAATTTTGTGCAAATTACAAATCTTTAATTTCATTTTTCAATAAATTTTTGAGATTATTTTAATAAAATAATTTTCGGAGCCACTGGCGCCATCTATTAAGATACATTTGAAGATCGCTTTGAGGGTTGTTGTTGTGAGCAGACAAACAGCTCAGTAGCTCTCATTTGGCATTGCGTTTTGGCCTAAACAGTGTTGTGAATTTTTTCCCAATCTAAATTTTAACCCAAACCAGGTATCACCACCAAATCAATCACCAGCATCATCATGTCGAGCCGAATGTTGTCGAGCACCGTGTCGAATGTGGTGTCAGTGTTGTTGGAGGGCCAGAAGGATGACTTGCGAAGGTGGTTTCGGGCTGAGATGGATCAACTCGTGGACCCATTCATTGATCGGTTGTTCGACAAACTGGGGACACGGTTGACCAGTGCACTCGCACGAAATGAATTGGCTGATTGTGGTGACCAGATGGGGATGAATGCAACTTCTATCAATGTACAAAATGTCCAGGTGCATCAATCATCTCATGCTCAACCCCAACCAAATGAAATAATTAAGCATACAACCAATTTCAATCAACCATTAACCCAATCCACTCAATCGCAACTCATTAGACATCCATCAACTTCAACTACTCACATCGATTCTTTTGATCCCACTTCATCATCTCACCAAGTCCATCACAATGCAAATTATGATCAAGAGAGACAAACAAATGTGCAAATGCAGATTGAAGAGGAGTTCGATGAACTCAATGACTCAACTGACGAGCAATAAAAAGCAGTGCAATAAAAAATCGACATAATTCAATTGAAACTTACTGTTGAATTATACAATTTGAATTTATTTCCTTGATTGTTGAAATCAGTAAATATCTTGTGATAAATTCTCTAATAACCGTCTGTTTGCTAATAAATTTCAATCCAAATTTAAAAATAAATTTTTACAATTTTTCCAATAAAAGCCCATTTTTAAACCTAAAACAAATTGCTATGTTTTTCAAGTTATAAATGTCATTTCATTTCACTAACCAAAATCTCTCGATTTAAGCACAAACGCGCACACACACACACACACACACACACACACACACACACACACACACACACACACACACACACACACACACACACACACACACACACACACACACACACACACACACACACACACACACACACACACACACACACACACACACACACACACACACACACACACACACACACACACACACACACACACACACACACACACACACAATATTTCAAACAATAAGCCGACAACACATAGCCAATAAATCAACGAGATCACCAAGTCGAATCAAATCTCGTTGAATCTCTACTGCACTGACAAGTGCTACAATGAATTTCATAAATTTGTAACTAACATATTCAATCAATTACCTCAACCAAGAGGTTAACTTAGTATTATAATTATTATTCATTTTTATTCATATTTATCATAATTACTCATATCATTCATTATCTCATTTCATAGAACATTGATACACTCATAATTTCAATGTAAATACTCAATCTTGTATCTATCTATACCTTTATTGTATTCTTTAATGTTAAAGGTTAATAAAATATAAACAAAAAAAAAAAACACATAGCCAAGCGCAGGACCAATCAGTCGAATTGAGGTAATGAGCAAAATGTAGACTGGCGATTGGTCCTTTTTGATGTTAACATCCAGATAAGGCAGTCCAATCACAAAGTAGCACGTATAGCCGAGACCATAGAAGAAGCTTCCTGCAAATAGCAGATAGAGAGCCGGCCAGACGGTCACAACTCCACCATCTTGACCGGCCAATGAACAATCACTCAAATTAGTACTTTCATCTTTCAGACAAAGTTCATATTTGTAAGATTGATTTAATAAGGAAATAGTGGATGGGTCAGGGCTGAGCAAATGGTCCGTCTGACCATAGACAAAGAATGGAAAGGCAGTGATGAAACACGATGCAGCCAGGAACATTTCACCCCATGCAATCAAACGAGCCCGATTGAAGCGAACACCGAAACAGCCCACAAGTGGGTTGAGCTATTATAAACAAAAATAAAAGTTCAAGTTCAAGATGCAAAAAAATCGTAATAACTCACCAATATTTCTGCAAAATTGTCAAATATCAAAATAATTCCCGTCACCTTTGAGTCGAAGCCATAGCGTTTTTCCAACGTCCCAATAGAACTATAGAACAGGGCGGCGTACATGCCTTGTATGACTCGGTAATGTTCACTGAGATATTTGCTCAAAAGACCACATCAAGCGGCACTACAGCGAACTTCAAATGAGTCTAGACAGTCACAATCCTTGCCCCACTTCTTGAAGCATTCTTTGCCATTCTCTTCTTCTTCTTTAGATAGAACAGATGTTTCTAAAAAAAAATTAGTCAATCTAAAGTTCAGCATCAAAGTAGCACAAAACACTCGTTACCTTTGTTGTTTTCATGTTTTTGTTCTCTCGACCAATGTTGTTGAAATTGGATGATCTTCCTGGACCCTGGGGTTCATCGCTTGGCTCCTGATATTGATGATATTGCATTACAAAACTAAGTGAGGCGACCAGTGTCGAGTAAGACAAGCAACCCAATGAGCAAAAATCGATATCACACACAATCACAACAAAACAAATCATTGTTATGGTGACAAGCCAACTTATACTATAGTAGAACTTGAATTGAATTGGTACTTTAAACTTAAAATAAACTTAAAAGTGCTCCATATGTTCGTAATTGAAAAGAACCTTTCTTTTACCTGTACTTTGACTCTCGCGAGTCAGTCGCAGTTGTGTTTAAACACTGACTCCAAGCCATCGAAAAATATGACCAATGACTTTGGCAATCGACGGATATATTACATTTGGCCACAAATGAAAACACCATTTCTTTAATTATCTTTTGGGCAGATCGATTCTCACTGTCTCCTGAAAAACAAATTTGAAGGATGACCACAAGATGGTTTTATGATTATGATTACCTGCAAAATTGTTTCTATGTCATCAGTTCATAATTATCTCTCGCAACTAATAGGCATTGTTTCAAAATTTTTTGGTACCATTTGACCTCTAAGTTCATTTTGACTTTATTATATTTTAAAATGAAATACTAATAATCCGGCAACAAATAAATATTTGATCTAATGAGCAAACTTTTTTATTATGAGCTCTCGTGTTTGCCATTACAGTATTATTTTCAATGTCAAACAACAGAACGTCGTTAACTTTTACTCAAGTTCACAAATTACCTCAGCACGGCAGATTTGACAGAAGTCATAATGACCAAACACAGTTGCTACAGTGAGGCAAGATTTTGAACTCTCTAAAAAAAGTCATAAAAAATATGTTTGTGGGACAAGTTTTATTGCAGATCTGACATGAAATACATTCTGTGTAATTAAATTTAATGACGGTTCCTTTAATTCGGTCAGTTCCGAAGTATAACAAATATTGGCTTGACATTTGTTTTACAGGTTAAATTACTGTTCGGCTTCGATCCAAAGTGGGACCAATCATTAGATAGAGCCCATATTTATTACTTTTGTCATTTTATTTGTTAACTTGCAGGACAAACTCGAGTTTCATATTTCATGACGCATTTGCATTGGCTTAATTCGTCAAAAAAATTTCCATAAATCCACATTAAACATGCTTACAAGCAATACGTGTGAATATTTGAGTATAAAATGAACTAACTTGACATGAGTTTGTTTTGTCTTTGTTTTGTCGAATTGTTTGCAATTGTGTCTCACATACCCAATTTGAAATGTTTCACTTTGCCATTCTGATTATTTTGTTTCTCATCGGCAAGACCAAACACTCGGTCAAAGTAATTTACTCGCATTTGAAGGGGTTCTATATGTTTGATCTAGATCCAATTCAAAATTGCAAATCACTTCAACAGATTGAACAATCGAAGACAAACTATCGACTGCGAAAGTATGCTCTATTTCCATGGTTCAGGTTGAGTATTCATTTTGTGGCACCCACTGCGGCAATTCTCTATTACCTTCTGGACACTCTCTATTACATCGTTGTCGTTTATGGCGGCTACAATGCAAACGGAATGCCTGAATTGATTTCCCATCGTACCAATCCAAAGTATTTCTGGGATGTCATGGATATGGCTATCTTGTCGGCAAATGTTCAGGGAGTGTTGAGCTTTCTGTACCTAACCCTGGTTCGGCCCAACATTGAACCAGAAAATGTCATGTTTGCAGTGTGGAACGAGTCCCTTGGAAAGCGTACAATCTACTACAAAGGAAAGTGTAAGTGTTTGTTAAGATTTATCATTTTTGTTTAATTATCTGATGGTCGATTTTGTTCAAATATATTCTATAGTTTGGAAACAATCGAAATCGGATCAAATTTTGAAGCTTCGCTCAAGGCTGAGACGCTTCTATTCGATTGTGATGGTGGCCGTCTTTTGGCAACTGTACCTCTACTATCTCTCATTCCATTTGATGAAAGGCAATCTCTTGACACTGCGAAACATTTGGGTCACTGTTTATATGCACTTCTGGGCTGTCTACATTTGTTACAGTGAGAGTTTATATCCTGTTTCGCTTGAGGTGTATTCAAATGTTCTTTTAACCTATAGGCGTCATTAATATAGCTTTCTACTTTCACCTTGCTGCCACTTCGATTCAATTCAAGCAGCAGTGCAAAATCCGAAAGATCAACTCTTTGATGGCTGAAATAATGCTGGCAGTGGGCGGTGCTAAGCCCAACCAAAACTTTGGCCAATTGAGATGGATCATTTGGAACAAATTTTACACTTGCCAGCATAAAATTGATGCTCTATCCAAAGAGTTGGGAGAGCATAATCGATTCTGGAGCTTTATCCTCACCGTCTATTTGTTCTGCTATGTGGTGATTATTAGCTATTTATCCTATGCCATGTTGCACGGCAATGTGGACAGCCTGATGAAGAAGTCCATCCAGATATTCTTTTCAATTCAATGCTTGTGCTCTATTCTACTGCTCATGAGTTTGTGCTCGGCTATTGTTCGAAATAACATAGCCATTTACAAGGCTAATCAACGTTTTGCTTACATTTACTCGCGTACATTTCAACCGAGCAAACTTCAATTACTAAAAGTATCGTATACAACCAGATTAAGTGCACATTATAATGTCTGTTTCAGCTCAGCAAAATCATCGCAAATTTTAAAGGAACCCGCAATGGCTTTCGTTATCTCAACGGTGGCATAATTGATTCGCGAATGTTCGAAATTGTAATTTGCGATTTGAGATTGAGAATTTCTCTAACTGTTGAATTTTTTGGTTTCTTTTCATTTTTCCTAGTTGTTCCTTTCGATGACGGTATTGTACATGAAGATTTTCAGCAAGAAAGTTTTGGGTGTTGACTATATTGGATGAATACGTCTTGTAGTGAGCAGAAAAAGATTTTCTACATGTGAGGAAGCATATCACAAGAACATCACACGGCACTTGCACTTGACAGGTCATGAAGTAATTTGTCGCAAAGTGAACGTTTCTTTGTAAAAAAGCCCTACGGGCGTTGGCTTGGCTTAAATAAATAATAAAACTTAATATTGGCTTTAAAAAAAGATTTTATTGATTGAAAACAGTTCGAAAGTATTTGGGATAGTTTTAATACAAACAAAAGCATGTTCTTTCTTTTTTATGAGTGAAGGTTGGGTAATGTAGAATCTGGAAAATTGAGAAGCAGAAAATGTATTATTAATAATAATGTTAATTTGGTATCTAGGATTTATAGACACTTCACCACAGGACAATTCACCATGGACATTTCACCATAGACATTTCACCATGGACATTTCACCATTGGACATTTCACCATGGGGACACATCGGTACTCATCGAATGACAACTGCAGTTCCCAACAATTGCCCAAAGAGTTTGTCTTTGAAAAAAGTTGTGATGATTGGATGTCACTGTTTCTGCTTTATTGTTTGAATAAAATAACGGAGCAAAAAGTATCATAGACAACAGACAATTTATGTTTTTTAAATTTCAACTTACGAAAATTGAAAATAACATTACAATTATTTTCAATTTTGAACTTTAAACTTTGACAATTGATTTAAGTTTGTAGTGTGACTTTGTGTGCTTTTTGTACTAAAAATAAGTGCAAAATTAACTTTACTGATAAATAAACTAAAGATTTTTCTATTTTTCTATTGGTTCTCAATAGCAAGTTTCAATTGTCTCAAATAGTATCTCGTCATTACGGTCAAGTGCTGATCAGTAAAGGCTAAAGTAACTTGTTGAACCTCAGGAAAGATGCGCAAAAGTGTTCGAGCAACCAGTTCGGATGCACTTTGACCTTGGACATCTGTTGGTTAAATTACAATCTCAACACGTTCCAGAGTGAGTGTACGCACAGGTGAAACCAATTAGACTTGTTCCAGGATGAACAGATCGATGCTTGCATTAGCAACTCGAAGTGTGCTCAAATTGGTCATACCAAAGAGTGCTTTCAAGATTATTTGGTCGAATTTGAGCATATTCTAAATAAACAATTCAAAATTATAATTGTAAATCAAATATCGCCATTTACCAAACTTTTGAATCTTAGATTCAAAGTATTCAAACTTGGACAAGTGCGCAACACATCTGCAGCCACACTCGGCGAAGGCATACAAAGTGACAATTTGAGTTTGTACATTTGATTGCAAGTTTGAATGGACAAATTGTGGTAATTCTCAAATTTGTCACTCAACCCTTCAGGTCTCATTTGATGCACCAGTTCAATGATCTGGTGTACAATTAAGTTTGCCTTTGTGTTGGTGAGGTCACTGAATGAAACAAACTCGCGATACAATTTGAGCGATTCGAAAGGACCGTCATCTGGTGAGCCAATTTGGGTGCAATGACCATTCAAGGAGAAAGGAAATTTGAACTTGAAGTATTTCACAATACATCTAGCGATGGATGAAATAGCTTGTGAGCATTTTTCCTCAATTTCTTTGTCATCGTTGCTAAAGCCCTTATTCCAAAAAACTGCAACACTCAACAGCGCATTGAGTGCATCGAGTCGTTGAACTTCTTTTGGATTTGACTCGTGATACAGCGAAATGTGAGTCAGCAGCAATTTTGAGTTCTTAACACTTCTTAACTCTATCATTAATGTAATGACCGATCACACAAATTGATTCAAGTTTGCCCTCTACAATGGCATTGAAGACTTCGTTAACATCATCGCCTCGAATTGACAGGGGATTCTTTTCTTTCAGTATGTTCCATGCCGATTGACGTACTCCTGGCAATTTGAATTTGAAATCAAACGAAATTTCTGTTGAGTTTGAGAAATTAATGATTGTGTTAATAGTTTTTCACTCAACTGCAGTTGTTGCTCAATTTGTTTAATTGTGCAAAGCAAAATTATTGAGCATCGCAATCGATAATTTGATACATTTGGACTTTCTCCTCGACTTCGTTTTAATGATAATGATTTTTTGTTTACTAAACGAAAAGTTACTTACGACCACAAAGTTCATTTGTGAACACGAAAACACGAAAATTTTATCAATTGGATGATTTATTATTTTTAGTTATTTTATCATCATTGCACCTAAAATCTTGATATACAAATCAGTTAGTGTCTTTGGTCTTCATTCATAAACTTTGGTCTCCTATCCTTAGTTAGCCTTGAAACTTCTCGACTTCTTGTTCGAGTCGTTCACAAACTTTTTGTTTGGTAGTTGAGTTTTGCATTCTCTCGGAGGCGACTTTCAGTCTCTGGTGCATCTCCTTGTCGTTGAGTAATTTGTCGATTGCATCGGTCAATTGATTGTCAGTGAAAGTATACGCTTCGAGTCGAATGCCATATCCCTTCTCGTGCACACGTTGAGCACTGTCGTACTGGTCACCAAACAGTGGCAGTACAATCATTGGCTTACCAAATGAAAACGACTCGGTGACTGTGTTGTTGCCACCGTGGGTGATCACTAGATCAACCAGAGGGAGGATTCGAGTTTGGGGTAGGAAGGACTCTCCCCAACAATTGTCAGGCAGTTCATACTCGTCCGCTAGTGGTCCTTTCGAGACGATTACTTTGTGATTCGTCTTAGCCAAAATGGACGTAACCCGTTTCATCAATTCCACATCAACCGAACCCATCGATCCCAGTGAAAAGTAGATCAACTTTTCACCTGGCATTTCAACCACTTGTTTTGGCAACTCAAACGGTTCAGGTATTTCACGCATGAACGCATCAACACGAGCGAAATTATCCGGAATTGGAAACACATCCGAGTAGTCCAACTCTTCTGGATAGCCGTAGATGTTGAGGTAGGGTGAGTTGGCAAACAGAGTTAGGCCATCGTTGATCTCGTACTTGGGTACAAAGTTGAAGGCTGCATCAATTTCCTTTTGGGCTCTGCCACCAAATATTTGGTAACGGTGTTGCTTCCACACAGGGATGTACTCCTCCCAGCTGGATGGATCAGAGTTGGTTGCGAATCCTAGGATTCAAAATAAGATTAGAATCCATTGAGAAAAATTCACGAAACAAACCTGCACCAAATGGTGGCAACTTTCCCTTGGATCTAAACACACAAAGTGGCTGAGCACTGCACAGGAAAACCCACGGACAGGGAGCCTGTGGAAATGCTGGTGGAACCAGAAAACTGTCCAACACTAGCAGATCTGGCTTCTCCCGCTGGATCGCTTCCTCCATCTGAACATTGTACGCTTGCATTCCACCGAAAGCATCCTTGAACATGTCAAACCCGGAAGCGAGTTGATCCTTCATCTTTTCCAGTGGACTTTTGGCCGACAACATTCCACTCTTGATCAGCTTGGCGGATATTTCCTTGATTGGATTCACTGGTTTCGATGGTTCTCCACCTTCTCCTTCTTCTGTTTTTGCATCACCATTTGCGGCTTGTGGTGGAGGCGGTTTGGTCAACAAAATTTCCTCAAAACCATATTTAGAAAATTGACCATTGAACGCTTCGTTCAGCAGGAAGTAAACTTTGTGGCCACGTGCCACCAGTGCCTGGGCAATGCCGACACAGGCGTTCAGGTGACCAATGCCATCGACGGCATGGAAAAAGATTTTCAGTGGTTTCGAGGCTTTTCCAACGTTCAGTGAAGACATGATGTTGAATACGAAGATGCGAAATGTTTAGGTACAAGAAAAGCGTCGTCTGGCAACTCAAGCTGACAATAATATGATAGAAAGCCAACTGATGATGATCGTTTAAATAGACGATAATGCAGAGATGCTTGATGCAATCGATGCAAACCAAAATTATTAGTACAAATTAGTATACCCATCATAATGTATTGACCAAATAGACATGGAGAAACGCATAATTTCTCATCCAAATGAATGAAAGTCAAAATGACGCTTCAATAAACCGACTTTTGTCTCACTCTGTTCCACATTCAAGTATCCACTCTACCTCTACAGCTGTTACCGACGTGCACTTTTGTGTATGACGATACAAAGTGATGATGAGTCGCGTTCTTCCCACTTTGCTCAAACTATGCACGTCACTGCTCTTGGCTTAATATTATCTAGTAAATAAGTGAATGTACATGTTTTTAACTAATCATCACTGCACATGATAATTATTCTTCATATTATTGAGATAACAAGTTAATTGTTTTGTCTGATATATCGAGAAGTGAGTGCTGCTGTCAAATGGTACTTTCATGTTATATGTAACAATGTAAAAGTTCCCAAATGAAACCATTTTGAACAGTCACAAAACGAGCTCGTTTATCTCTCTTTTTTCGATTTCAACTTTCGATTTTTTACCGATTTGTGTTTGTGTGTTTGAATGTCTGTTCCTTTTTGTACCAGAAGTGCGTATAAAGTTTAATGCAACTTTGTAACTGATAAGAATGAATCAGATTTGTACTTATTTGACAGTTTAATTGTGAGATAAGAACTAGTACATAGCGGATTTGTGGGTTTGTTTGCAGGATTTCTCTTCTTCTTTCTTTATTAGCACAAAACTAAATGTATTTATTAATAGAAAGTATTTACACTTAAGTATGCCCAAAGTTTGTTATGGCTCAAGTGATTTACTACTGTTTGACATTGGTCGGTTATTTTTTATCAATCAATTGCACACACCACGCACATGAAAAGTTATGACTCAAATCATAATGTATTTGGGATGAGTGGATTTGTTAAAATGTAATATTTATATTTATAAATAAAATTTATTAATAATTAATAAAGAAATTTATACATAATTTGAAGAATTAGAATTGTCTCGAGTTATCGGAATATTGAGTCCGAGCCATGATTTAAGTTGCGGTTTTCACAAAAGGTTACAGTTTTTCTTTCTTTTTTTAACAAATTCCAAAAATATCTTTGAACTGGCTGGTAGTATAAATGGCAGTTCGTCTCGAACTTCGTGACACTGTGTTAGGGTTTCCAATTATTCGGTTTTTCAAAACTTCGAATAGTCGAAGGGCCTTAACCGCAAACTTCGAATCTTCGAAGCTTCAAAATTTTCCCACAATTTTAATGGATTGAAATTTTGCGTTTTCAATCAATTTACTAACTAATTATTGCATTAATGAAATTTTCACAACAGAGTGTTTAGTCTATTTCATCTAATCCCTCCAATTTATGGACCAGTAAAATTTTCAAAATTAACTTTTAAATCTTTTTCCTCAATTAGAGTTAATTTAAGATTCTCAAAATAGTCAAAAAAGATCATATTTCCAATTGTTCGGAAGATATCACTATATTCGAATTTTGAAGCGAAGCTTCGAATAGACGATTTCCCAAAAAATGGCCGAAGCTTCGAAGTTACGAAGCTTCGAAGCCTTCGATTGGAATCCCTACACTGTGTGATCGGTGCGCGAGGCAATCACATTGCTTCGTTTGTGCCATTCACCAAATACTGCTTCCCGAAAAGGCCATTTTTTACGTCTACCTTTATTTCACCTTGGCCTTGCGGATGTGATTTGACAGGAATGTCCATTCTCCCCTACCCGCCAACTGGGGGACATAATCTAACGGACCAATTAGAAGAAATGATCTACATCTATGTATTTTATTCAATGTGCGTGTTGTGTAACACGTGTTGCGTGTTGGTTGGTTGTACTTTATCAACAGTTTGTAAAATTGAGATGAAGTTTGTCTGCAGAAAACCAAACTTAAATTATTAGTATGACCTGAATTGCTCTACGAAACCTCATTTCGTGCTGAGTGTCCACTGTATACCTACCAGGTATAACTGGTGCATCTTCCCCGACTTACTAATTGGAGTACATGATCCAAAGACCCATGGGGAACATATATTCCTGGTCTGGAATTGTCTTTCACGCGCGACAATTTCTAAACAACGCATTGGTGGTGGTGACGGACGCGCGCGCTTGCACAGCACACTGCTTGGGCTATCGCGTCTCGTTCTGCTGTCGCGCGATGACCAACGCGTCGTGCGTGAGCAGGCGCAGTGCGCGCGGTGTGATTCACGACTAGGAGATTTGCTGGCATAAATGCACTCTATAATATATCAAATTCGGAATTGTCTTGTGTGTCTAAAGGGTGTTCCTAATGAGCTAAACTACTTTTATTGCTATTTGTACTGGCTGATTTGGCATAATTGCAAATACAAACATACGCTCTTGAATTTGTAAATCAGGTTTGGTAGATTGAATATTTATTAACTTAAAAATTTCCACCAAGAAAGTGGCCACTAACATTGAAACATTGAATACTTTTATTTTTAAAATTAGTATTATTAGTTGGCTCACTACAAGCCGTGTTGTCATCCAATATAGTCAACACCCAAAAATTTTTTTGCTGAAAATCTTCATGTACAATACCGTCAGCGAAAGGAACAACTAGGAGGAAAAATGAAAAGTAAGCAAAAAAATATCCAGAGTTAGAGATTGTTCTCAATCTTAGATCAGAAATTACAATTTCAAACATTCGCGAATCAATTATGCCACCGTTGAGGTAACGAAAGCCATTGCGGGTTCCTTTAAAATTTGCGATAATTTTGCTGAGCTGAAACAACAAACATTATAATGCGCGCACTTAATCTGATTGTACTATTATACTTTTAGTAATTGAAGTTTGCTCGGTTGAAATGTACGCGAGTAAATGTAAGCAAAACGTTGATTAGCTTTGTAAATGGCAATATTATTGCGCACAATAGCCGAGCAGATACTCATGAGCAGTAGAATAGAGCACAAGCATTGAATCGAAAAGAATATCTGGATGGACTTCTTCAGCAGACTGTCCACACTGCCCTGTAACATGGCATAGGACAAATAGCTAATAATCACCACATAGCAGAACAAATAGACGGTGAGGATAAAGCTCCAGAATCGATTATGCTCTCCCAACTCTTTGGATAGAGCATCAATTTTGTGCTGGCAAGTGTAAAATTTGTTCCAAATTATCCATTTCAATTGACCAGAATTTTGGTTTGGGTGAGTACCGTCCACTGCCAGTGCCATTTCATCCATCAGAGAGTTGATCTTTCGGATTTTGCGCTTCTGCTTGAATTGAATCGAAGTGGCAGCAAGGTGAAAGTAGAAAGCTATATTAATTACGCCTATGTTTAAAGAAAAAAATTAGAGTGCACCTCAAGAAGATCAATAAACTCTCAGTACTGTATGAAATGTAGACAACCCAGAAGTGCATATAAACAGTGACCCAAATGTTTCGCAGTGTCAAGAGATTGCCTTTCATCAGATGGAATAAGAGATAGTAGAGGTACAGTTGCCAAAAGACGGCCACCATCACAATCGAATAGAAGCGTCTCAGCCTTGAGCGTATCTTCAAAATTTGATCTGATTTCGATTGCTTCCAAACTATTAATATATGATACAAAATCGATCACAACATAATTAAATAAGCAATCTTAACAAACAGACTTACACTTTCCTTTGTAGTAGATTGTTCGCTTTCCAAGGGACTCATTCCATACTGCAAACATGACATTTTCGGGATCAATGTTAGGCCGAACCAGGGTGAGGTACAGGTAGATCAACAGCCCCTGAACATTTGCCGACAAGATAGCCATATCCATGACATCCCAAAAATACTCTGGATTGGTGCGATGGGAAATCAATTCAGGGATGCCGTTTGCGCTGTAGCCGTCATACACGACAGCGATGTAATAGAGATTGTCCAGATGATAATAGAGAAGGACCACAGTGGGTGCCACAAAATGGGCACTTAACTTGAAGCATGGAAATAGAGCGCACATTCTTGGTCGATACTTTGTCTTCAATTGGCCAATCTGTTGAAGTGTATCACAATTTTGAATTGGATCCAGATCAAACAAATAGAACTCTTTCAAATGTGAGTAAATTACTTTGACCAAGTGTTTGGTCCTGCCGAAGAGAAACAAAATGCTCAAAATGGCAAAGTGAAACATTTCAATTTGAGACGTATGTGAGACACACAATTTCTAACAACAAAGTAAAAACCAAATGAAACTGATGTCAAGTTAGTTCATTTTATACTCGCATGATATTTACTCGCGTATTGCTTGTGAGCATGTTTAATGTGGATTTATGGAATTTTTTTGATGGATTAAGCCAAAATGCAAATTAATCATGAAAAATATGAGTACTCGAGTTGGTTCTGCAAATGTACTAACAAATAAGATGACAAATAAGTAATAAATATGGGCTTAATCTAATGGATGGGCCCACTTTGGATCGAAGCCGAACAGCAATTAAACCATTAAAACAAATATTGGTTTTACTACGGAACTGAACAAATTAAAGGAATCATTATTAAATTGAATTACTCAGAAAGTGTATTTCATGCAAGATCTGCAATGAAACTTGTCCCACAAACATATTAATCATATTTTTTATGATGTTTCTAGAAAGTTAGAAGTAACCTCGTGAAGAGATAATTTATGAACCTGAGTAACAGAATTAACGACAATTCTGTTGTTTGACCTGGAACATAATAATATTAATAATAATACCTTAATGGCTAACATGAGAGAACAATTGAAAATGTTTGCTAATTGTAAATCAAATATTTACTTGTGGTCGGATTATTAGTGCGTATTTCATTTTTAAAAATATAATAATAAAGTCAAACTGAACTTTGAGGGCAATTGGTACAAGAGAATTTTTGATATAAAGATTATTAGTTTTAAGAGAAAAAACCGAAATTATGAAGAAATGACATAAAAACAATTTTTGCTGATAATCCTAAAACCATCATTTTACATGATAAAAGATTGAACTAATCACACAAAACGGTATTTTCAAAAGCATGTGTTTGTGTGGCGATGACTCATCAGCACACTCACATCCATTACGAGGCTGTGCTGCACAGTCTGTGTCGCCTCGAAAACTTCGTCGAATGTCAAAGTATTATTTTAGAAGTGAAAAATAATTAGTTATAGATATATAGATACTTTTCCATTTGTTTCCGTCAACTTGTCACTTGCGACCGGCCAACTAATTAATGATCAGTTTACAAGCAGGCAGAAGAGGTATTGCGGAACTCAGCAGTATTCACTGTTTTCACTTTATAATCAATACTTGAGACACAAACATATTAATATTTCAAATTGAACTATCAAACTTAATTCTCGTATTTTCTAGTTCAAAGTTTACTATTTTCACTGTTGCGTTTGTGCAACAAAGCCACTAGAACAAACACTGCCGTATTCCGCGATTATTCATCATACCAATTCGGAATTGGTTTTTGGTTCGATCGAAAGTGTGCTCCTAATGAGCTAAGCTCATTTTTAAGGCTGTTTTTGCTGACTATTGGCAAACTCAAAGACACAAACTTGTGGTCTTGAATTTGTAATAAGGTTAGTTTATTGAATATTTATTAGCTAAAAAATTTCCACCCAAAAAGAAGAATAACATTGAAATTGAATGTTTGAAAAAGAGTATAAAACAAAGTCAAACTCTGGTGTATTTCAGTATTTGAGTTTGTATCTTAATCAGACTAACTAACACAATGGCTCAAATATTTGCCTTTGTTATTTTGATCTCTTTGGTGTTATTCAAAAAGCTCAAGAAATCCCTCGAAAAGATCAAGGAATGCTTCAAAACGATTCACGGCCATTTTTGTGGGTTTTTCCAACTAGATCTCGACCCAATCCACGACTGTAACTCCGTGAATGAAATTATCGAATTGAAGGCAAGTCGGCCGTTGAGAAGCTTATTTGGGATCAATTTTAGTCTGCACTTTGTGCCACCAGCTTTGTCTACGGCCTATTTCCATCTCGACAATCTCTACACGATCGTGATCGACTATGGCGGACAGTACAGTGCCACGGGAATGCCCGATCTGTTACTGCATCGCATCACACAGCAGACTTTCTGGGATATTATGGACATTACAATCTTTGCAGGTATGGTCCAGCAGATATTCGTCTTTTGCCATCTAATACTCAAACCTAATGTCGACCCGGAGATTTATGTGTTTGCCGTGTGGAATGAGTCACTTCAGAAAAGAACTATTTATTACAAAGGAAAGTGTAAGTGTGGTAATTTTGTTTGAATTTATTTTAATTTTAATTTATTATAATTTATTTGTAACAAACAAACAAAAAAAAGTTTGGAAGCAAAACAAATCAGATCAAATGTTGAAGCGACGAGCAAGATTGAAACGAATCTATAATTTTTTGATTGCTCCTGTATTCTTCCAAATGTACCTGTACTATCTTCCGCATCACATGATCAAGGGCAATCTTTTGTCTTATCGAAATATGTGGATCACTTTGTATTTACATCTTTGGGTAACTTACGCTGCTTATGGTATGATAGATGATATAATAGTGAGGTTACTTTGAGAAAATTGTTTTTATAGGAGATATCTATGTATCGTTTTGCTTTCACCTGGTGGCCAATTACTTGCAATTTAAACAGCAATGTAAGCTCGACAGTATCAAGGCATTAATTGATGAAATGGCCTTGATAGCCCAGGGCAAGCACCCGAATAAAAATATTGTTCAATTGCGTAGGAAAATATGGCGAAAATTTATGATATGCAATCAGAAAATGGTCGCCCAGTTCAGAGAAATTGGCGTGTACAATCAATTTTGGAGCTTCATTTTGACCACTTACATGTTTGGCTATGTTGTGATGATTTGCTACTTTGGCTATGCCATGTTACAAGGACAAGTGGACACAATTGCAATGAAGTCGTTGCAAATCTATTTTTCCACTCAATTTTTGGGCATGATTCTTCTGATCACCAATGAGTGCTCGATTATCGTTCGTAAGAGTGTTGCCATCTACAAAGCTAATCTACGATTCGTATATTTATTCTCGCAAACTCTTAAACCAACGGCACTTCAGCTTCTTCAAGTAAGGGGCCATACTTTAATTACATGATCAAAAAATCAAGGTTTTCGACCCCTAGTACCATGTGTGATCAATCCGTTATCAGGGCGTGACCCCCACCCATACCGCCAAAAAACATGGACATTGAAAAAAGGATGCATTGACAACCCAATTAACCGGGTGCCATTGCGACACAGAATATAGTTGTATATCTGGTAATATACATTTGCGGATAATGGGGTTGATGAAGTGTAAATGTAGAGCAAGGTAATTTAAAAAAATAAAAAAAAACTTTCGAATTTGTACTTTTACTGTAACCATTTTCTCGATTTAAATTAAATTAAAATTTTATTACCCTCAATCTACATTAATTTCAATAGTACAGTCATAAATTAGCTGAATAAAATGTACTTGTCTGGAAAGGGTAAAAGATATTTTCTCGAATAACTAAATATATAAGTAGTCATGTTTGTTGGTGACTTGAAGTTCAAGTATACGACCATATATTGACGTCAAACACGAGAATACATTTGGACTCCCCAAATCATCCTACCCTGTCCCCCCTCATTGCACCCTTTTGTTCCATCCGTTCGCTAAACTAAATACCTAAATCGTATATTGTCGAATCAATAAATAACAAAAACATATATTACAATTCTGGAATATACACGAATTGTCCCAAGTAGTCCAAGGCAAATTAATGACTTGTTGGTTTGTTTGTTTCGAAATAAAGATCTCACGAGCTTGACATTTGTTGTTTGCCAAAGTATGTCAGTCAACAACAATGTACCAATTAAGAACTCTTAAGCTTAAACTTCGAAGTGTTCGCCCACACACAAATGACATTCTAATTTATTACCCTATCAACTTGAATATACGAATAAAAAAGTTTTTAATTAAATTTTTATTACCTTGTTTTTCGTGGATTAAAAACACACTAAGTATGCACTAAAGTTACTATGGTTGAAGGTAATTTTTTCACTTCTTATCAGAGAAGGGCAGAATGAGCACTTCGAAACAGAACACTTGATATCAGCGCCTCCAAGCAACCAAATTTTCTGTTTATCAATAAATTCATAGTTTAAACTTTTGCCTAATCTTTTGCTTGCTATGACTGTTCGCCGTTATAGTTAATTAACCCTCTCGGTCTCATAAAAACGATTTACAACTACAATTATAGACAGAACAATAGAAACGAAGAACAAGAATTATATAGACAATTTACTGTTTTTTAGCGAGACTTAGTTCGAAGAACAAGTCAAGCTAATGGTATTGCCATCGTGTATGTATGTATGTATGTATGTATGTATGTCCGTATGTGTAGAGGTGTTGTAGGATCGATTCCCAGTTCGGACAACTTTTTTTTAAAAATATATTTTAACTACACTAAGTCTCGCTTACTGCCCGGCTTGCCGGACTTTTTAATTCAGAATTCAACAAATCTCATAATTGATTGTTGTGTACAGATAGCCAGATAATTTCAAAATACCACATATGGGATTTACTCAACTTGTCCTGCCTATTCTTTATTTAACAAATTCTTTCTATACCACCATAAGGGCAGTAGTTCAATAGAGCAGTCAAAACATTTCTTAGTTACATTTCACAATCTAAACAGTTACGTTCCAGTGTTAATGTGCTCCTGCCGTACCTCAAATTTGTTATTCTCAATTGAATTGATTTATTTGTTTTGAAATGTCCTAAATTATGCTTTAAAATTTTCGCAAAACTGTGAGGAAAGAGTAGCGTTCTCAAATATACGTCAATTACATGAGTAATTGAAGATATTAATACAACTTAAACAATCAATTGAATTTAATATTTTTAACTTGAAATATGTGAATGTAAGAATAAATGAAATAAGTTTTCTCATCTAAAAGCCAATGATATTCCCAATCCATAAAACCAACTCAATTGGAAATCTTTCCAGTCCACCAATTTATGATAAGATCTAACAACTTGAGCTAGACTAAAATCAACGATTAAAGAAATAGTTTCTTTCCACTGTTTGAAAACATTTGTCTGACCGCGTTAAGAATCTTGGACAAATATCGGACCGGCTCAGTTCGGACAATTCAGTTGGACACTAAACCATTCTCAATTGGTAGCTTGGGTGGAAGACTAATGTGGCAAGGCAAAGAAAGGCTATACCTGCAAGAATTCAAACTATGTTCATTCTAGGTAACAAACTGTTAAAAAGAAGGAAAAGGTGACATGAGTGAATGAGTGAGTGAGTGACATGTTTAACAGATTATGAATCGCCAAATTTAAATTAATTACATAAATGACACATTGAGTTAAAAGGACATGAATGGCTGAATATAAATTTAGTTCATGTTAACTAGAATAAAGTTCACTGATTTTTTGTATCTACGGGAACTCAGCCAACTATTCACTTATTATGAATAATATGCGACATCAACTAATTTCAAAATTTCACAAAAAATAGTTTTTAAAATCGAATCCGCCAAGTATTTTTGAATCTAAACTTAATCTAAGCACCCTGCTTTACCTTTCTTTCAAGAAAAAGTCATTTTTAAAATATCTTGAAACATATTCTGAGACACAATAGATATGGAACCAATTGTAGGATTTGCTGAGTTCTGAGTTGATAGTAAAATCGTTTGAATTGTATTTATAATTTTAAATCGTTTTTATGAGACCAAGGGGGTTAATTAACTACAACGGCAAACAGTCATTACTGGTAAAAGATTAGGCAAAAGTTTAAACTATGAATTTATTGATAAG
Source organism: Rhizoglyphus robini (assembly GCA_023373905.1). Lineage (NCBI taxonomy): Eukaryota > Metazoa > Arthropoda > Arachnida > Sarcoptiformes > Acaridae > Rhizoglyphus > Rhizoglyphus robini. The sequence continues at coordinate 112,100 of JAKIJQ010000074.1, read as the reverse complement.
CAGAAAATTTGCTCGCTTGAAGGCGCTGGTATCAAGTGGTCGGTTTCGAAGTGCTCTAAAATCTGAATCTAATATTTTTAAAAACTTTTATTTTTCTGAAGACCAAATTTGAAATTGAATGTTTTTTGTTTATGGATTTTTATATTAACCCTAGACCATTCTAGGTGAGTCTCCGAGACTCACCCTCTCAGAAGAATGAGAATAACTTTCCATTAGTTATAGGTAGGGACCCATCCTTCCAGGTATCATAACTCTAATATGTTTTATGAATCTTGTGCAAATATGAAGTTTCTATGTTAAACGGTTTACTCAATAATAACAAAAAAACTAAACCAAAGTTTTCGCCAAAAATGACTTTCCTGGCTTTGGCAGTGCATTTGTCAGAAAGTGGTTTGACAGGTTTGTCGTGTGCGTTCGCAGTGGAATTGGAGGGTGGGACTTTGGGCTAGAAAGAACACACATCTTTATTATTTTTTATCTCTTTATCTAAACAATAATTTTAATCGAACATTATCAAAAATTAATCTACATGCAATTGCCAGTCAAATAATATTTTCCCCGTATTTTTACCACTTATTGTCGAGCGTAAGCGAAGACTAAGGTACAGCATTTTCGATTCTTGTGCATGTAACTCCTCCTACATTTCTTAGCCGATTTGCATCAAACTTGGCCAAAGTGCTTAAAATATCATGCAGATGTGCAGTTTGACCTTGGTTTTTGCGAAAAATGTTTTTTAGGTATAGCTGCCGAACAAATCTCTGATAGAAAAGGTCAAAGCTTGAGTTACTATTGTTGGGTCACATGTCCAACAATGAGCCCCCCAACGAGTGCAACAATGAAAATATGAAATTCGGTCATAGAGAAACGGGTTAGGTGGTTAGGTGGGTGTGGGCGTCGGTTAGGGTAGGGTTAGGTTAGGTTTAGGTGGTTAGGTGGGTGTGGGCGTCGGTTAGGATAGGGTTAGGTTAGGTTTAGGTGGTTAGGTGGGTGTGGGCGTCGGTTAGGGTAGGGTTAGGTTAGGTTTAGGTGGTTAGGTGGGTGTGGGCGTCGGTTAGGAGTAGGGTTAGGTTAGGTTTAGGTGGTTAGGTGGGTGTGGGCGTCGGTTAGGGTAGGGTTAGGTTAGGTTTAGGTGGTTAGGTGGGTGTGGGCGTCGGTTAGGGTAGGGTTAGGTTAGGTTTAGGTGGTTAGGTGGGTGTGGGCGTCGGTTAGGGTAGGGTTAGGTTAGGTTTAGGTGGTTAGGTGGGTGTGGGCGTCGGTTAGGGTAGGGTTAGGTTAGGTTTAGGTGGTTAGGTGGGTGTGGGCGTCGGTTAGGGTAGGGTTAGGTTAGGTTTAGGTGGTTAGGTGGGTGTGGGCGTCGGTTAGGGTAGGGTTAGGTTAGGTTTAGGTGGTTATGTGTGTATGAATTTCGCTTACACTCGACTATTCCCCAGAATTTCCATTTTGGGGACATTACTTTCAAAATAATATCAAAGGATTTGAATTTAGCACCCGCAGGGCCCACTAGTATTAGTCAAGTTATGCGCAAATATAAAATCGTCTATTTTGTTGTCCGAAGCACTGTGACAGTTGATTTTCGAAGACTCACCTTGCGTGAATATTGTGTTTTTAGAGGTTGAATGGTCTAGGGTTAAGCTACTATCAACAATAATTGCAATTTTTACGCCAAATCTAATTTTTCGTGTGAAATTGACGTTTTTAAATTGACACTTGTCATTTGTAACTTTTCAAGTTTGTAAGGTTTTTTAAAAATCTAAAATCTGATTTTATTTATAAGTTGGTAAGGTTTGATCAAGGCAAATAATATTGTTTGTCTTGAAAAACCAAGAACAATCATGTTTCAAACCATCCGGGAGTTATATGCTAACATTTATCAATTGTACCGCAAACAAAGGCTGATTCACTTTCGATCCTACAACTACGATCCGGTCAAGTCTTATGATGTGGAACAGAGTCTCCTGCCCAACAGCAGACACAATGTTCACTATTGGCTTCCATTCCTGGTGATTTGTTTCGTTATCCTCGATTCGGCATTCCTACTGCTCACCAGTGATTATCAAGATGTGACCGAATTGACCGATCTGTTGAGCCACAAAATCTTTCCTCGAGTTGTTTGGCGAGAGGCTGACATTGCGGTGGGCACTGCATTCGTGATGGGTTTTTTCATGTTTGCGGTCACCATTTGGGCGCCACATTTGGAGCAGAAATTTTTCATGATTGTGCAGGATGGAGGAGGAGAGGAAGTAAAGATGGTTCAAAATGGGAAAGGTTTGTTAAATGTTAAAAACTTTTATTTGAAAAAATGTTTTTATCCCTAAAAGTTATGGACAAGTGTGAAGCGACTGAAATCTACAAATTCCATCTTAAATTTGAACGAATCTTTCGTGTGGTAAGCACGGTCGTTTTCATCGATCTCGAATGCTTCTATGTGGCGAACATCTTTCTCAATTGGACCAATTCGGCGCGAGATTACATTTACACTCTTTGTGTGATTGTCTTCTTCATCTATGGAACTTTCAGTAAGTATCCGTAAATTATTATGCAAATTATTAATAACATTCATCAAAACAGTTAACATCTTGACTGTCTACTACTTTGTGATCACCACTCGGTACATTCAAATCAAGCAAAAGCTGCTGATTGGCAAGTTGAACGATTTGACCAGTCGTGCAGCCTCAAAGCGAGGGCTTCAAAGTCTCTGGTTCGAGTATCGCTCAACTGGTGAGCGCAACTTACGTTTGTATCGCGAAATTCACGGAAACAATCGTTTCTGGAACAAGTACCTTGCACTGTACTTTTTCTGCTACGTAATCGAAGTTTGCTATCTTGGTTATATGTTGATCCTGTCATCCAGTGCATCTGGTACATTTGGCATTCAGCAGGCATTCTTTGCTACTCTCTGTACAGAATTTCTGCTTCTACTGCTTTGGGTCACTGGTGAATGCTCTGCCGTGCTGCATAACCAGTCAAAGATTAATAAGCTTCAGAGAAAATTTGCTACGCTGGTTCGGGCTAATCCAATGGTTACTAATGGACAGCGGTTGAAAGTATTTTGTGTATGTGCTACAAATTTATGCTAAGTTTTTTTCACCCTCACAGTTTGACCAACACGAGTGCAATCAAAAGTGGATCCGTAAAATTGGCTTCACTCTACTCGAGAGCTATCAAATCAATTCACAGATGTTCGAAATGGTAAAAGTTACACTTTACTAACTTTTTTAAATTTATTTGTAAAAATTTACAGTTGTTCAGCTATATTAGCAGCTTGTTTATGTTCATCCTTCAACACAAGTGATCGTAGAAATTGTTATTCTAAATTATACTGCACTTCATTTATTCGAATTTTAAGTTTTTGAAATAAATTGATTATTTATAAAAAAGAGTCATGCCCAACTCGGCCCTACACAAAGGCCATATTTTATGCAGGTCCCACATGGACAAGTGAGGTACCAAATTAAAGGTTATGACCTCTAGAATCATTTGGTAAAAATTCCAGACTGATCCGAGCTAATTTACGGGAAATATCTGCAAAAGAAGTTTAATACATTTCAGTACAGTAACGTCCTGTGTGGATGGGCCATATGATGCACATCTAACACATTGCTATGCTAAAAATGTTTTTGGCTTTTCGTCTTCTTCATTTTGGGCCTTTCGGTTCTCTGTTTTGGTCTCCGAACCAGAACCCTCGCTTCGCACTGCCCTCGCTTCGCTCGGACAGTGCTCAGCTCGGTAATTGACTCGCTCGAACTGCGTTCTCGCTCGTCGGTCGTTCGCAGTGCTGCGGCACTGCTCCGACAAGGCTCTAAACCGGAAGTTACTGTTATTTCCGAGATCATATTTCCGTTTGTTTATTTAATAAGCTTAGAGTTGTCTTGTTTCTCTGAATTTGGGTTGAATAGTTTTACGAATTTTTTCCCCGAATATTATTGCAGAATTGTTTTTTGTCGAATTTTTTCTCAGTATTTTTGGGTTTTTGTTCGTTACTTTTGATCCCTTTTTCGGAATGCGTTGGTTTCCAGGGGTTTGTCAGTTTCGGAATTCTTTTGATTTTTTTACCAAGACACTTGGAGTTTTTATTCAATTGAGTTCAGTTGCTGCCATTCTCATTGGTTCTGTCTTTCCAGTGCAGGATCTTTTTCCTCCATTTTTACCAGGTTGCCTGGTTAGGGGGTTTTTTCGTCCGGCACTTCCGCTTTCCAGAGTCACTTTTGTTTCAAGTTCTTTTGATTTTTTCCCCAGTTGACTGGTTTTTTTTTCAAAGGAACACAACTACACAGTATCTAAGTATGAACCGTTTTGCAGAAAAATAAATACACGAATGAATTAAGATTGTGAGTTTACGGGTTTATGCCAATAGTTTATATAGTTCATGTCCGAATTCTAAAATTCATGCAACATAGAAAATCACTCCATCCGAACGCCGTAAAGGGGCAACATGCAAATGCTTAAATGTCCGAATTCTGAAATTCATGCAACATAGAAAATCACACCATCCGAACGCCGTAAAGGGGGCAACATGCAAATGCTTAAATGTCCGAATTCTGAAGTTCATGCAACATAGAAAATCACTCCATCCGAACGCCGTAAAGGGGCAACATGCAAATGCTTAAATGTTCAAATTCTGAAATTCATGCAACATAGAAAATCACACCATCCGAACGCCGTAAAGGGGCAACATGCAAATGCTTAAATGTTCGAATTCTGAAATTCATGCAACATAGAAAATCACTCCATCCGAACGCCGTAAAGGGGCAACATGCAAATGCTTAAATGTCCGAATTCTGAAATTCATGCAACATAGAAAATCACTCCATCCGAACGCCGTAAAGGGGCAACATGCAAATGCTTAAATGTCCGAATTCTGAAATTCATGCAACATAGAAAATCACTCCATCCGAACGCCGTAAAGGGGGCAACATGCAAATGCTTAAATGTCCGAATTCTGAAATTCATGCAACATAGAAAATCACTCCATCCGAACGCCGTAAAGGGGCAACATGCAAATGCTTAAATGTCCGAATTCTGAAATTCATGCAACATAGAAAATCACTCCATCCGAACGCCGTAAAGGGGCAACATGCAAATGCTTAAATGTTCAAATTCTGAAATTCATGCAACATAGAAAATCACACCATCCGAACGCCGTTAAAAGGCCAAATTCATGCAAAAATAAACTAATTGTTGGCAAATTGATAGTAATAACAATTAATAATTCATTCAAATTCACTATGGACTACCTCCGTTTCTACGGCTCTGACCTGGATCATGAACAACTGGAGACATGAGGAATGTATTATTACAAAATGCAACACGAAAAATGAAAATAAACATAAAATTATAAAAAATATGTACGTGGAAAAAGGATTATGGAAATTAGAATAATGTAATGTATATGAATAAGAATATATATATATAATGTATGTGAAAAGAATATAATATAAAATATTTGCTATTCTAAAATACTAAATGTCAAAATATATGTATAACGCAGCCAATAAAGCATGAAATAAAATAAAAATATAATAATCGAATAATAAAAATATTTAATGAAAATAATATAATCACTCACACACACACACACTCGAAAAATAATAAAAACGCAAACACTCACTCACACACACACACAAATAAATAAAATAAAATAAAATGAAATAAATACGCACAAACCCGAACCCGATGAAATGGTAGTGCAGATGATAACAAAGGTGGCGATAAAAATCGATGAAACCTAGATAAAAGTGAAAATGATAAGTCAACACATCTAACAATGCAAAAATTCTTTGATAAGAACAAACCTGATGAACGATGAAAACCGCACAATCGATGAGTTGAAAGATTGGGCGACACTTGAGTGATGAGTCACAGTGATAACCACAATCAGGAAAGCAATCTAAGATAAGCACCAGAATCGAGGCAAAATCGCTGACTCACAGCAGTCGTCAGTTGATTAGCAAGAGCAGGCACAACAAACCCAACGGTCACAACTGAGCCACACACAGTTGAGTAAACGCAGGCCACACAGAGAGCAGTGTCGCACACACAGACACAGACCTAAGCCAAACTGCCTCCCTCTGTTGTGCGTTTCGTCTACTTCTCTTTGCTGGCATGCGCTGTCTTTCTCAACGTTCTTCTCCCTCCTTCATCCCCCGCTCCTTCCCTGCTGAAGTCTAACTCATCGTGGTTCTCGTTGCCCCCCGGCGGCGGAGGGCCTCCGGGGTCTTGCTGTTGACTCAGACAGTTGAGCACTCAGTACAGAAGTTGAAGTGAGAGCGTAGTGGCACATAGCAACGCGCGCGTCCGCAGAGCAGTAGTAGAAGCAAAGAGAGGAGTTAGCTACTTCTTTCATACTGACTGCCGATGATGCAATCTTTGTTTTGGAATTTTAAAATTTGGAATTAGGCGTGATAGACACATGGTACCAACACATGGTTTACACCATTGGAAAGATCGTATTTTTCCAAGTCGACATGCATAATTTTCATGTTTCTAGGATGTATAGTTTTCTCACAGTATTGGAAAAACTCAAAATTAATTATTTGAAAATTATAGAAAATACGGGAATTTGGTGCCACGCCCACATAATACCCACTATTGGATTACACCATTGGAAAGATCGTAATTTTCCAAGTCGACATGCCCAATTTTCATATTGCTACGATCCATCGTTTTTGCACCACATTTAAAAAACTAAAAATAAATGCTGTCACAGAGAGAGGGAGAAAGTGACCACTTCTTTTTTAGAGGGTAGGGGATATCAAATTGTTACTCTTGTGCTTCAATTTAACACTACATGCACTTTTTGCTCTATGTCACCTCAATACACTCGTTCATTCACTCTGATCACATAAGGCTTTAATCTCTCAAAAATCACTCAACCGTCAAAAGTCGTCATTTCTGATCAACATTTCTTCACGAATTTTCGGTGACTCGAAATCTCAACCCGTTACTTTGTCGCCTTCCGGAAGACATCATATCTAACTTAAGTATAACTTCAATCTCTTCGTCATTTATCTCAAGTCCTCTTCATTAAGTCATCATATTTTTTTGTTAATCAAGAATCGAGTCACTTTATGTTAACAACTTTTATCACTCTTTTACACTCTATTCAAACTCTCTATTTCAAACACTATATTTAAACACTATTTCACACTCAATTCAAACGCACAATAACAACAACAATTGTTATTAACATCACTTAATTCAAACACTTCGGTACATTAAGTTGTACCTATCCAGCCCGGGCTCACACTCGAGGCTGTTTAGTTGGTCGTCTAGTGCTTACTCTCTCATTTTTAAACACTTAATTCAAACACTATGTTTTAAAATAAACGGCCCCGCGCGATTCGATTCAAGAATCGTGCATAAATAAATAAATAAATTCCGTGTGGATTATTTTGAATACAAGTTACAATAATGTTACAACATATTTTTGTAACCTCAAAGTGAACTACTTGTTGAATTATCGTAATTAGATTTATTGACAAATAAATAGATTAAGTATAAAACATAGAGATTATTATAAGAGTATAAGAACAGAGTATAAATGAAATAAACTCGGCAGACAACCACAGTAGGTAAAGCGCGGAAAAGTAAATAGCGTCAATAGACCTAATGGGGACAGAAGAGACAAGGTTAGCACTCACGGTAAAGTGTGACGGCAACTCGAGGACTTACGAGTAAATAAGCCTCAACCAGGTTCTGCTGTAGAGAGGCATTGTGATGCTTGGTGCTTTTATACTTTGTGATTGGCTATGTCCACCAAGGCAGTGGTGACAGTGGTGACACTCATCTAACGGTCACTTCTTGCTTGTTAACACGTTCTTGTCATTGGTCGAACTAGTACTAGTCATGGCTAATACTTTCAACACTACTGTTATTGTGCAAACAAGAAATGTGCGTTTCTCGGAATTATCACACATGTGAAGGATATTGCTATCAATTAGCAGGAAATGGTTTTAATTGATGTTGCCTCCAAAACAACAACATTCAGGGCAAAGGCACAACTTTATATATATTCAAAATTTGTTATTTTTAGTTTATGGTAGAGGAAGCAGTAGTTACCCATGTCTTTGCGGGTGTTGTGTCTGCGTATGTGATACCGTATACGAATGCAACTCAAAAAGAAGAAGAAACACAGGCATGTATGTAAATGTGAGTGGTTCGTCCTCTTTGAACAGTCCTATTTTCAAATTTTGCGCTTTCAAAATTCTTCAGTTTTCTTGATTTTTCTAGAAATTTCTGTTACGTCCTTTGTGGACATGCCCTCCAAATTCAAATTGTAAACAAAGCGCGAAATTCACATTTCCCAATGCCCAAGGTTACTTTTAATTATCTTTTTTGTTATCTGATTATGTTATGACTAGTTGGCTAACATTTACACACCTTCATTACCTTTATTCACCTGTAATTAGCTTACAAATAGCCAAATTAGTCCGATCACAATGGTGTAACACAAAATTGATCGTAGACCACTCAGTTCAGTGAAACAAGATAATCTATTTGACCAGGATTCCTATCGTGATCACTACCATCGATGGATCACCTCATCCCCATTGGATCAGTCCTGGAACAGCTGATTTAGCCGAACCAAATTCTCGTCTCATTGACAGTGCTGACACATGAGCACTCACCCTCCCAACACAAATCAGTGCTCCTCTTCCTCTCACTTTGACAATTCAGTGAGCCTTCGCGGTGCTTCGAGATGCTTCGAGAATCGTCGAGCACACCTCGAAAACGCATAAAAGGAAGACAACAAGCAGCAAGAAGACACTTACGAACACTTACGAACAAACAAGCTCGTGATGCGTTCGTAAGTCACTACATTTCATTTATTTTTGATTCATTTTGATTTATTTTCATTTTTTCTTTGTTTTCATTGACCAGTGGTCATTTTATTTGTTTACTTTTACCTTTGTGATCAATTTTTAATAATATTTTTTGTATATATCAACTTCAAAGCGTTCATCTATTTATTTTGAATTTAAATTCACCAAAATCACCTTCTTGGGGCAGTACCACCCAAGAAAACACCATCCAAATCATTTCGTTTCATAGCGCGACATTTGAATCGTGTCCTATTCGTCGTGTACGGATTGGATCACATTTACATGTATATACTAAGATGCATCATGCGCGGGCGCAACTTTCACTCGATATTTTCCAACTTTGAATGTAGCACAAAGCACACATCTTGTTGCATCTACATATTATGTACATTGTATACGATTAAAACTATAGTTTTGCTTCTACAACTCCAAAAAGATACATTCCTGTGATGTTGTTGGGGTTGTTGTTTTGAAGGCTGGAATTAATACAATTTTCTGCTAATCAATATATCATGCGAATGTTTCACGTGAGCATATTCCGGGAAAAAATGCACAATGTTTCCATTGAAAAATAAGATTCAATTTTTATTTAATTCCTAGAAATATACAAACACTTGACACCTTATTGCAAATGTAAGGGAGACTTTTATGCAAATTTACAAATTCTGCAAAATTTTTATAAATTCTCGAAATTGATTATTGTCAAAATAAAAAAGCATTTTTTGTTTGTTTTATTATTATTAACAAAACTGGTTTCTTCAGCACACAACTGTGAGTGTGAAGGCCGTTAGGGGTGTTTACGTGCTTTTAAGCTCGCATCACTTATATATAAACTAAGACAAAAATAAAGCGTGAGAAAGTGTGCGCGACTGGCTGACGTTTTGTGAACAATTTTAGTATTTCGTGACCTTATTCGTCTGGTATCAGAAGGAAAAAAAACACTAAAATGGTACATATATTTTGATCAAAAAATCATTTTGATCACAATAGTGATCACATAGTACTACTATATTACACTTATACGATAGTATACTTAATTCTTTCCTCCACACATCTTCACAGAAAAAGCAAGGCAAGAAAGTGAACAAAGAAAGTAGCAACAAACCGCCGATGGCCGACTCTGCCTGTAAGCTGATCAATGCCTCATCGGGTGCCGCCTGTAACATCATCGAAAAAGTGATTAATGGCATCAAATATCGTTGTGTAAGTAAATCACAAAAAAATATTTTCTAGACAAAAATTATTAGTAGAAGTTTTTTTTCAGTGTGATAAGCATTTGGATCGTAAGCCAGTCTAAATGGTATTACAATTGGATTGATCAATTTATTGTAGTTTTTCTTGAAAAGATAATAAAATTTTTGAAAATGTCACTTACTTTTTATTTAAAAAACTAAACTACCGTTCAGTTCACATGTTCATTGTTCAACTCTTTCTATTTTTTAATAAATCGCGCAACTTTGCTCATCTAATATAAGCAGGCGTGTGGCAATTTATTATAAATAACTGAGTTAATCACATTACAAACATTGTGTTAAACAATTATTCAATTACAATTAAGTGATTAGCAAGTGGAACTGCAATCATATATTAATAACAAAAAATCTTAAATTTTATTGCAAGTTTAGTTCAATGTCGCAATATGTCAAATAAAAAAATTTTTAGATTTTCCCTTCAATTTTTCATAGCAAATTTCGATATTGAACTATAAAACGCTCTTTTTTTTAAGGAATGAATTTTTGTAGGAAATATCGCAAAAAGAGTGAGTTTACGTCCAAGGACTTGTACAGGGCATATAATTTGACAAGTTGGAGAATACTAAATGACAATAAATTAGTTACTGTAATTGAATAGACAGTTGAAAATGCCTTGAAAGCATCTCTAAAAAAAAGCATTTCCAGCAACGAGCACTTCCTTTACTGCATCGGCACAATTGAATCTAACCAGTGAGTAGCTCCGATGGTTTTGCAACTCACTCCAACAGCTCTCCATTGCTGCCACATCCATATCGAGCGTTGCTTCAATTGTCTCGTCTTCGGACTTTCCTCCTGCACTGTGAAACAAATTTAGAAATTATAAAATAATATATTTAGAGTAGTACATCATACTCAACATCCTGTTCATAGGTTTTCTTTGTAGCCGGCACTGACAGTGCCGCATCCAATCCACTCACATCGTCATTAGGCCAAAAGCTAACATAGAGATAGTAGTCAGGTAGATAGAGGGAAACGTGTCCAATGTTTGTACCAGCAGATTCCCAGAATCGTATTTTGCAACTTGGTTGGCTCGAGCGATGAGGTCGATTGTTCATTTCCCATGCTTTTTAGCGTGTTTGTGCGTATCGTGCAAACTGCGTATACTGCAATACTCAAAATGAATAAAGAGAAGACCAAGAAGAAACACAGGCACGCATATACGAGGGAATGTGTTATTTTTTGTTCAATGTTCAATGTGAGTTGTGCGCCACCCGCGGGAGCAACTTTCACTCACTATTTTCCCACTTTGAAAGTTGCATCAAGCACACATCTTGTTGCATCAACAATCGTACACAATTCAAACTAGTTTTTCTTCTACCACTCATCAAAAAGGATACATTCATGTGTTGTTGTTATTTTGAAGGCAGCCCGCTGTACAGTGTACATGTGTGTCACACGATTTGCGGCTAAGTAATTTATCATGAGAATGTATCATGTGAGCATATTCCGGCAAAATCTACATTGTTTCCATTGAAAAATAAATTTATATTAATTCTAAGAATTATACAAACTTTGTCTTGACACTTGACAAATGTAAGCGAAATTTAATTCAATGTGAAGTAAACATACACAGACTGTATTCTTACACGTTATACGAGCATACAACTTTGAGTTTGAAGGCCGCCCGGTTGTTGACGCGCTTTTAAACTAAGACTAACACCTAAATTTGTAAGACGCATCCCTAACACATAAATAAAGCACGATTGTCTGACGTTACGTGAAAAATTTTTGTATTTTATGACTTTATATTCTCTTTATTTGCATGATATAAAAAAAACACTAAAATGGTATATATTTTGATAAAAATTTGCATTTTCATTGCCACTTAATTCTTTTTCTTCACACATCTTCACAGAAGAAGCAAGGCAAGAAAGTGGCAACAAACCGTACACAAAAAATAATAGTAAAAGTTTTTTTTCAATGTGATAAGCATTTGGATCGTCAGCCAGTCTAAATGGTAGTACAATTGGATTGTTCAATTAATTGTTGTTTTAATGTCTTGCGAAAGATAATAAAGTTTTTGAAAATGATGTGTCATTTATATTTTTACATTAAAAACTGAACTACCGTTGGGTTAATATATTATACTATCTTTCTGACAGATGAAAAAAAACATTTGTAATTGAATTAAAAAAATTTTAATTGTTTCAGTTCAATATTGCAAATGTCAAATTATAAAAATATAGATTTTACTTTCAATTTCTCTTGACAAATCTCGAAGTTGAACTATAAAAATCATGTTTTATAAAGGGACTGAATTTTGTAAACAGCATAGCTAAAGAATGGATTCTCGCGGATGGACATGTGCAATTTGACAATTTTGAGCATACCAAATGACAGTATATTGCCTACTGTACATGTATGATCGAATAGTGAAACTGTCTTGAAAGCATCTTTAAAGCGAGAATTTCCAGCAGCGAGCACTTCCTTCACTGCATCCGCACAATTGAAGGTAACCAGTGAGTAGCTCCGATTGCCTTTCAACTCACTCCAACATTTCTCCATTGCTGTCACATTCATATCGATTGTTTCTTCAATGGTCTCGTCTTCGGACTTTTCTTCAGCACTGTGAAACAGATTTGAAAATTAAAATTAAATATATTTAGGGTATATTGTACATCTTACATAAGATCCTCTTGATAGGTTTTGAACGTAGACGGCACTAAGCGAACCGCATCCGCTCCGCTCACATCACCATTAGGCCAAAAGCTGATGTAGAGATAGCTGTCTGGTAGATAGAGGGAAACGTGTCCAATGTTGGTACTAGTAGACTTCCAGATTCTTATTTTCAACTTGGTTGGCTCAAACAATGAGATCGGTTGTTTATTTCCCATGTTTTTTTGGCGCGTGTGTTTCTGTGCAAAAGTGACCGTACTAATGCAACTCAAAATAAAGAATTTTCAAGGAGAAGAAGAAACACAGGCACATATATGAAGAAGTAATGTGTTTATTTTGCTCAATGTTCAATGTTTGATGTGCATAATGCGCGGGCGCAGCTTTCACTCGATATCTTCCCAATTTGAAAGTTGCATCAAGCACACGTGTTGCATCTACATGTACATTGTATACAATTTTTAAAAGACTTTTGGCTTCTTCCGAAGCGATACATTCCTGTGTTGTTGTTTTGAAGGCTTCACGATCAGTCATATACTCGTATATCGTCGATGACATATACATCCTGCTAATTCAATTTATTATGCGAGAATCCTGTAACATAATTTATGTGCATATATTCGGGGGGCAAGGCACAATGTTTCCCATGAAAAACTGTTCAAGTTTTCGTATAATTCCAAATATTTACTAGTACATATTCGCGTGTGGAGGATTATGATGGCCTCAAGCATCTTGTGATTGGTCAAATTGGCCATGGATTAATCAAAATTTAATCTAATGATACACAATAACATACTTTTGTGAAAATTCAAAAATTTGTCAAAAACATAAATTCTCTGAATGGAACACCAATCAAACCAAATGATATTGGCGTTTTACTATTGTTATTATTACATAAGAGTGAATTTGAAGTAAACAACTGAGCGGTTGCTTTTAATGAAAATGCTTGGTCTATTGACAAATAAAATAACAGCAATACAGGTACACTGTTCTAGGATAAAATAAAAAAGGTAAAACAGCGAAATAAAGCTTCGGTAACAATACAAATAGCCAGTACGACAATAGAGCAGAGTTTGTCAACAGACCTGAGGAGAATTGACCCAAGTAGTCCAAGGAAAGTTAATGACTTGTTTGCTTCGACATACGGGTATCGCGAGCTTGACATTTGTAAGAGTTGTTGTTTGCCAAAGTATGTCAGTCAACAACAATAATGTACCAATTAAGAACTCTTAAGCTTCGAATGTTCGCCCACACACAAATGACATTGTAAGTTATTACCCTATCAACATAAATCATGAATAATAAAGTTTTTAAATTATATTTTGATTAAATTTTTATTACCTTGTTTTTTGTGGCTTAAAAGCACACTAAGTATGCACTAAAGCTACTATGGTTGAAGGTAATTTTTTTCATTTCTTATTTCTAAAATCTGAATCTAATATTTTAAAAACTTTATTATTTTGAAAACTTTTATTTCTCTAAATCCCAAAATTGAAAGTGAATGTTTTTTTTGCTTATTGATTTTTATATTAAGCTACTATCAACAAAAAATTGCAATATTTGAACTTTGAACTAACATTTTGTCTTTAGTTAAGCAAAAATGATAGCAAACTACAAAGGCTCCCGATGGTTTCCGCTTTATTAACCATGGCCTCATTGACTCGCGCATGTTTGAAATTGTCTAATAATTTGAATATTTGTTTATTTATTGATTTTGTTAATATTTTTTTGTTTACTTTTTCTTAGGTGTTTGCCTCAATAACGGTGGTATTTTTGAAAATTGTTAAAAAGAAAATTTATGTAGTCGATTACATTGGATCATAAAGTTGTTCATTAAGGCAATCTAAAGTAAATCCGAGGTCAATGATTTGACAATTACTGGATATAAATATCTCTTTTTTGAGATCTAAAATTTTACCAACTAAATGTTATGCCTATTTGTCTAATAGCCAAATTGTCGTTTGCAAATGAATGTGTAAGCGGTCATAAAATAGACGATGATCTGAATTGTACAAAACAATCAGAAATAGTCAAAATGGGAACACAAACAATAGAAAAATACTTAACCATATAGAATGTCTTGGAAGTGATGCGATAGTGGTCAAACAGCGTAAAGGCATATGGACGCAATCGTTTGTACTCTTGTAAAGCGGATAATTTCACTAAATTTTCCCTTTTTACCTGTCACACGCCGTCGGTTGGGTTAAAATTGAAACAGAATTTTACACATTGAAGCTCAATTCGTCGATTGTACTTCACCACACGGGCGCACTCTCGCGTCACCACGAAGAGATTCACATTTGTTGTAAGCACCAAACAAGATAGAAATTGCTTTTCAAATGTAGGCAATTTACCAAGGTGAATTACATTGATGAAATAGCACTGCAGGATAATGTAGAACGGAAACAATACTGAGAGGATGGGCGTACAGTAGCGGGAGTACTCTTCAATGGCGCTACAAATGGGCACAATGTCTGTGTTGGTGAGCAGAAAACGGTGTAATCTGGTTTGCATTGTTAATTGCAAATTCCGCTTATTGGATTTCAAATTTTGATTCAGTGACTTGAGCTTTTGAAGCACAGTTTGCTGTAAAATGCAAAGATATCGACTTGAGAGGATCATCAGCACGAAGGTGTAGTACAGTGCTGTTTTGAAGATAAAGATTTAACCGAAATTTAAAACCCGTATATTCTTACCATTGAGACGATACCATATCGACAAAGGATATTCAATGATCCAATAAACCAGTGACATCACACTGACAATGTACACATTGTTCAGCAAAACATTTATCATCATATAAACATAAATGAACAAGTAAAGTGCAAATGGATACAAATGCAGATACAACTTTGAATTGGAATCCAATGCACGAATTTGTGCGCATTCTTCGATGGTTATATCTAAACTCATTTCCTACCTTTGTTTGAGTAAATCTGCGCTTATCTGGAATTTCTCTCGTGAAAATAAAAGCCAAATAAATTGCACTGCCAAAGAGTGCATTCAGCGCCAAAATGCAATCTGCTTGAGACCAAATTGATTGTGGCGCAATTTGATGCGTTGAAACGTACGGATTTGAAGTCCAATTTGCAATTTTCCACCTTCCGGTAGATTGATAATTTAAGCCCACTGTTCCATACAGCTCTCCACAGAGAATGTGACACAGGACGAAATAAAAATGTTTCCTAAAGTCGGTTTCCTTTTCGTCGGATTTCAAGACTTTGATTGGATCGGACACTCGATAAAACACCATAAAGTGACCAATGACCGGTTGAATGATCCATTTGTCAAATTTGAGATGTAATGAAATCAATATTTTTTGAATTGTATTCATTTCAATTTTATTCTATGTCCTGCTCAAAAACTGAATTTTTATTGATATTTGTAACGAAAAACAAACGCTTGTAAACAAAATGTCAAGTTGTCAAGGCTACAATTTCAAGGCATTGGGCCTGTTTACACTTAAACTATCGCCAGCGATTGGTATCGCTAGGCCTACTTTGGACTGCAGAGTACCAACTTTTGTGGATCACTCCTATCGCTCGAACGACAGCACAAAACAATCAAATAATTTGATTTTTCGGTCGCTATCGCTGGCGACAGTACAAGTGTAAACACACCCATTGGCTAATGTTTGTGTTTTCGTTAGAATTAGAACGATGACGGAAGTTTTGTATCGATCCAAAAATTTTCATTTCACGTGATTCTTAATTAACTTTATTAATTGATTGAAGTTCTCTATTTACTTATTTATCACAAAGTATATTGAATTTCAATTTGAAAATTTTTGGACTTACCGAAAAAACTTCTTCAAAGTCAGATATGATTCATTTTAAAATATCGAATTGAATTTTTTTTATTCAATTTGGCCTATCAAAGCAAGGAAATAACAACAACAACAACTAACAAGCCCAGAAAAAGGCCCAGAATTGAAATGAACATTCAAGAACTATTAATTTTGTTTTATCTCAAACTCAACAAATCAATCATTCAGCCAATTATTGGTCACTTTGCTGTGTTTTATCGAATTACTGATCCAATCAAAGTAATTCAATCTGAAGATGAAGCGACCAACTCCTTCAGGAAGCACTTTTATTTCGCCCTGTGTCACATACTCTGTGGAGAGCTGTATGGAACATTCGGCTTAAATTATGAATCTACCGGAAGTTGGAAAATCAAAAATTGGACTGCAAATCCGTACGTTTACACGCATCAAATTGTGCCACGATCAATTTGGTCTCAAATAGATTGTGTTGTTGGCATTTTGAACAACACTTTCGGACCGGCCATTTATTTGGCTTTTATTTTCACGAGAGAAATTCAAGAAAAGTGCAGATTTACTAAAACGAGCACGGGAAATTATCAATTTGGGAGAAAGGTGGGACTTTTTGTTGAATTTTGTAGTTTAAATTATTTTAGAAGTAAGTAGATGATTACAAAGGTTTGTTTGTATTTTTTAGAAGTCAGTAGGGATGAATGTTCAAAGTTTCGTGAATTGGACACCAAGACCAAGCTGTACCTGCATTTGTATTCGTTTGGATTTTGCTTTATCGTGTATGGCTATATGATGATGAATGTTCTGCTGAACAATGTGTACAACGTCAGTGTAATGTCATCGGTTTATTGGACTATTGGATATCCCTTGTCGATATGGTATCGCCTTAATGGTAATAATACTTACTTTGGTATTTTTGGTAACATTTTTTTAAAAATAGCATCGTACGACACATTCGTGCTGATAATCCTCTCGAGTCGTTATCTCTGCATTCTGCAGCAGACTGTTTATCAAAAGCTCAAGTCACTCAATCAAAAGTTGAAATCTCCTAAGAGAAAATCTAATTTTGCAATGCAAACTACATTTCACAGCTTCTTGCACGCAAACTCTGAAATTGTTAACATTTGTAGCGCCATTGAAGAGTACTCCCACTACTGTACTCCCCTCCTCTCAGTACTGTTTCCGTTTTACATTATATTGCAGTGCTATTTCATCTATGTGATTCAATTTGCCGACTTGCCGCCATTTGAAAAACATTTTCTATCCATTATGGTACTGGTAACAAATGTAAATTTATTTGTGGTGACGAGAGAGTGCGCTCGTGTGGTGAAGTACAATCGGCGAATTGAGCTTCAATGTGCTCAATTTTGTTTAAATTTTAACGCAACCAAAGGGAAATTACTACGTTTAGTAGAAAAGGAAAAGCTTGTGAAAATATCAACTTTACAGGAGAACAAACGATTTCGTATTTATGCGTTTACGCTTTTTGACAACTATCGCATCACTTCCAAGACTTTCTATATGGTTAAGTATTTTCATAAATCATGATTTATGATTATGACTAATCTTTTTGTATACAATTTAGATTTTAATCTACATTGTGACCGCCTACTCATTCATATGCAAACGACAATTTGGCAAATAGACAAATATTATCTCGAAGAACTTAGAAGAAAATACCAGATTTAACATTTTCAATTTTTGATATCTTTAAAAACTTTTCTTGGCAAGCTAAACAAGTTTTTAATTTAAAATTTAATAAACTTTTGTGATTAATAAGTAAATAGATTAAAATTATAAATAGTTAATAAGATCGCGTGAATTAAAAGTTTTGGTTTGACAAAAACGTCATCTAGTTTCTATTTTGGTCTTGAATAATTTGGCGTTTATTCTAATTATTTACTCAATCTATTTACTTATTAATCACAAAGTTTATTGAATTTGAAATTTCAAAAACTTTTTGGTTTGCCAGAACCCAGAAAACTTCCAAAGTTAATATATAACTTGATATATATCGAGTTAATTCAGTTTGGCGAAACCAACCAACCAAGCCATGCGAGTTCATGCGAGAAAATGCAAATAAAATTGAAATTCGAAAAATTTTAATTTCATTGTATCTCAAATTCAAAGACTCAACAACAACAAAGCAACTCAAACGACAATTTGACAAATTGACATAAATTGTCATAATTTATACAAGGAAACTCAAATAACTTCGTTGTCACGAAGTTATTTGTCCCTTCGGGAACGTTTCCTTGTAAAACGTCCTTCGGACGTGGAGAAACAGTAACACAATTGGGTATGTGATGTATTTTGAATGTTTTAAATTGAACGCATGTTTACCAAATTTGTTATGGTTTAGTTTGTGAAGATGTTGATTTGAAATTTAAGTGATATATGAATCGGTTTAGATTAAATGTTGCGAGTATCAAGCACAGGCAAAGCGGGAGAGCTTGAGGTTACAAATTCTCATTTACATGCACATTTGACAAATGATTTGTATTATAGCAATTGGTAACACATTTGCAGTTAGTGCAATATACGATTGGTATTAATTCCTGCTCGTTCAATCACAATAAGCAAAAGTTTTATAAATTTAATATTGCATTTGATTCTACATTTTTAAACTTGGGTGATGCAAGATCTCATCTGGGGCAATTCAAGTTAGTTCAATTAGTGGAAGTTGAGTAGGTAGGCCGTGCAGTAGATGTGCATAAGAATAAATTAAAGACGGTAACTGCTAGATATTGTTTTTTCATCCGGTGAAGAACATTATCATAAGATGAACAATAAATTTGGACGGATAACTGTTATCATAACAGTGCTGTAGGTATTTGCGAAATTGTCCAATACTTTTGGAATAAACAAAACCGGGAAGTGGTTCTTGGTGTGGGTTTGAAAATTCAGCTAATTGATGAAGAAGCGACACATTTCATGCAGATTTGGTTTTAAGCAATTGAAACTCCTAAATAGAGACCTGGTCAGATAAACTTATTGCTTTCGAGATCTGACTCCAGGTACCAAACCACCAACTTGTTGTTCACTGGTCAACATTGCAATCTTTCATAGTTATTATATTTCGGCTCAATAGCACTCGAGAATTAGGTACACAAAACGACGGGTAACAGAATGTGGTGAATGTTCACCAATGCAGGATATATTGAAGAACATTAAAGTTTGTGGCTCGTTTTAAGACTCCAATTGTTGTCTTTGATGAGTTGGATTCAGTTTGCTGCTGTCGCCAACAACTCCTCTGACCGTAATCTCTCTACATGAAGAATGTACGGCATCTAATGTAGCAAACGCAAAAAAATGATTCAAATAACATATTTTGAGCAATCCCGAACCAAGATGCCAGTCATTCATTTCGCTTAATTAGGAAATAATAGATGTCTCATTATCACAACAAAGTAGAAATGAGTTTGTTTTATAATTTGGTGATTAAGGTCTGTGTACTGTATATCGTTGACATGGAACATTTGTTTCGGAATCCAAACAAAAGAGCAAAACACAATGAAGGCCATGTAAACACATTACGAAAGCAGTAGACAATAAGTGAATCATTATGCTGATTAAGTGAACGATGAGACAATTGAGTTGAGTAGTTCGTTAAGTTGAGTAAATCTGTTCTCCAGATTGAAGAGTACCAACAATCAAGTCATTGCATCAAAACAAACCAACGTGTCAAATAAAGATGACAGGAGAAAGCAAGCTGAGTCATAGTCGTTCGGTATGCAAACAGTAATATAAAGACACAAATGTAGATGATTTCGAAAAGCACCTGTTCATTGAGCAATGTGTTACATTCTTGAGGCCAATAACAATGACAACAATGTGAAGCTAACATAATAAACACACAAATAACAACACAAAGTAGATGTGCGCTCTTCGACGATGTCAATAAGATTTGGCTGAGTTTGATATAATTTGATGGATTAAACTCGTTCGTGGTGATTTGGTTGACACATGCATTTAGATAGAAACATAAACAAACGTTGGAAATAGAGAAATTCAAAACAATTCGAGATTATTCGTGCACGAAGTGTCTGTGCTGTGGCCAGAGCGAAAACAGCTGAAATTAGTAAACAAAGCATGCTTGTGGTACACTGGCGTACTCAGAAGATTATCGAGTGCCTCTGCCTTTGATAGTGTAATTGACTGTTCAACGGGTGCCTCTGCCTTTGACTGTAGAACGGGGCCCCTGCCTTTAATAGTGCTAACGACGTAAGACATACGGAAATAGGTGGTTCTTACTCTGCCTTTCACTGTATTGTTGTGGGTTGACGAGGAGGACCTTATGCCTTCTACAATGCTATTCCTTACGAGCCTTGAGATCTTTATGTTATAATTTATCGTGAGTTCAATTGATTTGAAGTTTTATCAAATTAAACAAAATAATATAACATTAAGATTTCACTAAAGCACTTGTTCTGTAATCAATTCGTCTTTGACCAATCGCTTAAAGTACTGTCGATCCAATTTGCCAGTCGCGGTATGAGGCATCTCAGTCATAAAATGAACGCCAGCTCGAATTTGTTTCTCTAAACCCAGGTTGTCTATTTTGAAACAATAAATTGATGTTAGAATATATAATAGAATTACGTAGTATAAATAAATAACTCACCTTTAACATAATCGATCAGTTCCTGTTCTGTCAAGGTCTTTCCCTCCCTCACCTGAACATAAGCTCGAATCCAATAGCAATCGGTAATATGGGGCACACCAATCATACAAACATTGGCCACTGCATCGTGTCGTAGGATAAAGTCCTCCATCTCGCCCGGTGACACTGAATACATCCTGTACTTGATCATCTCCTTCATCCGGCCAGTAATGTACAGGCAGCCATTCTGGTCATAGTGCCCAACATCGCCCGAATGGTACCAACCATCCACGAGGGCACTCTCTGTGTTTTCTTTACTATTGTGATAACCAACGAAACAGGACGGACCGCGAAAACATATCTCTCCAGTTTTGTTTGCGGGCAGTGTTTGGCCACTTTTGAGGTCAATAATTTTCATCTCCGTATTGGGCGTCACAGTGCCCAAGTTTCCGGGCACAAATTTTCTGGAAAATTCATTCCAATCGCGATCACCGACTGCACCAATAAATTCTGTGGCACCCAACACCTCCAGTGTGAGCACATTGTACTTTTCACGAATCTGTAAGGCCGCCTTAGTTGGTATGCCCACTCCACTTGTAATTACAAACTTCAGTGAGCTAAGATCATACTTTTTCTGGTAATCAGTTTGGGCAAAAGTTTCTACAAAATTTGCAGGCATAGCCAGTCGTGCCACTTTGTACCGTTCGACTGCGCTCAAAAATGCTTCGAGAGGGGCATCCTGTTTGAACAGGATGACCTTCTCGCCGTTAAATAGGCTGTTTTGGATTAGAAACATACCCGACGTGTGACCCATAGGATGCCACAAAATGATAGGCGCGTTCGTGTTGTTACCTGCACCAAGCAGCGGAAAGGCTTTGTTGTAGAATGCAGACACAATTGACTGGTTGGTGTGAATGGCGCCCTTTGGTGGGCCAGTCGTACCCGTGCTGTAGGATAGGAAGTAGTGATCGTTGGCGAGATCAGTGAATGGGAAGTTTGGAATTGATTCCAAAAGTTGTCCATCAATGTTTTTGACCATTTGTTCGTATGAGAAGACAACTTTGTCCGGATGATCCGTCAACTGCACCTCATCACCACCCATTTGCACCAAAATTTTCATTTGTTTCATCGTATCCGTAAACCTTGGATCGTTATGATAAAATTCCGACTTTATTCTTGAATAGATTGAGTATAAATAGAATAGAATATAAATATAAAAAGCACAGTAAATGATAGTAAGTAATAAATAGTATAAACAACAAAGTAATGCTTACAGACAGGCAAATGAGGGAAAAATCTAGAAGGGGACAAAGAGCACGATTAGCACGGGCAAATGGCAATCAAAACAGGTCTTACTCAAACTAGACCACTGCTCAGAGTAATCAGCAAAGTGGTAAACGGTCTTCTTTTATAGTGACCAGTCCTGGTGGTGATGGTGACAGTTAACGGTCATCGTTGACATTGAGTCACTTGCCACTAATCGAGTTCGTTCGCTCGACAGTCATGCCCATAATTTCCAACACGTTGAGCGTCTTTTCAACTGTGCCCGCCTTGTCACTAGCAAACACGAGTACAGTTGCACCCAAATCTTTGGTTCGCGTCGCAATTTCATATGGACTACACAAATGTACCACTGAGCAGATGGGCAAACCCAGGTAGATGGTGCCCAGCAGGGCCCCAACATATTCGAAGCTATTTTCAGAGAGAAACATTACAAAATCCCGCTTGGTCACTCCAGCTTTCACGAGTGTTGCACCAAATTGCTGTGCTTGACGATGCAGCTCACCGTATGTGAGAGTGCACCCATTCGCTGGATTGACCTGAGTGGGATATAGAAAAAATGAAATGTTCTGAAAGATTTTAAAGCACACATACCAAAGCAATCAGACTTGGATCTCGTTGCTCAATTGCCTTTGCAATACATTCCGCAACCGAAATGTTCGGATACTCGACACGGGGCTTTGAGGATCTCACTATGTACTCGGGGGTTTGCGCGCTGTTTGCCACGATAGAAGACATTTTGTGTCTGTGCAAAGTTTCAAATAGACTTGTTGACTTGCTAAGTTGCCCTTTATACAGCCCAATTTTGTCGTCTCAATTACATATCATATAAGATATGCAGATATGTCCTTGCGTCATGTTTTTTCCACGACTGAAGACATTTTTGTACGTGTGAAAAGTCTCAAAGTTGACCTTTTAAACGATGCAATCAACCCAATTTTGTCTTCACATTTATCACATAAGACAGATATGCCTTTGGATGATAGCCCAACATGCATTATCTGTAAACCTTTGAACCACTTTTTGTGCTTTATTTGTTAACTCAACCGATAAGGCCTGTCTATCATTGGATGTGCACAATTCACAATCGTTGCAGTTGTTTTCTTCACGATATGCCACTTTATCTCAAATTTCCATCTCTCAATCTTCCCTTATTTGCATTTCTGTCCGTTCTTGAATTCACTGTAATGTCGGCATGGCAACATGGTGATATTAAAGTGCTTCAAGTTGATGCATTTTTAATTTATTGAGGAATGGACTGACTGTGGAGTTGTGTGCACAGCTTTACACAACAAATAGCGTTTGCGCAAACAAGCCAAAATTGGATGGACAAATGTTTCCATAGAAACTATTGTTATTATCACAATATCATGTATAAACATTGATGCATATGATATCTTGAAGGCTGACAATTTTGTCGTGTCATTACTACTCCGATTGTAATATATATTGTGTGAGTTGCCTGTGCACAATGTCACCAAACACAAAATACAATTTCTCTGAAAAAGTTGCTCTCGTAACAGGCAGTTCATCAGGAATTGGCTCTGCGATCGAAATTAAATTTGCTCACGGAGCTCGAGTTGCGATCACTGGGAGAAATGCTTCAAACTTGGACAAAATTGCAAAACAAATCGAGCAAGTCTCTGGTGAAGTGAAACCACTTCTAATCATTGGCGATTTACTCGACGATTTGCTGCCTAATCACGAAGCTAATCAATGAAACTGTTGGAACATTTGGTCGATTGGATTTTCTGTTCAACAATGCTGGGGCACCGCCTCCAGTTGGAACACTTGCAAGTGACAACTTGTTGAACGAGTTTGATCAAGTGATCAAGCTGAATGTGAGATCAGTGGTGGAGTTGACTCAACTTGCTGTGCCTCATTTGGAGAAGTCACAAGAAAATATTATTAAAATTTCAAGTGTTGTGTCATTTAGAGCTGTAAGATTTACAATATTTAATGATTTATATATTAATGATTTATATTTTAAAAATCTAATTCAATTTACTTTTTCAGTTTACGTTAGTTTACTGCACATCGAAAGCAGCACTGGACATGGTGACCAAAACTTGTGCTCTCGAATTAGGACCCAAAGGAATTCGTGTCAATTCAATCAATCCAGGTCCAGTTGTGACTCCGTTTGGCTTTCCAGTGGGCTACGGCGAGTCTCTCTTTAATGACTTCTTCGATCAGATGACTTCCAAGTCACTGATGAAACGAGTTGGCCAACCCGAAGACATTGCAAGATTAGCTTCATTCCTTGCTTCAGATGATGCTCGCAACATAACCGGATCGATTCATGTCACTGACAGTGGGGCCCTAGTGTCGGGTCAAGACTTGTAATATTGTTGTTGTACAATTCAGAATATAATCTATATTTTGCCAGTAAACTCATTAATTTGCAAACAACAATTTAGCAAATAAACAAATTGATATAATAAACATTTGAAAGGTATTTTTCAAATCAAAACATTAAAACAAAAATTTCACTAATCAACAAATTCTGTAAGCAGTTCGTCTTTGACCAATCGTTTAAAGTGCTGTCGATCTACCTTTCCAATCGCAACTCGAGGCATCTGCGTCACAAATTGAACACCAGCTCGAAGTCGTTTCTGGTAACCCATGTTGACTATTTTTTGAGTACAAAGCAGTAATTCTGTTAGAATAGAATTACGCAAACAAATAAACTCACCTTTAACATAATCGATCAATTCCTGTTCTGTCGCAATCTTTCCGTCCCTCAACTGAACATAAGCACGAATCAAATAGCCATCCGCGATATGAGGCACTCCAACAACACAAACATCGGCCACTGCATCGTGTCGATGCAGGAAGTCCTCAATCTCACCCGGTGCCACTGAATAGATCTTGTATTTGATCATCTCCTTAATCCGGTCAGTAATGTACAGGCAGCCATTCTGGTCATAGTGCCCAACATCGCCCGAATGGTACCAACCATCAATCAGGGTACTTTCGGTGGCTTCTTTATTGTTGAAATAACCCGCAAAACAGCACGGTCCACGAAGACATATCTCTCCTGTGCTGTTTGCGGGTAATGTTCGCCCACTTTCAAGGTCAATAATTTTCAACTCCGTATTGGGCGTTACAGTGCCCAAATTTCCGGGCTCAAATTTACTGATAAACTCTGCCCAATCGCGATCACCAATTGCACCAACACACTCTGTGGCACCCAACAGGTCAAGTGTTAACACTCTGTATTTCTCACGAATTTGTAAAAGCAGTTTAGCTGGAGTTCTCGCACTACTTGTGATCACAACCTTCAGCGAGCTTAAATCATACTTTTTGTTGTAATCATCAGAATTGGCAAAAGTTGTTATTTGATTTGCTGGTAAAAACAGTCGTCCCACTTTGTACCTTTCGACTGCGCTTAACAACGCGTCGAGATTGCTCTCAGCAAACAGAATGACCTTCTCGCTGTTGAATAGACTGCTTTGTATCAGATAAGTGCCAGACATGTGACCAATTGGATACCACAAAATTGCAGGTTCGTTCGCATTTTCTGAATCTAGAACGGGAGCGAATTTGCTGAAGAATGCTGCCACAATTGACTTGTTGGTGTGAATTGCGCCCTTTGGTGTGCCAGTCGTGCCAGAGGTGTAACAGATGAAGTAGTGCTCGTTGGCAAGGTCAGTGAAAGGGAAGTATGGAATTGATTCGAGCAGTTCCTTGTCAGTACCAATCATTTGATCGAAAGAGAACACAACTTTGTCTGAATGATCGATCAATTTCGCTTCGGTACCCAATTGCACCAAAATTCTCATTTTTTTCATCGATTCCACATACTTTGGATCGTTCAGCGTTGTCTCAACTGTCGCCAACTTTTCACTACCAAACACGAGTACAGTTGCACTCGAATCTTTAGCTCTTTCAGCAATTTCAAATGGACCACACGCAGGTTGTACTGAACAGTATGTTAGACCAAGATAGATTGTGCCCAACAATGCCCCAACATACTGGAAACAATTTTCTGCAAAGAATAGCACAAAATCTCGTTTTGTCACACCAGCTTTCACGAGTGCTGTCCCAAATTGCTGTGCTTGACGATGCAATTCGGCGTATGTGAGAGTGCTTCCATTGGTTGGATTAACCTAAACAGGTAATGAAAAATTATGAGTTTCAAAAAAGTTTGAATGATTTAGTCAAACATACCAAAGCAATCAAACTTGGATCTCGTTTCTCAATTGCATTTGCGATACATTCCGCCACCGAAATGTCTGGATATTCGATTGGAGGCTTTGAGGATCGTACTATGTACTCTTGGGTTTCACGGTTTTCTTCGTTAACAGAAGACATTTTGTGTAGCTTATTTTCAAAATGTTTGAGTCTCACAAACAGACATGTTTAGCGCTTTTAAACTATCCAAAATGCACCAAAATGTTGTCATCTCATTGATAAGCGCTGTACTGCAGCATAACCTAATGCATAGTCCAATAGACATTATCGCTACATTGAACTTTACCTCTTCACTATTGTGCTTTATCGTGTCCCATCGCTATTGATAGTGTCAGCGTAACTTAACGTAGCACTTGACAATTTTTGTAGTCGTTTTATGTCACGTAAGCCACCAAACGAAACCCTCAAATTAAAGTGCAAACTTCTTTCATTTACTCAGCCCCGTACTAGAGTTCACTTTCATGCCGCTATGCCAAAAATATTATGCAAAATCAACTACATTTCAAAGTGCAGCTAATAGATGCATTTTGTGGTTTAAAAGTTGCCCTATTGTGCACAATTTCCAAAGATGTTCAAACAATCGAGCAAAAATTACCGTAATTAGACGTGCAACATTTTATAGTCTTTTAAAAATTTAAACAAAATTTTGTCACTATGGCACCGGTTCGGTGATCAGTTCGTCTTTGACCAAACGTTTAAAGTACTGTCGATCCACTTTTCCAATTGAAATTCGAGCCATCTCCGTCACAAATCGAACTCCAGCACGAAGTCGATTCTGTGAACCCATGTTCTCTTTATTTTCATGGTGATAACAATTTCGATTAGGATTCTGTTTATATAATAAGAAATATATAACTCACCTTTGACATTATTGATCAGTTCCTGTTCTTTCAGCTTCTCACCCTCCCTCAGCTGAACATAAGCTCGAACCAAATAGCCATCGGTGATATGAGGCACGCCCACAACACAAACCGCGTCAACTGCATCGTGTCTCTGTATAAAGTCCTCAATCTCGCCCGGTATCACCGAATAGAACTTGTACTTGATGATCTCCTTAATTCGGTCGGTAATGTACAAGCAGCCCTTCTGATCGTAATAACCAACGTCACCCGAGTGGTACCAACCATCAATCAAGGTACTCTCAGTGGCTTCTTTATTGTTGAGATAACCAGCAAAACAGGATGGACCACGAAAGCAAATTTCACCTGTTTGGTTTGCTGGTAATGTATTGCCGCTTTTGAGGTCAACAACTTTCATCTCTGTACTGGGCCTCACAGTGCCCAAATTGCCTGGTTCAAATTTTCTGATAAACTCTGCCCAATCGCGATCACCAATTGCGCCAAGACACTCAGTGGCGCCATAAACGTCCAGTGTTATCACGCTGTATTTTTGCCGTATTTGGTCGAGCAGCCTCGCTGGCGTTCTCGCCCCACTGGTAACCACCATCTTCAGTGAGCTCAGATCATACTTTTGGGCATAATCATCCGAGTGGGCAAATGCTGTGATATGGTTTGCTGGCAGAGATAGTCGGTCAACTTTGTACCGCTCAACAGCACCCAATAGTGGCTCAAGTTCGCTCTCTGTAAACAGAACCACCTTTGCTCCCATGAGCAAGTTGGCCTGAATCAGCAATGTGCCCGACATGTGGCCAATTGGAAACCACAGAATATCTGGTGTGTTTGTGCAGCTGCTTGCACTAGCCTGTAAGGAAGAATTGAACTGGTTGAACATGGTAGCCATAATTGAGCTGTTGGTGTGAATGGCGCCTTTGGATGGTCCAGTTGTTCCAGATGTGTAACAGATGAAGTAGGGCTCACGGGCTAGGTCTACGAATTTAAAATATGGAATTGACTGCAGCAGTACACCTTTGTGGCAGCCAATCATTTGTTTGAACGAGTACATCATTTTGTCCGTTTGAGCCACCAATTGGGCCACCTCATCGCTCAATTGTACCACAATTCTCACTTTTCTCATCGAATCCACATACTTTGGATCGTTCAACGTTGTCTCAACTGTAGCCAATTTCTCACTGCCAAACACGAGCACAGTTGCACCCGAGTCGGCAGTTCTTTGTGCCACTTCGAATGGACCACACGCGGCAGGTTGTAGCGAGCAGAAGGTTACACCGAGATAGATGGTGCCCAGCAGGGCCACAACATATTCGAAACAATTATCGGCGTAAAACATTACAAAATCACGTTTAGTCACGCCAGCTTTCAAGAGAGCTGCACCAAATTGCTGTGCCTGACGATGCAGCTCGCCGTAAGTAAGAGTACTTCCAGTGGTTGGATTGACCTGTGATGAAATACATTCAAAAGTGGGTGCGTTTTTAAGGCGGAACGCGATACTTCAAACATATGTGAACGACCCCTTCATAGTAGTGTAAAAAGTGGTTTTCGTAATCTACCTTTTTCTATCTATCTCCGGAACCTATTTGCCGATCTGAAAATTTTATGATTTATTATATTAAATAGTGAGAGTGATTCAGGTAACCAAGTAGCAAAAAACATTGTAATTGTTTGCATTTATGGATGGATTTTCTTAGTTAGTTCCAAATAAAAAATTTCTGATTGTAATTTTAAAGGTCATACGGTTTACCTTTATTTTAAGCTATACTAGACAAAAATCGGTAAATAAGTTCCTGAGAAAATGGTAGATTACGAAAACCACTTTTTTACACTAATGTGTTTTTACACTAAGTGAAGGGGTCATTCACATATGTTTGAAGTATCGCGTCCTGCCTTAATTCAAAAATGACTCTCAATTGTATAGCATATGTACATACCAAAGCAACCAGACTTGCATCTCGTTTATCAATTGCATTCGCGATAAATTCCGCAATTGAAATGTTCGGATATTGGATGGGTGGCTTCGAGGATCTCACTATGTGCTCGTGTGAATGGCAATTTTCGTCGACGGAAAGCATTTTTTGTGACAATATAGCAATGTTGAATGAATTCGTCCTCTCGTAACACAAATTAAATGTCACAAAATGTTTCTTAGTGAGAGTATGTGAGAGCTCCACTTATTTTGGCTGTGATTCGTATACGAATCTGCAAATCATAAAACAAGTAGGACTCTAACCTTCAGTAAGTTAATGATAGAGAAGTCTGTCTGTAATTATGTCCTTATCAAATTTTCCTTATCAAATGGTCCTGTTCAAATGACATTCAAATAATAAATGATGAAAAGGCACTGTTTGTGTTCTAATGCTCTACCACTGATAACACACCACTGTTAGCTTTTGTGTTATCTTATAGACGATTGTCAGTAATAACCTAACCTGAAAAGAGAGCAACTGTAATACGAGTTGACACAGTTTCTCACCAAATCAAAGTGTAATGTACCAAAGTGGTAAGTGTAATTTACCAAGGACCAATAAATAACTACAAAAGCTTACTTGTACGGTATATCAGGTTTTTATTTTCGCAATACATTTTGAATTGTTATTTAACAATCGAAGCATCTGCTTCACATTCCACTTTTGGTGATGATGATGATTTCTCAATCGAATTCATATCCTCTGACCGAATGCCCCATTTTTCTGGTTCGGAATTTGTACCAAAAATGAACACCAATGCGCCCAGCACATAGATGGCACTGGCACTCCAGAACATAATGTTCCATTGGTGCATTTGATTATCCTTGATTAAAAAAATTTTAGTTTGCAATTCATTCATTCTGAACATTCTTACATTTGAATTATCCAACAAAATCCCGACAAATTGTGGCGCCAGAAAGCCAGGTAAACTTGAAATTGAATTTGTGAACGCATAAATCGAACCCGCATAGTCAGGCGCAATGTCAACCACAGCCAAATTCTCTCCACCAGTTGTCAAGCCAATTGTGATCATCGAAAGATTTAAAAGTACAATTATGACCATCACATTACAGCCCATTAAAGGAACAATTCCCATGAAAAAGGCCCCACCAAACAGGCCTATGGATTGAAACAATTTACGGGATGTGGTCTTGTGGATCCATTGCTTGCGGCCTACGTAATCGGATACGTAGCCCCAAAGGAGAATTGACGATCCTAAGGAGATGTAGATGGAGGCGTTTACGTAGCTATTCTGAAAATTTTAAGAGGGTTAAAAAGATTATATAGGTTATAACGGTTATAGAGTTTATAAAGATTAAAAAGGCCAAAGGTTAAATATTTTATGAACTTACGTAAGCAATGGGCATATGCAGGACGGACTTCAAATAGGCCGGCAACTTTGACATCAAAAATAGATTTCCCCATGTTCCACAGAATCGAGTCACAGTCAGGGCCCAAACTTTAGACGAAGTCAAAATAGATCTCCACGGAACAAAAGCTTTGTGTTTGGATCTTGATTTGGCACTTGAAATGGAGATATTCTGTGCAATATACTTTTGTTCCGCTTCACTAATTCGAGGATGCGTTTCGGGTGAATTGTACACAAAGTAAACCCATGGTAATAGAAACAAAAGTGCGGTTATCCCGAAAACATAAAAAACTGAAGGCCAACCACCGGCAAAGCCATACTCAGAGAGGAAGGCACAGATTGGCATCGTCAGTACTGCGCCCAAGTTCCCACTAGAATGCATCAGTCCAAAAGCCATGCCCATCTCTGATTTTGGTACCCAGTGGGGCAGAATCGTGTACATTGCGGGGGTTATCAGTGCGAGCACCATTCCCGTGACAACACGAACAGCAATCAGTAGATATGGATGAGTAAAAGCACAAATCGGTATCAGCAGGGTGCAAGCACTACTCGCCACAATCGAGATTATAATCAACTTTTTCGTGCCGAAATATTCCGCCAACTGACCACCAAAAGCCATCGTAATGATGTAGCCATAGTAGAATGCGCCAATGATGGTGCCTTGCAACGATTCGGACCAATCAAATAGATCCTCCTGGTATCGGTTTGATCTTGGTTCAAAATTTATTTTCAAAGTTGACACCAATAAACTTGAACTATTTTCATTATTCACCAAACAAGTGTCCGAATTGGTTAAATTTTCACTTTCTCTAACCATTGTCACAATGGTCATGTTGAGATTGGTTCGCATCGTGTACGAGATTGCATTGCTCATTACGCATAGCAACAGGACAATATGACGAGTTCGGATGCAACCTGAAGATGATGACTTTGATTTTGATTCTTCTTTTTCAATCGATGAAATTGAGAAAATTTCTTCATCGACCGTCATTTTGAAATTTTTTTGACACAAAATTTTGAATTATTTTGTCCAAGTTAAACTCATTAGACACAAGCAAATAACTTTCAAATTACTTCGTCAAAAATGCATCTCTTAAAATGCAATGATGTCATCCACAATAACAATTTATTAGTACAATGATGTTATATAAATGTTGTGTTCACCATGACCTTCAATACGTAGAATAATTAATTAATATATTGCATTTATAGAGTTTATCCCCGGGCTGATGCTTTTATGATGCTATATAAGACCAACGTTTAATTAATACAATCATAAAAAGAAAATGAGTTGCTACTGTGCACGAAAGAAAAAACTGGTTAGGTGTCATCTAGTAATCACGTGTGAAAAACAGAAGCTTTGGTAGCTTAAATGAAAGATCATTTCAGGGGGATAATCATTCAGTTCTAAATATAAAAATGCAAGATGCAATGTACGCTGCGAGAAAGTTTCCGTTGCACTGAAATTAAGTGAGGAGTGGGGCTTAAAAGGTTAATCACACTTTGCACTGTCATTACTAAACCAGATATGGACTTGCTTGTAATGAAATTATGATAAAATTTATAGAGATAGTGTCACTGATCCAGGTTAGTGGACTTTTAGCGTGTTACACATTTGAACTAATGTACTAACAATTAAGCAGAGTTATATAACAATTATATTACGCATATATGGCTCAAGACAATAGAAACAACCAGTTTAAACTGGATTAAAACCAATGGCTTCGTTTGTTATTAACTTGAATATGATAACTTTTGGAGTAAAAGTTTTACTTCAGGACATTTGATTTCAAAGACTCATAATTCCAAGCTCCATATTTCCAACTTTGAATCCAAGTCACATATGTACATGTGAATCATTTAGCTTGTAATTTGAACTACCTATCCGGAAGTGCATATCCCCCATCAGCAATGTTATGCACTTCAACGTTTTCGATTAGATTATTATTCGATGAGCCGTCCAGTATTCGAGTAACTTTTGAAATTGTGAATTGAAAAATCCATGAAATAGTCATTAATGGCTTGCTTGAACGCTTTGATTTAAACAGAAAATTTAAAATCAATTCGGAGAATAACTATTAGAACACTAGAGTCAAGTGTCAATTGAATTAATATATTAAAATATGATTAACATATATATGAAGTCGTCAAGCAACTCTCAGAAAAACTCTGGCTCGACAACACAACAAACGAAAATCAATTTCTTGCTGAAAACTTCAAAGTTTAATATTCAATTGAAATTGTTTTCGTTTTCGTCACAAACTGCGGGCGGCTTCATGAATTCCAAAAATCAATATTTTGGCCATTTTAAAAACTGTATTTATTCAAACGTTGTGTGAACACACGACGTTGCTTTGTTCAGAATTGAAATAATAAAATATAAAATGATTGACTACAAGTTGACATTTTTGTTCGAAGGCACTCTTCCGTGGTTTCGCTCAACATTGGCGACTCATTTTGAGATTTTGAACAGACAACTCGATCCCATTCAAGCGGTGACTCCAAACAAAATATTCTCCACCACAAGAAAAGTGCACTTTTGTTCTGTGCTTTTCATTGTCATCTTAACTGGTCTGTATGGAACGTTTGGCTTGAAATACGAAGCCACCGGCTCAATTCACAGTGCAACCAGCATTAAAACACTCCGTGCGAGTCCGTACATACTCATCAGATTTGTTCGTACTCAATTCGTTCTCAAATCGATTTTGGCCTATTCTCGGACATTGTTGGATCGGCTGCCATTTGTCTTGTACTGATATTCAATAAACCGGTCGCTGACAAAGCTAAAATATACCAAATTAATGAGCAAATTATTTTTGGTATAAAAAGGTATGCGTTTGAAAAAGTTTTTACTAAAAGTTTTTGACTTTGTTGAATTGTTTCTAGTAAAAATGAATCAACAAGAGTCGGCAACGCTACTTTCAATTTGAAAAATTAAAAAAATGCTGTCAATGTGCCCTTTTGTTGTTTGTTCTGTGTTTGGAGCTGTTTTGTTTGGGCAATGTTTGGCTCAACTCTGTCTACTCACTTACGTATGGATCGATTTTTTATTGGTGCATTGTGTTTCCTTTGTTTATAATCTACATGATTTATGGTAAGTTTTTTTGCGTGTATTTTTTTATTACCAGTTATTACATACAACACTGTATGGCCTACAAATCTACATTATTCTCGCAAGTCGTTATCTTTCGATTCGGCAGCAAACTTTGCTTGACCGCTTTGAGCAAATCAATTCCAATCTTGCAAAGGTTTCAAAGCAATCAAAAAGACGCAACTCTGCAGCATTGTCACTTTGTTGGAAACAATTTCAACTGGCCAACCGTGAATCGGCACAACTGTGTGAAGTGATCCAGGAACAGGCACGCTACTGTTTGCCCATACTCTCAGTCACACTACCGTTCTACATTTCGGTTCAGTGCTATTTGACGTACATTGTGCTGTACAGTACAGACATTCCGCCCATTCAACTTCAGGCTTTCTATCTGGCAATTGGCGAGATTAATCTGTTTTCATTTGTCATCACTCACGAGTGTGCTCGCATTGCAAAATTTGGTGGAAAATTCGAGTCTGTGAATGCAAAGTTTTGTTTTCAATTTTCGCTCAAAGGTGGCGCGCAAGTTGTCAACAATTCTCGATTGGTTAAAGTATGCTAACAGTATTTTCAACAATTTTTAACTATATATTTTTTCTGTATACAGAATGAAACTTTGACTGCCTCTCACCGATTTCGTCCATTTTTGTTTAAACTGTTTGGAAATTACCGGATCACTTCAAAAACATTTCATGTGGTAAATGTTTTTAAAATTAAAAAATATAAAAAATTTAAACTTGGTAAATTGATGAAATTATTTTTTTCTCTATATATAGATCATTTCCTACATCAGCATTTATTCCATGTTTATATTTATAAGAGTGTAATTATTAACACAATAATAAGAGTGTAATTATTAACACAATTTTGAAATATCAAATTATAAATGATCAAAACAAATGAATTTAAAACTGAAAATTCATTAAATATATAATTAATTGGAAATTTCATTTGCGCAGCCAGCCAGTCCCTTGGTATCATCATGCACACACACCCCATGAATGCCACTGCACTTGTTGCCGCGAATCTTATTGTGACAACCACCCAACAGTCCAATCGACTTGAGACCAGCAGCCGCCGCGGTCTGATGATGCACCTCAATGCCATCCTTGATCGAGTGCTCGCCAACATTGTTCTCCACTGTCCACTTGTCGCCCTTCAGATCGATCCAACTGTCCGCAAAGTGTTCGCCCTTCATGCCAGTGCCATCAAAGTGATTGCCAATGATTTGGCCGTTTTCGGTGCCCTCCTTTACGTCGATGCTCTCAGCTGCCACATTTGGTCCGATGGTGTTGTGGGAGATGATGTTAAAGTCAGACTTGTCCGGGTGACCGCCTTCCCAATTTTTGACCTACGGTTAGGTTAGGTTAGTTTAAGTTCGGTTAGGTTAGGTTAATTGTTAGGTTAGGTTAGTTAAAGTCAGGTTAGGTTAGGTTAGGTTAGGTTAATAAGTGTAAAATTTGTCAAACAAAAGCGCAACTTACCGCCGAACCAACGTAAACACCTTCACCAAAACCCGCATTCTTCAGTCCAGTATGATGAACATGTGAATTTTGCAACTTGTTATGCGAACTTCCCTTACGGAAGTGCACACCCTCCTCATCAATGTTGTGCACCTCGATGTTGTCGATCAAATTGTTCGAAGATCCGTCCAGCACGAGACCCTTCTTAGAGTTGTGAATCGAAAAGCCCTTCAGTGTCCAATGGGAAACCTTCTCAAGATGGAGACCGTAACCAATTGAGGACGAGAGCGCTGCCTTCTTGCTACCAGTCATTACAATTGGGCTTCCCGCCGTACCGGTGACGTGGACGGTAAATTGACCGTGATACTCACCGTCGGCCAGTTCGATGGTGTCGCCAGGCTTCACTTTGGACAGGGCACTCGTTAGGGCGGAGGCACTGGTGACGTGAATTGTCTCGGCGTAACAGCCAACAGCCACCGAAAGTAGACAAACGACAAACAACATTTTTTCTGTTCTTGTTCAAATTGAAAGTCAAAACAATAACATAACAATTGAAAACATTATATTGCTTTATATAGCAAAATACTCAAATTGTAACCCTGATCTACTTAATCCAAGGAAAACATTTAGTTCAATAATACCAATATCAACCCTCAAGGATATGACTCCTAATCGATTGAAATCTAATGCAATTTGCAGTCCGTTGTCTATTGTTTAATTCCATTTCAATGTTATTAAATTGCGTCATTCTATGCATTGTAAGTAATCTTATTTTGATTTATCAGCTTGATCAGCTCTACTTTTTGTCCGAGCCAACCGTCCTATCGATGTTTTATCGATTTTTATCAACCAAAACCGGCAGCCAAAGTCTACTTTCACAATTATTTTTGCTACTAGTTACCTAACAATTTAGAGCGGTATCTTATCTGTCTGTGTAAACAACTTAAATTTAATTGGTGAAAATAATACTAATATGATTAAACTAATAGATTTTAGTACAAAATGGTAGCTTTAATCTTAAGATTATGAGTAGGAGGTGGATGTACTATTTTATCCATTTACCACCAGATGACATTTACGCGGACTCTCAGATCTGACTGAAAATTTTACATGATGTTTATTACCATGTGTAGAGTATTGAATTAAATTTTTATGAAAGAATGGCCATAGGTTGTCGAGTTATAAAATTCCAAAGTTCCAATTTGTTCCTCTTCTCACAGTACTGCGAGTAGTGACTATCAGTGATTCACTCTGTCACTGTTTATGTTTGTGAACTTGTGACTTGATTTGGGTGTTTCTG
Source organism: Rhizoglyphus robini (assembly GCA_023373905.1). Classification (NCBI taxonomy): domain Eukaryota; kingdom Metazoa; phylum Arthropoda; class Arachnida; order Sarcoptiformes; family Acaridae; genus Rhizoglyphus; species Rhizoglyphus robini. Next base: position 75,515 of record JAKIJQ010000074.1, on the reverse strand, counting down.
TTCTTATTTTTGAATTAAATAGTGAATATAGACTAAAATCGTATAATTCGAAAAACAGGGATAATGTCTTGGAAACTGCAACACTAATGTTCAATTTGCTCTAGAAACGTAAAATTCGTCGAATAAGCCGATCAGTTCATTGAAAATGGTTTATAGTCTTGGTCGTAGTACTGTGAAAAGAGAAGCTAATTGGAATCGTGGAATTTTATAACTCGAGAACCTTTGACAATTCTTTCATAAAAAATGAATTCAATACTCAACACATGGTCATAAATATCATGTAAAAATTTTCAGTCTGATCCGAGAGTCCACCATAAATTCCATCTGGTTTTTAATTCAACTCATAATTACATATTTCTTAATTTAGAATTCTTGTTTAAAAATTATTGATGAACATTTCTAGGAATAAGTCCAATGCCGGGAGCATAATTCTAATTCTAGTACAAATACAAAATCGGAAGCACAGTAATCCGAATCCGGAATCTTAATGATTTGGTCTAGGAATTATATTGGTTTTAATTTTTATTTAACTTCAAAAAGTTTTGTCAATTTTACGTTAAAGTACATGATAAAATTTAAATTTGTTTAGAAAATTGTTAAATTAAAAAAATTATAAATAAAATGTTGGTAAATACTTGAATAAATTTTTAAATTACAAATTACAAAAAAACAACCGGTGGTTGTTTGCACGTGTATGTCTGCATCCGTATTTCTGCCAATTGACGTCACGTCGGCTCATTTTTGTTGTGTTTAATTTGTTTATTAAACTTTTCCACGAAACCTCAATATCTAAAAATTTGAGCAAAAAATGTGACCCAATCCCAATCGATTCATTCAAAATGAGTAAAACATGATGTGATTGTGTTCAAAATCCCAAAATGGAAATATATATCAGCACCCAATTCCTCACTCAATTTCATTTCCCTCACATACGTATATTAAATAATAATGAATATATTAAATCGACCAATCGAATCAACTTTCATTTTTGTTCCTCTGTCCATCATCAATCGACATGTTTGTCGTAGTACGTTGTCGATTGCTCGCCTCAATCCGCCACTACAGTGCACTGGCATTCTATTTACGTAAAGCATTGATTTTGTTCTGTTGCATCACTGCAGCTCTGTGTCTCTACTGGGCTACCATACATATCATGAACCAAAAACCGCGTTATTTCCCTCAATTCGTGAGTCAAAATATTCTTGAATCTAAACAGACAAAACATCAAAATTCCATCATCATCAACATCAATTTTATCAATGAATCCTCAGCTCTACTCGATCAATCTTATTCAATCGATCCCGAATATCTAATCCATACAGAACAGTGCGTAATCCCTAAATTTCCGTTATTCGACTCGGACACGATCAAACTCTACAAAAGTTACCAAAACAAGGTGTATTACTGTAACAAGACGGATATTTCGGATCAATTTCGACGGATCAATTACACTTCTGTTCAGTTTCCCCCTGGAATAATAACCGAATGTTCCGCACGGGAAGTACTGCTGAACAGTAGTGCAGATGGTGAAGATGCAAAATATGGTCGTGTTGTACCGAAGCTCAGCTTACCGGTTCATGATTTCCCAGATTTCGATGCAGTAGAGGTGAAGTGCAACCGAGGCCACAAGAAGGTTATCCCACTGGTACCTCAAAAACAGCCTTTCAAGTGGGATGATATACCCGGACCGCGTACATTACCCGAAAATCCGGTCAACATTCTCATGATTGGCCTTGACTCGGTATCTCGACTCAATTTTCTTCGTCACATGAAACAAACTTCAAAATTGTTGGATCAACACGGTTTTCTGTCCATGTATGGTCATCATAAAATAGGCGACAATACTCTGCCGAATCTGTTTGGCATGTTCCTGGGGGAGAAGAATGAAACCTGGTGGGCAAAGCTGCCACGCAATAACAAACTCGACACTCTGCCGTTTATATTCAAAAAGTTTTCCAATGCGGGATACTTGACTACCTACATTGAGGATTATCCTGAATTTGGCCTGTTTTCCTCTCATGGTATCAAGAGATTCAAGGGCCAGCCGACTGAGTATTACTTGAGACCGATGAATGTTCTGGTGCAGAGAGATGGGTTGTATGATAGGATGTGGTGTTATGGCAATAAGTTGGAGATGGAGGTAAGGGAACCAAAAACACCAAAAATACCCCCAAAACCCATATACTCCAAAATACACTAAAATTCCTATATACACAAAAAACCACAAAATCACAAATTCACCAAGATATCCCAAAACCCTATTCCAAAACTAGGATAGCCGAAAACTCCCAAATGCACAAAAATATTCCAAAACTTCCATAAACACCAAGTTAATCCAAAAATTTCAAATTCACCAAAACTGAATTTTATACATTTTTAAACCCATCTCATTTCCCACCAGCATTACTACGAATACATCCTTGACCAATTGTCCGCCTTCAAATCTCGTAACCAACATCACCTAACCTGGATCCACCAGTCCATAGTATCCCACCAGGAAGTGAACCACTGTCAGTACATGGACCAACCAGTCCATCGGCTATTAAGCCAAATAATCTCCAACAATTACCACCGAAACACCGTCATCATGTTCTACTCTGATCATGCGATTCGATTTGGTAAAATTCTTGAAACAGATTCGGGATTCCACGAAACCCGCCTCCCTTTCCTGTATGTCTACGTTCCTGAATCTTTGAAAATTCAAAATTCTGCACAAAATTTAATGAATTCGGATCAAATCAAGAAAATTCTTGCGCTCAACTCACACCAACTCACCTCTCACATGGACATTCACGCAACACTCATGCATCTCCTCACGGGGGCGCCCCCTAGCGACGAGCCCTATGGAGTGTCCCTCTTTACACCAATCCCGCCATCACGCACATGCGCACAAGCAGGCGTCCCTGCTGAATATTGTCTTTGTAAAAGATTTGTAAACTACACAAACAGGAAAAACTCTAAAGCTTTAGCACAACACGTGATCGAGCATATCAATGCCCAACTCGAGGGTTACCAAGATTACTGTGCAGCGCATGCGCTAAATCAAGTGATTAGTGCAAAAATCGCATACGATGATGATGATGAAATGATAGCTCCGGAAAGCAAAGCTATGGTAGCGTTAGTATTCACTACGACACCAGGAGGAGCCAAATTTGATGCAACTGTTCAGACAGTACTGTTGCAAAGGGAAAGTGGAGTTCAAGATCGTGAAACACACAAAATCATGGGCAAAATTGTACGAATTGATCGATACGCTGAGAAGGCAGCCTGTGTCAAGAATTTGCCAATTGAAAGTTTCTGCATTTGTCGTGAAACTTTGGCAACAGTTGAAAAAATAACAAATTATAGCATTTAGATAGTTTCAAGTAAAGTTTGGAGATAATTTATATATTTAATTTGAATTAGAATAATTCTTTGTGAATATCTCAAAAATTAAAACCAAAGTCGAGAGTGCAATTCCAATCGAGTAGAAATACAAAATCGATAACACAGAGCTGAGCTTCAAAACTATTTTACCCAATTTATCGTCTAATTCCGATTTTGATTCTGTTGAGAGATGGCCTTCTTTTGAATGTAAGTTGGCGTGATTATGTTTACGAATTAAATTGGCGAGATTTTTAACTTCAAATGTTTTATCAATTTTTCGTTCAATTCCAGTGTAAAACAAGAGTTTAAAACTATTTAAAACAAATTAATAAAGATTTTTATATAATTTAATAAAGGAGTATGCTCATTTTGGAAAAGTAGTTAAGATGGAATTTTGAATATGCTATCTTAAAGTACTCCCCTAAAGGTACAAAAAAGTCAATTATAGTCATGGTCTAAACCCCCGCCATCTTGGAGAAAATGGCGGATCAAAACCCAAATTTGACGTATAGAGGTACGTGCAATTTTTTTTTGTTTTTGTGGTAATTTAAGGTTTTGCTTTAAATTTTACCTGTAAAACATTTATAATATAGCTTAATATGATCCAAAATATAGATATTAGGGGTTTCAAAACAAACCGGAAGTAATAATTTTTTTTACCCAAATTCTTGGATCCTACTTCCGGTGTTGGTTGAAATGAGTATTATTCTAACCGAAAATTATTTCTTAACAATAATAACGTGTTTTTAAAATGTTTTATCAAGATATCATTTATCTAAGTATTTTTTCTAAATTATTTTTACAAATATTGCACGTACCTCTATACGTCAAATTTGGGTTTTTATCCGCCATTTTCTCCAAGATGGCGGGGGTTTGGACCATGACTATAATTGACTTTTTTGTACCTTTAAGGGAGTACTTTAAGATAGCATATTCAAAATTCCATCTTAACTACTTTTCCAAAATGAGCATACTCCTTACAATCTAGTTAATCGTTGTCTATTTGATTGATTTAAACTATTTCGTATTCCATACTGCAGAAATGAATTCATGATATCGCCAGAATTTGAAATTTGATTCTCGAATAATGTTGAACCAGAGTCTTCGCATCGTCTTGAACCGTGAGTAGAACGTACTTTTTGGTGTATTACTTTGTGTAGCACTGCAATGGAGTAACTTTCATCGTGGGTAATATTGAGTGCTCGATGTGCAAGTACAGGATATTTCTGCTTTATAATAAAAATAAAAATAAAAATAAAAATATATAAATTATATTAATTTAAAAATGTAATATTTAAATACTTGAATAAATTTTCGGTTACTAGTAGTCTGTTTAATCACAACACTAACTTCTGGATGTTGTTCCAACTGTTCAAACGAGTCAAAAAGTTTGCACTTTATGACTGAGCAACAACGAAGTGATATCACTTGAGAAAAGTTGTCGCAAAATGAAGCAGAAGAATAGCCAAAATATTAGCAGATTCTGTAGAATGTTTTTTGTCTCTCCAGAAGAAAGTCGAGTTGTGCCAAGACTGACAAAGAGTGAAAATACTTCGAAAAAACTATTTGAAAATTAGACGAAATAATTTCGTTTTATGAGTTTGATTTTATGGAAAGTGTTGAGCAAGCCAAATGCATTTCTAATGCAATAGCTATTTCTAACAAGAAAAATCGAAACATACTCGCAGTTGAAATCCGGAAACTTCTTCGACAACACCCCAACCACATATGCTTGAGTTGGGTGAAGGCACATGCTGGGAACGAAGAAAACGAGGAAGCCGACAAGTTGGCCAAGGAAGCGACCAACCTGAACACAAGCTCGTACAACATGATTCCACTGTCATATTTCATAAAAGTGTTGAACCAAGAAGCGGATACCGGTTGGAACCAATGGTGGACGACCTCCACCAAAGGAAGGGTGACTAGTCGCTTCTTTCCTACAATCATGGACCGGAAGAAGTGCTCGAACATGCCAGACTTCATCATGACCCAGTTCATGTCTGGACACGGCAAGTTTCACCACACTGTTAATAATCGGTTGAGGTTACAACCTTACCGTGAGATTATAACCTAATTAATTTAAAACTTAAGGTTATAAGCTTATTTTATAAGAATATAATCTTACAGTAAGATTATAACCTCAAATGATTTTTTAGAGTAAGGTTAAAAACTTATATTGTAAGATTATAATCTTTCTGTAAGTTTTCTGTAAAAATTATAAATTACTAATAGTTAGATTAATGTACACATTTATACCAACAATCAGATAACTGATCACTGATCAGTGATCAGTTCACAAATTAATAAATTGCAACACATGGGAATATCTTAACTTGAAACTAACTAATATTAAAAACTCAACTGCAATCCAACAACCGAGACTAATTAAGAGAATGTTGTGTTCAGTGGTTACACAGATGATGAAATGCAATTTGAATTTGAATTTGAAGACAGACAGACAGACAGACAGACAGACAGACAGACAGACAGACAGACAGACAGACAGACAGACAGACAGACAGACAGACAGACAGACAGACAGACAGACAGACAGACAGACAGACAGACAGACAGACAGACAGACAGACAGACAGACAGACAGACAGACAGACAGACAGACAGACAGACGAACAGACGAGACAGACAGACAGACAGACAGACAGACAGACAGACAGACAGACAGACAGACAGACAGACAGACAGACAGACAGACAGACAGACAGACAGACAGACAGACAGACAGACAGACAGACAGACAGACAGACAGACAGACAGACAGACAGACAGACAGACAGACAGACAGACAGACAGACAGACGAACAGACAGACAGACAGACAGACAGACAGACGGACAGACAGACAGACAGACGAACAGACAGACAGACGAACCAGACAGACAGACGGACAGACAGACAGACAGACAGACGAACAGACAGACAGACAGACAGACAGACAGACAGACAGACAGACAGACGAACGGACAGACAGACAGACAGACAGACAGACAGACAGACAGACAGACAGACAGACAGACAGACAGACAGACAGACAGACAGACAGACAGACAGACAGACAGACAGACAGACAGACAGACAGACAGACAGACAGACAGACAGACAGACAGACAGACAGACAGACAGACAGACAGACAGACAGACAGACAGACAGACAGACAGACAGACAGACAGACAGACAGACAGACAGACAGACAGACAGACAGACAGACAGACAGACAGACAGACAGACAGACAGACAGACAGACAGACAGACAGACAGACAGACAGACAGACAGACAGACAGACAGACAGACAGACAGACAGACAGACAGGGTGAAACTATAAGACTTCGACTTCGTCTCGCTAAAAATGTAAATGTAAAAATTTAAAAATATATTTTGTAAAGTATCTATTTAAATTATTGAATTACTGAGAATATTTTCAAGCATTATAAATATTTCACGATATTTGTAATTATAAATGCAATTTCAAAAGTATATTTTTTTGCCATAAAGCATTTATTTAAAGAATTGATATTAATTTTTAATTCGTTATATTCCATATACTTAGAAAATTAAATACAACACACACATCCAAGACAAGCTAGTTCAACTGATGAAACTTGTAAAGCTGATCCACAAAAGTGCTGCTCAATTTTTCATTACGACGCATCGATCCAGCGGCCTCAGGATAAAATCGTTTAACACGTTTACCGCCCAACTCCACTGGCAGAACATCTCGATCAATGTAACTGGCGAGTTGATCGAAATTGACATTTTCCACTGCATCACGAATGGACAGTTTCATAAAGCTGACAATCAACTTGATGAACGGTTTGAGCAGAAAAGGCACATTTACCAGATAGATCTTACGTGCCAGTAGGGGATAGTGCTCGTTCAGTAGATCGACCTTGAATTTACACAGTGACGCGTCCACGTAGGTCAGTGGAGTGTCGGTGACATTTCCAATGTATACGCCACCTGTTTCTGGATTGTTGGCACACAATCGATCACACTTTTCGAGCTGCAGCACAATCATCTGTCGAATCACTTGATCCAACTCTTTGTAGGGCTTCTGGGACTTGAATGCCTCCGAATAGATGATCCGGCCCGCCTTGTCAGTGCCGTGTATCTCCATTTGATACAACTCGTACAGCTCTTTGGGACAATTTGCTTCGCTCAACTCGTGCACTCCAAATTCCGCCTTCCAAACACAAGTTTTCAGCAAATTTTTGTACGCTTCCTCGACATTCTCGTTAGCATCCAAAAGGTAGCGTTTCACCTGCCACTCCTCACTGCGGACTCGTTCAATGTCGATTTGATGGTACTTGCTGCGGTTTTGGCTAATTTCCGACTCGAAACGAGCACGAACTTGACGGATTTTATCTTCCATTGTTTGTCTTTTTTTGGAACTGAAAAAGAAATACAGAACAAAGTTGTAATGATAAGTTAAAGTTGTAATAATGAGATTTTACCTTTTTTAAATGTTAAACGACTGAACTTGCGAACGAAACGTTTCCAAGAAAGAGAAACAGGTTTCGGATGGAAGCCTTTTTTATGTTCACTTTAAACGTTATTTCCAGAGTTTGTCTACTACATCATTAACAGTAGCATAATTTCAATGGTTTTCCAATTTTCCCCATTAAATTGCGACATTATATTGTAGGCTTGATTTAATGAGCGTTCATTCATTTGCGTAATAATGATATACTAATGAATGCGCAATCAGTTAAGACCGACGACATATTAATTGTTGAGCAATTTAATATGGGGAATATATTATTATCATACAGAAAAGTCGGCACAAATCTGCTTAGGAAAAAAGAGAACAACAACAACATCAACCATAAAAATATTTTCAAATCTGTCGTGATGGGATTTACTTTACTTAAAGTTTAGAAAGTTTAGAACAAATTTTGCTTTGGAGAAGTTGTGCAAACAATTTAGGCAATCTTGAGAGGACGAGATTGCCTAAAATTTCCCTAATTTTTTTTATCAATCTTTGCATATTAATACGTATTCATTTTTAAGTTTGACATTTTAAAAAATGTTTAAAAAGATATATTTTATATATTATATTTTTTTTATATATAAACTTATCTTCTGAAGTCAAATGAGCCTAGAGCCACTTAATTGCACTTGAACAAAAAAAATGAATTTTAAAAAATATTTCGTTTTTCCAAAACTCTTTTGAAGAAATTAATTTCCTTATTTTAAAAATGTTTGTTTTTCAAATGTTAGTTATCATATTTTCAAAAAAAAATTCAAATCAAATTTTGTTAAATTGAAGAAAAAACTTTTTTTCAAAGACAAAATTTTAACTTTTATTAAAATTCTTGAAATTAGACAAGTATTTTTTTTAAACTGAAGTATGTTATATATTTATGTAAAATCGAAGATTTAGACTATAGATTTTTTATTTTTCATATATTTAGAGTAGCGCTTGTAAATTAATAAAACATGCAAACACACCTAACGCTTTTAAATTGATAAAACAAGAAAATTGAACGGGTAATTCATTTTCCAGTAAATAATAAAAAATCGTGCCCCAGGTGTAACTGCAAGAATTGTTACAAATGTGTTGCATGTAATGAGTATCGATTGGTATTTATGTAGATAAGTGAACCAATCGATTGACAGTTCTTTCCAAATTTGCAGTTGTAAGCATTGGACCGGTTTGTTTATTATACGTGCTCGAACAATTGGAAAACAAATCCAATATATGCATATAATCCTAGGTGCAACTATTTATAATCAACGATTCTTGTGCTATCTTATATGTCACAATTCTTGCAGTTACAGCTGGGCCACGGGTTTTTATTATTTTTTATAAGGTGTAACTGCAATAATTGTGGCATATTTGTTACCATCTATAATCTAAGGGGCAACTATTTAGAATCTACGATTTTTGTTATATCTTTTTTGGTGCATTTCTGAAATGTAATGAATGATATTTCTTTTCTGTCATGGGAGACGGCACCAAAAACATTATATTTGATAATTAATGCTATTGATAATGTTATTGACTTGACAACAAATCATTGACTAAACGATAACTGAAGAATCACACAAAATGAATGAATAATACTTTTGTACGTTTGGTATAAGTGCAAATTTGTTCTTTGAAACTGACAGTTTGGTTTATTCAAGGAATCACGTTCATAAATTGTTATCTCACTTTGACGGGATTTACAACTGGGGCACGATTTTTTATTATTTACTGGAAAATGAATTACCCGTTCAATTTTCTTGTTTTATCAATTTAGAAGCGTTAGGTGTGTTTGCATGTTTTATTAATTTACAAGCGCTACTCTAAATATATGAAAAATAAAAAATCTATAGTCTAAATCTTCGATTTTACATAAATATATTGCATCGATTTTCAACATATGATATGATATGAGATATGAACATGTACCAGAGCAAGTCCAAACACACTGAAAATCTACAAGGCACGATTCCTAATGGCAATTGCTCACAGGACACAATACGGCTCCATTCCAGTGCAGAAATCCAAACCAAAGACGATTCCATTCGCAATTTGTTCACAAGACACAATATAACTACATGATCATGATGATCATAACTATTACCAGTTCGTTGTAGACAAAATCTAGCTTACAGAAAAACTATATTTGTTACATGAGCAAATAGATTGTCCAGAAAACTTACGAAATAACATCCACAGATATATAACAGTGTAGCACTTGGTTCGTTTTTGCATAACCGATTTACCACAGGGTAAAAACTTTAGGAAGTAGACCATCAATTCAGTTTGTCAATCTTCTCCTTTGCTTGTTTACGTCTTAAACTTCTTTCGATATGTGATTCTTATTAACTTTTTAAGTGTTAGCGGTATAAATTATAGAAGGTTGAGCCAGAGTTTGGTTCATGCTAGTGTTCACCACTCGTGGTCAACTTGTTTAGCTTCAATCATTTGTGGTTTATCATTGAATCGAAAACGAGCGGTCGTATCTACGTTCACATCTGGCAATGATGGTTGACGATTGTCTAATGCCACGGGAAAGTTCAGGTTCGAAGGTTTTGATTCTTCCGATTCCTCTAGTAGGACAATCTGATTATGAAGGGATACTGATAACTCCATGTTGCCACTTTTCGGTTTAGTATCTTCTAACTGATAATAAGGAGTTGACTGGTGGAGAGATCAATTGATTCGGTTAGTAATTGAGGTTAAAGGTAGAATTTCAGTGTTCAAACTTACAACGCGACGTTACAGTTCATAATTCACAAAGTACAGTAGCGGCCAAAGTACGGTGAAGACGGTTCTTCACCGTGCCCTCCCGATGTTGATCTAGTCATTTACAGAGATCAGGAACAGAATGCGGCATTAGTTCTGCTTTTGTCGTCTATCAAAATGGCATAGAATTACACAATGAAATGTTCAAGCTTCCGTCATTGCAGGTTGAAAAGGATGGCGATTCTTCTCGAAGATTTGTCGGGTACGAGTGGTGGCAAGCGTTTTTTTATATTGCTAATGGTGGTGCAATTCCCTCGGAAAACAAACCTTTAATATCAATTTTATTCCATTTCCAATTCCATTCATATAAATTTTCCATTCCATTGCAGAAATCCAAAATAAAGATTGATTCCATTCGCCAAATGATCACACAAAGAACTATTAGGCAAAACAATATGTTTATGCAGTAATTAATGTAAAGTAATTAAAGTACCAAACCAAGAGATGACTACATCCGATAATTGCTCACATGTGTAATTGCTCAATCCCTACCGCTTCGTTTCCAGTACAGAAATCCAAACCAAAGCACGATTCCATTCGCCAATTTGAACACAAAAGAAAGCCTAACCTAATTTGAGCACTTTGTTGACAAAACAATGTGTTTATGCAGCATCGAGCAGTAAACAAGACCGTCCACAAATGACGTTTGTTTTCACTCAAATTACGCATTTAACAACAAATAAGACAAACACACACGAGCACAGCAACGTATTCAGAAGTTTAACACACAAACATGCGCGAAATTGATTTCACGTGTGATTTTTGGTTTTCTGCGCATTTGGTCAAAAACATGGGCATTTCACATAGTACATGTGATTGCGTCACTAACTTCTACAATTCAAGTGCTCCTCCTTGCTGGTGGGCAAAAGACACACCTCCTCCACTTCCACAATGACGTCCCCGAAAGGCTTAAAATGTACCAAATTTTTAGGTGTCGTAGCGCCCAATGGGAAAAATACATTAAAAAGCGTTAGTTCCCGAGCGAAAATAACTAAAAAATCTATAAATAATTTTTTAAAATTAACTAATTATTAAAATGTAATATTTTTGGAAAGACTAATATATTTAAACAATTCTGAAAATGCTTTAAACGCCAGAAATCAATTTCCAATTTTGACGTTGTTTTTCTGTCCAGAGTTGTTCGACTTTCATCGCGAATTTTTCATGTCGATTATCAGCCAAAATCCTTTGAGAAGCTTTTTTCAGCGTTTCTATCAGTTTTTCGTCGTACAGCAGCCGATTGACCGAATCTACGAGTTGTGATGGCTCGGTAAACTCGTACGGGTCGACCCGTTGCCCAAGTCCACACTCATGCAGCCGCTGTGCATTGTCGTACTGATCACCAAACAGTGGCATCACTATCATTGGCACGCCCTGGGCAAAAGTTTCCGTGACCGTATTGTTGCCACCGTGAGTGATTACCAAGTCCATTTGTGGCACTAAACTCGTCTGTGGCAGGAATCGATCTCCCCACGCATTTCGAGGCAGTTCATACTCTCGATGTCGTGGTCCTTTTGAGACAATCAACTTATGGCTCGTACTGCCAAGTGCTTCCAACAGGCGGTCCATCAGTTCCAGATCAATCGATCCCATAGAGCCCATGGACAGGTAGATCCACTTGCCGGTCCACTTTCCATTCAGATCATCCGCAACAAAGCTTTCTGGAACCAGCTTTTCCAGTGGGATTTCTTTGAAGTTTTTATTAAAAACTTCAATATTAAACCAACCAAGTTTATTCATATCGGGATAGTCGTACTCTTCAGGGCATGCGTACAGGGTCAGGAGCGCTTCCTGGTATGGTATGATTGACTCATTTGGAAAACGAGGATAACCCATTTCCTGTTCGATGAAATCATTTTTACGCTTTGAATACTTCACAATGCGATTAAGCGTTTTGAAACGATGCCATGTTTCGTCACGTGGACCGTTTGATGGGAAACCTTTTAATAATGAAAAAATTATTAAAAATATCTTTCGACCCAACCTTATCATACATACCAGAACCAGTAGGAGGAAAATTGTCCGACTCATCAAAAACCAACGCCAGTGGAGTCAAGCTCATATTGTTTACCCAGGGAATGCCCGAATGGTAAATGCACGGCGGTAAAACAGCATCAATAAAGAACAAATCTGGCTTAAACGTCTCAATCGCCTTTTTCGTATGATTGTCCATCAGTTTGAGCGACTCCAATGCGACATCTCCCAGCACAAATGTCTCAATCAAATTTTTATGCTTCTCCTCCAGTGGACACCGTCCAAGAACGCCCAATTCCACGAGTGTTTTGGCCCAATTTTCACCGGCATTTTCCTGTGCCGTACTGTTGAGTGAAACAGCGTACTCCTCAAATCCGAGGGGTGAAAGCTTCCCACGATAAGCTTCATCAACCAGAAATATCACACGATGTCCTCGATCGAGGAGCGGTTTCGTGCTGCCAATGCACGCATTCACGTGACCCACCGCATCAAATGGCACAACGAGAATTGTCAGCTTCTTCATGTCTTGAAATTGTAAAATAAAATTTGTATGCTTTGAGAAAAATATTCAACAAATCGTGCCTTTATAACAACAATTCGATACAGTAAATCATGTCGTTATCAAAATCACATGTTTGTTTCATGATAAGCGATACATGCATGCACATTTAATGGGTACAATATTTATCATTTTGCCACTCGCCGCTATCCAATGTGTAGACTTTGAGATTGACATCATTTATAATTATCAAATGTGACAAAAAAAAGTGAACGATTTTTTCGCTGATATCAAGCCCTATTTGAACCTTTCTCGTATATAAAGGCAAATTTCGTACAAAATGGATTATTTGCACTTTTACGATCGTCCATACACATACACATAAATATGAAATAATGTTATATTTTGTTTTGTTTTGATAAATGAAATCCAAAATGAACATTTTTAAACTCCCTAAATTTGAAGACAATAACATAAAAAAGAAACAATCCTGATTCTGTTCAATTAGAATTTTGCATTTTGAGAATAATGAACAGATCGAATTTGTTTTAAAACTTGAACATATTTCATTATTGAACATTTATGCTCATTTAAGCTTTACGATATTAAAAAATTTGCAGCTCTACCAAATTGAGCACTTGTGTTGAGGATTCATCTTTGAACCCACTGAACAGTTGAATGCATCTGAAAATTGTGCCATGTTTGACAGTGGAACATTCACTCGAAATCTCGCCGGACTGTGTGGATCAGCTTGAATGTGCTCGGTTAGTGAAGTGGAATTTTCATGTTTGGAGCACCAAACATGAAAGGATTTTGTATTAGAAATAAAGACATTTTTTGTGATACAAATTAAAAATTACCATGCCGTACGAAATGAAAAACAACTGTTTGGGTGTAAATTGTTTTTGGAACGATGGACACGACAAAGAGCATGCTCGATCGTCGTGTGAATTGTTTTTGAGTGTCGCTGAGAATGCTTGATAGGCCAAATTCAATCCACCATTATCGGAAATATTTTCGCCTAGGGTAAATGTTCCGTTGATCTTGTAAAAAAATGCAAAGTATTAAAAGCATTCAATGTAAAAGTTTTAGTTACCTTTACGCCCGTTATTGGTTCAATAAGGTAGTCATACTGTTGCACAAAGCATTTGGATATATTTTCAGAGTGTTCCAGTGCAGAATTGGTCCACCAGTTGAGCTTTTCAACAGTTTTGTCATACAGACCACCAAAGCCATGAATGATTTTGTGTCCAATTGTGAAGCCCAAATTGGCATATATCATTGCCGATACTGAGTCGACAAATATCCAAGAATTCAACAGTTGGGATGGTGCCAGTACTGTTTTGGATTAGAAACATTTAAATTGTGAATTGAAGCACAGAGAAATTCACATACCAATAGTGTTCAATTGTGGCAAATAGCCTGCAGTAATGCCAATTGGAAGAAAAATAAAATTTCTATTTTCTTGACGAATTTGGCCCATTCTTCTATACGCTGCACTGTTTTTCAATCTGCGAACATTGAGATAACTAGCCGCATACTGTCCTTTGATTATCGATTGTGAATCAATCGACATTTGGGAGAATCCATATTCTTCATCGAGGGCGCCATCCACGAGAATCCAATCGGCAAATGCAAACATCGACTTCATTTTGTCCAGTTTGTCGATGGCATTTTGTCTAGTTTCATTATCGAGCCAATTGTGTCCGTGTTTCAGTGACCCCCGAAAAGTTTCTTTAATTTGATTTGTTAGTAAAATAACTTGATTTCATGCGGCTCGCATAAGCTTTTGACCAATCTTGTCAATGAACAGCCGAGTCAAGACTGGCAAAAAATGATCATTTCCAATTATTTCTTCAACAAACAAGACAGACATGAGAAGTCGCTTATGCTTGTCGCCAAGTGATGTTTGATTTGGTGGAAATATTCTGTCAAGATTGAATGGTGCATTAAACAGTGTACGTTTAATTGTCGGTTTTTGAAGCACTTGCAGTGCAACAAAATTCTTTAGTACTCGAATTGGCGTGCACGCAATGAGCTCAGTAAAGCGCTTGAGCTCGTAAAGTTGGTCAGAGTTGACAAAAAACTGTATCTTTGTCTGTGTATCGAAATGAGCAACTTGTTCGACTTAGTGTTCGCACACGGGTACTCGTACCCGGGTACTTAGTTAGTTAGTTAGTTAGTTAGTTAGTTAGTTAGTTAGTTAGTTAGTTAGTTAGTTAGTTAGATAGCATTACAAGCTTTTTCTCAATTTCATTTCATTAATTTGTACGAAATCATTAGAAACTTAAAGTACAGCATGAGAAACTGAATGTAGGAGAATAATAATTTAATTTGGTTATTGATTTTAGTCGTGGTTTGTTGTGTTTGTTACCTTTGAGAATGCAGCCAAGGAAACAAGTCCAAAGTTGCCGTACGTGAAGCCATATCGATTCGACGAGTGTAGAGCCAAAACAAATCCCGCATACCGAATTTGTGATCGTTGATTCAAATTGTAGAGTCGCCCTCGAGCACTCATTCCGATCAATAATCGACTCGGCCGATGAATGTGCTTGCTACTTCGGTTGGTCTCAAAAAAGAAACCAACAGTACGAGTAAAATGCCTCCGAAACAGAATGAACTCCATCAAGCTAAATCGCCTCTTATTAGTGTAAATTTTCAGTAAAAGTTGATAAACTTGCTGAATTTTCAGATAAAACATCATGAGAATGGAGAGATTGGTCGCAAAATTGACCGCCATCAGATGATTGTAGTTCAACAGGAAAATGGTATAACCAACAGCATAAATGTGATACATCAGAATGACAAAAATGAAATGCAAGACCGATTTCTCCAAATAATAATCTCGATACGCAATCAGGTTGAAGCCAAAATAGAAATAGAAAAACACTAACATCAGCTCTAAAAAATATAGAATTAGTAAAAAATGAACCTTTAATTTTACTTACCAAAAGTAAACAGAATGCACGAGAACATATTAACTGTAACAATAAACGTTTTCCGTGTTTGAGCACAAACGCATTTACCGTTCCAAGTTGGGATAGGAAAAAGTGCCGCCACTTTTCCTCGAGAATCACATCTCCAAGTAGTCGAATCAGTTTGAAATTAGCCCAGAAGAACAGTACACAAATGTAGTAGATCAACATTGGAGCCAGAATTGCGGCACACAGATTGTACATTACATTGCCAATCAAAATGTGAAATATATCAAAGTTGACTGCTTTGTCCAGTAATGTACAGGAAGCCGAGTCTCCGCAGATAATCAACAAATAAATAAAATGTACAACTTCAACAGCCACAATTGCAATGTTCAATTGAATCGCTTTCTTAATAACAGAATTTTTAAAACGTAAAATTTGCTCAACAATTTGTAAGTAGAGCTGAAAGTAACTCAAGTTGGTCCGTGGATTTAGTAAAATTTTCGCGACACTTTTTAAATTATCCATATTTTGAACTTTTGCAAGTAAAATTATAATTAAAATTAATAATTCAAGAAATATATTATTATGATATGTATATATATATATTTTGTATATTCAAAAAGTTTATGATTCGAATTAAATTTAATGTAGTTAAATATTTTGAAATAACGAGCTTAAAAATTCAATTAACTAAAAGTTGAAAACTATTTATTTATCACTTCAGTCGTATAATAACTTTTCTAATGGGAATTTAATTATTGTTTGAATATTTAATTATTTAGAATTTTGAAAATGCGTTAAAGTTGGGCTTCTCTGAAACTTATTTCTAATTTACAGATTCAGAAATTCAATTCTAAAATCATTAGCTTTTGTGACATTATTATTATTGTCGGTTAAAATTCGTGAATTTATTATTATTTTTAAAGAAATTGCGTTTTAAAACGTCTTTTCTTGAATGTTAAAAATGAATATCTTTAAATACAAATTTTCATTTAACTCAAGGCGAATCAAGGACGCGGTGAAGTTGCATTTGTATGCACTATTCACTCATTTAGATGCCTTTCAGTCAAGTTGCAAATGGCCTTTTCGAGAACAAATCTCAATTCAAACTCAACGTCTAAAAGTCAATTATCAATTTGTACTTGGACTTGCACTGTTTGTACTCTCATTTGTGGACGCATTCATTGGACTTGAGTACGAGTACAAGGGTGAGATCAACTTGAGCGACATGGCACACAGTCCCTACATTGGCACACATCAAATGTTGCTTCGTGAAGTTTGGTTCGAGTCTGATTTGATTCAACTGGGCAATTCTTTGGCTGTGATTTGTACTTTCTGCCTGTTGGCATTCAAATGTGACTATCCCAGGGAGTGTCGACTTTTATCGATCAATGGTGGCAAAAATGTTGTGATCAACTCTAAAGGTATCAATTGATTTTAAGTTAAAACTAAAACTCGTAACTCTTTTTATAATGTAGTTTTATCTCGAAAAGTTTCAACCAAAATTGCCAAAATAAGCCAACGATATCGAAAGGCAATTCGATACATTTCGATTCTGTTTCAAATTTGTATCATCTACATCTACTGTTACTTTAACATCTTTTACATGAATGCCGTCTATCGGGTTTCGGTACATTCCTTCTGGACCTTCTTTGTGTCGATTCCAATTTTTTGAATTCTACATAATCTATGGTAAAATGTTTTTGTTTTGTTTTTAAAAATATCTCAAATTTTGATATTCGTAGTCGTTCTGTGTATGGCTCTGTTTGTAGTAATGTCAAGTGACTATATTCAACTGTGGCAAATGTCAGAACTGAAAAAGTTGGTTCGCATTAACCGAAAAGTAGCTCGAATTGGTGACCTCGGTACAATTTGGTCGGAATATTTGTTTGTCAATCGAAACATTTTACGTGCCTGTAAAAGCATCAGTGGATTCAGTCGCTTTTGGTCTCCATTTCTCAGTATAATGTTTCCATACTACATCTTTGTCCAATGTTATCTCCTCTATTGTAGTCTATTTTCAAGGAGCATTCCATTTCTGTACAAATGGATCTATCTGGTGGCATATCTCGAAATGGTGGCAATATTCTTTGCGCTAATTCACCAGTGTGCTGCTGTGGTTCGAATAAATGATCGAATTCTGGCGGAGAGTAGACGATTCTACGTTTCTTATAGTAGAAAACTTTGGAAACCAAACAACTCGAATACTCAGCACTGTCGTCATTTGATGAAAGCAGAGAATCTTAAATTTGCTAAACGATTTCATTCGTACTCATTTCGCTTGTTGAATAATTCGCGTGTCACTACAAGAACATTTCATGGGGTTAGTATTGAATTCCATCGAGATTTAAAATAATAACTAAAATTTTTATTCCATACAGATAATTATGTACATTAGCATATTCTTTATGACAATTTATAAGTGAATTGTGCAAAGAAATCAAATTATTTATTTAAAATTTGGTTTCCACTTGTTCCGCTATTTCCGGATTTTATACCAAATATAAAATTGTAGTAAAATCAAACCAGTTATCGACATTTTTTATGTTCCAATTGGTGATTCTGTTGTGATTTTTTAAAAAGTCTAACTTACGGGTGAAATTGCGTGTTGGCAACAAACAACTCTATTGACATTAAATTCTATAATGAAACTCTGTTGTAATTTTCTGCTAAAATCAAATAAAAATCTTCGTCCAATGATTACGTTTAAAATGTTACCTTGATAATTTGCTGTGTAGTAGTATTTAAAAAATCGAATTTAAATATTTAATTAACGTAATTTGCCACACAAATTTCTTTTTAATTTATATAAAAAGTAAACTTATAGTGACGTATTTTTCGAGTTTGCCTGCAGACTTGTTTAATTAGCAATTAAACATTAAACTACTGTAAGTTGATAATAATTATTAGCCTGTTCAACATCTGTTACTGTTTCACGACCGCGATCCGTACCACAGTTCATTTTCACAGGCAATTGTATGCAATTTTAATCATTTGATCATTACATCCGCAATCTCATTGCCATTGTTGATATATTTTATAATAGAAATACTTTATAAATAGAATAGTCCAAACGAGTGCTCCAATCGAAGGCAAACGGCCTGTGCATTTTCTTCAACTCGGACAGTTTGATTGACTTACGATTTTTTGGTAAAAGTTCGAGCCATTCCACTGACTTGGACTTTGATAATATTCTAGATAGAGTTAGCTTAATGTACATCACTTCAAGTATGGCAAATTCCACTGAGGCATTCCAGTTCTGGTTGAAGTTCATAATCAATGCTCTGATTTCACTATATTTGGCAAACAAGTCATCAATATCTTCTTCTTCTTCACCAACTTGACTCAGTAATAAAATTGTAATTGTTCTATTCCAAGTCTGCTTATCAAGACTCAACATGTCGTCAATCAGTGAGTGCACGCCAAGTAGCGATGCTTCCACATAGCAATCCATCCACTCATCTACATTGGGCTGGTCATAGGGCAATAATGTCATCGACTTGTTCGACTGCAGAAACTTCCACGATTTCCAAATATTTTCAAATTCTAAAATCTCTAGTTTCTTTGATTTTGGATGAGTTGTACTGTTTAAAAAACTTGGAAAATATTTTTGAATTTTGTGAAGATATGATGGCGGAATAATTTACAATCACTGGCCAGTGCTCATGGCCAATCACTTGTTTCAGCAATTGTCGAGCTGGTTCGTGTTGGCCAACTTGTTCACGTTGAGTAGAATTGCCATATTCTACAAACAGATCCATCAAGTATTGAACAGCTTTTGATTTGCTAGACGTGCTGTTCAATCCAACAGCAAAAATTCTTCCAAATTCCTATATTTTAAAAAGTAAATACGTAAAATGTAAATGTTAATTTTTATAGAAATTTAACTAAAACTTTTACCACAATTGTTGTCTTGAAAGTTTTGTCGGCAGAGCTCGGTTTGTTCAGTGGCCAATTGCCACAAACGTAACGATGAAAGTCATCACACGGATCGGCGGAAAAGTCCATACTACACTCTCGCAAATGTAGGACCTAACTATACTCACAGCGCGGCAGCTGACATGTATACTCACACAAACTTTGTAAGTATACTTACATACGAATCTGCTAACTATAGTCAGCGCACAGTGTTTTAAAATCGCTTTTAAACTCCCTTAAATTTTATTTTATATTTAGTTATTTATACAAATATTAAATCCATACAATTAAACACGACCAAAGAAATAATTACATTACATTACATGAATACTGTTCAAAATGTGAATTCAAAAATAATATCAATTGGTGGGGCTTTGATTTTTCATCGAGCCGATTCTCAAAGTCGAATTTCTTGTTGCATTTTGTTTCAAGATAGAGTTGTGTTCACTTGGGATATATCGGGACAAATTGGAATTGTGAATAATAAGACTTCGTTCCTTTTTTGATGGTTTCTATGAGTTCACAAGCATAAAAACAATGGCAACATATGACTTTCAGCAATTCAAGTAATCTGGATATTAAAAAATCAATTAAAAAATGCAAGACTTAAGAATTTATATACTTTTAACAAGTTGTAATAGATTTCCCTTAGCTAACATGATCAAGTTACATTAAGGCTTCAGGTAAATAGCTGGGAAAATTTTGAATAACTTTGAACAAATTACACAAATTGTTGAATCCACTTGAAAATAATTCATTTTGAGTTTGAAAGTCTTGTACGATTTGATAAAAGTAAACAGTAGTCATTTAGTATTTTCACGTTTTTTAGTCACACATGAATGCAATGAATTCAGTTTTAAAAATTTTAAATCACAAATCAATCGTTGAAACGAAAAATCACTAATCAAAAATTACAACAAAATGAGAATTACACACACAAACATGCACCGAGCGCGAGTGGCCAACTGCCACAACACAGCAATGTCCAACCGACAAATTGAGCCAACACACAGCAGTGAGTGCACACTGCACGAGTGAGTGAGGGGGGTCCTTCTCTACTTATTCATATGCACTGACTGTCTACCCCTCTTTTCGCCATAGTATCGATAGCACAGTGCCAGGCACAATCGATGCTCACAAACCGTAGGGGTTTGATATCATAAATTATTCTTTCAATTGTCTTAAAAATATACCAATTAGGGAATTATTTAACCAATTCTTCAGGACGATCTATCCAATCATGGTATACCATTGGGCGCCATAAATTATGGCGCCTATTTGGATTGCGCCAATTTAAAAACGTGATATTTGAACATTTTCTGTTAAAAACGTTAAAACTTTATGCGTAACGCAATTAACTCAATGTTTATATCTAAAAGTGGGCGCCATGACCAAAAAACGCCCATTTTTAGATTTAACATAAGTTTACCAACATTTGGTTTTTGGTTGTAAGTATAGTTACACGAAGGCACAAACAAGGCATTTGTGATCGACCCGACCATCAGGTACGAGTCAAACGATGATGTGGCAGCACAAGTAACGGAGGACAAAAACAAGTACGAGAAGTGCATCTCAAGCCTCCAGGAGAGTTACTCACCCACATTTGGTATTCGAGAATATGAGGTTATCGGTTTATGGTTTGGCGCTCGTGGATCCATCAGCCAACAAGTGATTGACTTTTTCGATCGCTTTGATCTCGACCAGAAAGCCTTACCAGGTATAGCCAACTATGTACTGATCTCAACATTACAACTAGTACATAACCATATCTACTCACCACTTCCACTACGACCACAACGAAACTAACTCATCATCAAACTTACAATATAGTCATTTACATATTCATATATTTGATACTCCATATACTCTATATACATACTCATTCATAATCTTTATTATTTGTTATACTTCACACGAGTGATATTGTTGAACCTAGATGAATCTATTTGTTTAACCTGCAATTGTCCATACGGATTGACATGTACGCTGTGCTCTTTGGCATCCCACTCTATGTGGACAGTCCCACTTGTTTTATTAATAAAGTGTTTCTCTACCGAGTCGGAACTATACTTACATTTTGAGGCCTACATTTGCGAGAGTGTACCTAACCAAAACTGACTAAACTCTTGACAAAATTCCAATTGTAATGGGCAATTTTGAGCAATTTTTGGGTATATTTCTTTAGTGCAACTCAAATTGTAATCAACATTTTGTTGAACTGATTGCGCAAATCCGCCAGGTTTGGTGACAAAATACAGCACAAATATAATAACAATTAGAACCACAAAAATGAAAGCAACTAACAAGATCAAGATAAGACAAAACTTAGACAAGCGCTTTACATTATGTTCACTCTCAGTACACTGAATGAAATTCTTGAGAAGACCTGGAATTTGTACACTTTCTGGGTTGATTATTCTATTGGGAAAATGTGAAAAATAAGTCAAATGCACAAATTCAAATACCTCAATTCCATTCTGCAAAAAATCTCAAATTGAGCTGTGTTGTGATTCATGATCGTTCAAACAATGAAAATATAATGTTTGACTAAGCAAACTTTTGCATATTTAGATCTCTGCAATTGAGTTAGTGAGTCAATCGAACATACACATTGAGCCGGATAGCTGTTACAGAGGATGTTAGACCTATCCATTGAACCGTATAGGCGCTATCTGAAACACAAGCCTTTTCCTATCAAGCGGCGCCAGAGGACTCGTTCACTCACAAACAAGTTTGTTCGTTCGCTCCTCCAATTATTACCACGAATATTCCACATACCTTGATGGGTGGCGAAGAGACTGCATGAGCACTCGGAACTGCATTCTTTGAGTTGCCATTATTTAGATTATTACCACGAATATTCCACATACCTTGATGGGTGGCGAAGAGACTGCATGAGCACTCGGAACTGCATTCTTTGAGTTGCCATTATTTAGATTATTACCACGAATATTCCACATACCTTGATGGGTGGCGAAGAGACTGCATGAGCACTCGGAACTGCATTCTTTGAGTTGCCATTATTTAGATTATTACCACGAATATTCCACATACCTTGATGGGTGGCGAAGAGACTGCATGAGCACTCGGAACTGCATTCTTTGAGTTGCCATTATTTAGATTATTACCACGAATATTCCACATACCTTGATGGGTGGCGAAGAGACTGCATGAGCACTCGGAACTGCATTCTTTGAGTTGCCATTATTTAGATTATTACCACGAATATTCCACATACCTTGATGGGTGGCGAAGAGACTGCATGAGCACTCGGAACTGCATTCTTTGAGTTGTCACTATTTAGACTAGTGGGCCCTGCGGGTGCAATATTTGAAGCATTAAACTCTATTTGCTTCAATAATGTCCCCAAAATTTGTGATTATGGGGAATAGTCGAGCGTTTGCGATTATAACCGACACCCACACCTGCCTAACCACCTAAACCTAACCTAACCCAATCCTAACCGACACCCACACCTGCCTAACCACCTAAACCTAAACCTAACCTAACCCTATCCTAACCGACACCCACACCTGCCTAACCACCTAAACCTAACCTAACCTAATCCTAACCGACACCCACACCTGCCTAACCACCTAAACCTAACCTAACCCAATCCTAACCGACACCCACACCTGCCTAACCACCTAAACCTAACCTAACCCAATCCTAACCGACACCCACACCTGCCTAACCACCTAAACCTAACCTAACCTAACCCAATCCTAACCGACACCCACACCTGCCTAACCACCTAAACCTAAACCTAACCTAACCCTATCCTAACCGACACCCACACCTGCCTAACCACCTAAACCTAACCTAACCCTATCCTAACCGACGCCCACACCTGCCTAACCACCTAAACCTAACCTAACCCTATCCTAACCGACGCCCACACCTGCCTAACCACCTAAACCTAACCTAACCCAATCCTAACCGACACCCACACCTGCCTAACCACCTAAACCTAACCTAACCCAATCCTAACCGACACCCACACCTGCCTAACCTTAGTCTGAACCTTAGTTACTATGTAGCAAAATTTCCCATCGCCATTGTTGCACACATTGTTGGACATCAGGCCCAACAATGAACACTCAAACAGAGATTTGACCTTGGTGAGATTTGGCTGGCGGCTATACCTAAAAAACATTTTTCGCAAAAACCAAGGTTGAACTGCACA
This sequence comes from Rhizoglyphus robini, assembly GCA_023373905.1. Taxonomy (NCBI): domain Eukaryota; kingdom Metazoa; phylum Arthropoda; class Arachnida; order Sarcoptiformes; family Acaridae; genus Rhizoglyphus; species Rhizoglyphus robini. The sequence goes on along the minus strand of JAKIJQ010000074.1, from coordinate 51,398 downwards.
ATCGCACAGTATTTTAAGCACTTTGGCAAAGTTTGATGTAAATCGGTTAAGAAATGGAGGAGGAGTTCACTGGAAACCAAATCGGATTTCTTGTCACTAAAAGTCTTCGCTCACGCTCGACAATTATTACCACGAATATTCCACATACCTTGATGGGTGGCGAAGAGACTGCATGAGCACTCGGAACTGCATTCTTTGAGTTGCCATTATTTAGATTATTACCACGAATATTCCACATACCTTGATGGGTGGCGAAGAAACTGCATGAGCACTCGGAACTGCATTCTTTGAGTTGCCATTATTTAGATTATTACCACGAATATTCCACATACCTTGATGGGTGGCGAAGAGACTGCATGAGCACTCGGAACTGCATTCTTTGAGTTGCCATTATTTAGATTATTACCACGAATAATCCACATACCTTGATGGGTGGCGAAGAGACTGCATGAGCACTCGGAACTGCATTCTTTGAGTTGCCATTATTGGAGGAGCGACCGAAATCACTCACGCTGAGCGAGCGAAGCGAGCGAGGTGTGAGTGATTGAGGGAGCGACGATTCATACCCGAGAAAAATGCGACTTCGGTCATTTCTTGTCCGGATAACTCCTCCGAAACTACTGCATGGATCGGTCTGAAAATTTAACCCAACGTTCTGGTGGTGGTCTAGATGTGCAGTGCGAAAATAGGTCACTGTAGGTCAAAGGGCAACGGAGCAGTGATTTTTTGAAAATTCGATATTTTGTATAGAAATGTGTAGGGATCGAGAGTCAACTTTGTGTGTGTTCCTGTGTGACACAGCCAAGCACACGCTTCCCCCGCGCGCCCGCTGTGCGCAAAAGTAGATGCGCAGTAGCAAGCACACTCAAATGAGTGGATGCGGACCATTTGACTCGAATGCAGTTGTGTGTGGATATTTATTTGCATTATTGCAGCTTGGAATTGGTCCAAAATTCTAAACCTAAAACAACTTTATTTAAATAATGCGTTGATTCCCACCTAACATTGGCGTATTTAGTAAATAGCAAAAATGGAAATTGCCCTTATTCGTTGGTCAAATTCTTATGTGAATATGCTCACACAACTTTTTACATTGTATTGTATCTTTGACAAGTGTTCCCACTAGGAAACTAGAAATCCATGATACACCAATGTACCTAACAAGGATACTCAACATAAATATAAACTCATGACAAATTCAATTTTACAAAATGAGTATTTCCAAATCATTGTATTTATATTCTGGCCTTGAAAACCCGCCTTGAAGATGGTTATATTCACATGGATTTGTGCAAGATTACGAAATTATGATTTGTTTTGGTTCAAATTTGTTCAATTCGATTTTTTGAAGCATGTTTAATTGGAGAGTTTCCTAACAAATGTTAGAGAAAATTTTGTTGGGATATCATTTATATCTGTATTATGTTCAAGCGAAAGTTTTTGTTCGTGAATACATGGGAGCTCAATGACATTTGGAATCAACGGAAATAGGAATAAGAGTTGCATGCAATGACCATATTTGAATAAGGTGGTGTTCACGATCCACAGTCAGAGATGAGTGATGTAAATCGAGAATTATTATGTTGTTTGAATTGGTCTTAACTGATTGCAATGATCTGCGTACTCAGGTAATCGTTGGAATGTATGATGATAATAAAATGAATTAAATTGATACGTGAACTTTTAACTGTCAATCGAAAGTTAGAATGTCTTATTTATTAACCGAGAATGGACCTTCTATCTCATATGCATTAAATGTTACTAAATGATTTGCTACTTTTCACACACTCTCGCTCCGACTTTCATGCCAATGGCATTATTTATTTTTTATTGACGATAGCTATAATGTTTCAAAATGCCAGCTGCTGGTTCAAATACTAGTTTAGATTATTACCACGAATATTCCACATACCTTGATGGGTGGCGAAGAAACTGCATGAACACTCGGAACTGCATTCTTTGAGTTGCCATTATTTAGATTATTACCACGAATATTCCACATACCTTGATGGGTGGCGAAGAAACTGCATGAACACTCGGAACTGCATTCTTTGAGTTGCCATTATTTAGATTATTACCACGAATAATCCACATACCTTGATGGGTGGCGAAGAGACTGCATGAGCACTCGGAACTGCATTCTTTGAGTTGTCACTATTTAGATTATTACCACGAATATTCCACATACCTTGATGGGTGGCGAAGAGACTGCATGAGCACTCGGAACTGCATTCTTTGAGTTGCCATTATTTAGATTATTACCACGAATAATCCACATACCTTGATGGGTGGCGAAGAGACTGCATGAACACTCGGAACTGCATTCTTTGAGTTGCCATTATTTAGATTATTACCACGAATAATCCACATACCTTGATGGGTGGCGAAGAGACTGCATGAGCACTCGGAACTGCATTCTTTGAGTTGTCACTATTTAGATTATTACCACGAATATTCCACATACCTTGATGGGTGGCGAAGAGACTGCATGAGCACTCGGAACTGCATTCTTTGAGTTGCCATTATTTAGATTATTACCACGAATAATCCACATACCTTGATGGGTGGCGAAGAGACTGCATGAGCACTCGGAACTGCATTCTTTGAGTTGCCATTATTTAGATTATTACCACGAATAATCCACATACCTTGATGGGTGGCGAAGAGACTGCATGAGCACTCGGAACTGCATTCTTTGAGTTGCCATTATTTAGATTATTACCACGAATATTCCACATACCTTGATGGGTGGCGAAGAGACTGCATGAGCACTCGGAACTGCATTCTTTGAGTTGCCATTATTTAGATTATTACCACGAATATTCCACATACCTTGATGGGTGGCGAAGAAACTGCATGAACACTCGGAACTGCATTCTTTGAGTTGCCATTATTTAGATTATTACCACGAATATTCCACATACCTTGATGGGTGGCGAAGAGACTGCATGAGCACTCGGAACTGCATTCTTTGAGTTGTCACTATTTAGATTATTACCACGAATATTCCACATACCTTGATGGGTGGCGAAGAAACTGCATGAACACTCGGAACTGCATTCTTTGAGTTGCCATTATTTAGATTATTACCACGAATATTCCACATACCTTGATGGGTGGCGAAGAAACTGCATGAGCACTCGGAACTGCATTCTTTGAGTTGTCACTATTTAGATTATTACCACGAATATTCCAAATACCTTGATGGGTGGCGAAGAAACTGCATGAGCACTCGGAACTGCATTCTTTGAGTTGCCATTATTTAGATTATTACCACGAATATTCCACATACCTTGATGGGTGGCGAAGAAACTGCATGAGCACTCGGAACTGCATTCTTTGAGTTGTCACTATTTAGATTATTACCACGAATATTCCACATACCTTGATGGGTGGCGAAGAAACTGCATGAGCACTCGGAACTGCATTCTTTGAGTTGCCATTATTTAGATTATTACCACGAATATTCCACATACCTTGATGGGTGGCGAAGAGACTGCATGAACACTCGGAACTGCATTCTTTGAGTTGCCATTATTTAGATTATTACCACGAATATTCCACATACCTTGATGGGTGGCGAAGAGACTGCATGAACACTCGGAACTGCATTCTTTGAGTTGCCATTATTTAGATTATTACCACGAATATTCCACATACCTTGATGGGTGGCGAAGAGACTGCATGAACACTCGGAACTGCATTCTTTGAGTTGCCATTATTTAGATTATTACCACGAATATTCCACATACCTTGATGGGTGGCGAAGAGACTGCATGAGCACTCGGAACTGCATTCTTTGAGTTGCCATTATTTAGATTATTACCACGAATATTCCACATACCTTGATGGGTGGCGAAGAGACTGCATGAGCACTCGGAACTGCATTCTTTGAGTTGCCATTATTTAGATTATTACCACGAATATTCCACATACCTTGATGGGTGGCGAAGAGACTGCATGAACACTCGGAACTGCATTCTTTGAGTTGCCATTATTTAGATTATTACCACGAATATTCCACATACCTTGATGGGTGGCGAAGAGACTGCATGAGCACTCGGAACTGCATTCTTTGAGTTGCCATTATTTAGATTATTACCACGAATATTCCACATACCTTGATGGGTGGCGAAGAAACTGCATGAGCACTCGGAACTGCATTCTTTGAGTTGCCATTATTTAGATTATTACCACGAATATTCCACATACCTTGATGGGTGGCGAAGAAACTGCATGAGCACTCGGAACTGCATTCTTTGAGTTGTCACTATTTAGATTATTACCACGAATATTCCACATACCTTGATGGGTGGCGAAGAAACTGCATGAGCACTGCATGATTTGATTTCCACCAAAGTTACAAATAGATCGGTCCTTTGTGGTGCCAATAGGCACACCACGTGTAATTGCGCACATCACTGATTTTGACATCACTTGTCTCCGACTGGCCTTTTTGTTCGCTTGTTTTACCCTTCCAATCAGTCTTTTGCTTGATACCTTATTGATTTAGACTTTATTTATTTAGAATTATTTTTTTATCTTTAGTGACCTTTGATCTTATATTCCCAAAATTTAACCAAGTCGTCTACAGCTACACCAGAATTTTTGGTAAAATTTACAGCGAGATACATTGAACCGTATAGCCCCAATCCTGTGCACAGAATCGTATCTTCAATGGTTCAATGTTTTTGAACAGATACAGTCAACAGTATGGAATTTGGTCCAAGGTTGACACAATCACACCCACAATGTGTCAAATCACTCCTTTGTAGGTGTGTTTGTTTCTGCTCATCTTCTTTGCGCACAGCGGGCGCGATGCTCGGCGTGTGTGCTTATCTGTTTCGCACATCCACTGTTGACTCTCAGTTCTTACACATTTCTATTCAAAATTAGATTATTTTTTGGAAAAATCCCTGCTTCTTTGACCTATGGCTTATGGCACAAAAGGCACATCTTCACCCCAACCAGAACATCGTGTAAAATTTTCAGGCCGATCCATTGTACGGGTATAGCCGAAACCCTCTACACAAGCCTTTTCCAATTGAGTCAACGCAGAGTCGTCACTACACTTACTCGCTCGCTTCGCTCGCTCGACGTTCCGCTCCGACAATTATAATGTACTCATATATTTTTGTTATCCCCTCCTTGATCATGCAGGCGAGTTTTAGCTCCAGGCAAACATGTGAACGTGAGGCTAAACAGGCACTGTGATCGTGCGCCAAAAAAACACTTTAATTCAAACGAAGCCCCCTGGCTATGAAGAATTCTTAGAATCCAACCAAAGGCATACAAAATGTAAAAAATAAAATGTACAAACAAAATTGCACGAATTAATGAGCATTGATTTTTATTAAATATTAAATTGGACATTTAAAAACTCACAATACAAAAATTGTGTCGACAAACTTAAGCACACAATTTCGAAAATTATCATTTTTTTGAATTATTATATTGAATCAAAATATTTTTTTTATATAAAAAAATCAACAAAATCTTTTTTCAGTTCAAAGTTGTGATATACTTGCCTCAAAGGCAAAGTGTCCGCTGGATAGTAGCGCAGTGCACAATCACCTTGCAATTGTACGTGTATATGTTAGCGTCAAAGTCCAAACGCTCGGCATTTTCGGAAAATGCCGCAGCAAAGTCCGATGTCAGATATGAAAATAATTTGAGCAAACTATGCCGCAGAAGTTCTTGAAAATGCCCCGGCAAAGTCAAGTGCCTGAATTCATTTCGGCATAGTTATTTTCTAATTGATTATTAATTGATTTTTTAAAACAATGTCATTATGAAATCATTTACCAATGGAAAAAGTAGCCTGATGTTTTTATTCTTTGCAAATAAAGGAAAATAATAGAAAATATATTTTGTTTGGTTTTCTTAGCATTTCAATTTGTTTAATTTGTGTAAGTTATAAATCATTGCTATTAATGCATAATGATTAATTTTTTAATTAGTTATCTTATTAAAACACCTAATCAATTGTTTTTAGCAATTTGTTTTAGTCAAAAATGGGATTTGCCGGATGGAATTCCCGCATAGTGTACTTAGCCACGGCATAATCCAATATTGCCGCGGCAATGTCATTAAAATTGTTTTTAAAAATCTGACTTCGGACTTTGCCGCGGCATTTCCCTACCTTGCCGGCCAGCGGACTTTGACGCTAACATATATATTTTTTTGTCAATAAAGGCGCTCAATTCTTGTGCTGTGTAATATATATAGTGAAAGGCAGACTCGAGTACGTAAAAGTTGACCAAAACTCACGAAAATTGTCTCGCAGTAAAGGACAGTTTGAGGCAGACCATCTTCTTGATTGCACGAAAAAAAATGCTCTCACAAATAACCAAAACGATAGGTGGTGAGGCGAATGTTGAAATTGGCCAATGGCGTGTCCGCAAAGTGAAGTTTGAGATTTTGTTTGCAATATTTTAGGGATCACCGATACATTGAAAAAAAGTTTGAGATTTGAAGAAATGTCTAAAAAAGTATATCTTCTATAGAAACTTATCATCATCATGAGCCTACAATTTTAAGATAAAAATGATAATAAACAGGAAATCAATTACAATTCAGATGTTGCTTTTCTGTCCAGAGATGTTCGACTCTCATCGCAAATTGTTTATGTCGATTGTTAGCCAGAATCCTTTGTGAAGCTTTTTTTAAGCTTTTCAATCAGCTTTTCGTCGTACAGCAGCCGATTGACCGAATCCACGAGTTGTGATTGTTCTGTGAACTCGTACGGGTCAAGTCTTCTGTGCATTGTCGTACTGATCACCAAACAAGTCGTACTCTTCAGGACAAGCGTACAGGGACAGGAGCTCTTCCTGGTATGGAATGATTGACTAATTTGGAAAACGAGGATAACTCATTTGTTGTTCGATGAAATCATTTTTACGCTTTGAATATTTCACAATGTCTTGATGTTTTGATAATTGAAAAATCCAAAATGAACATTTTTTATTTCCTAAATTTAAAGACAATAACAAAAAATAAACAATTTATTAAGATTGTGTTCAATTGGAATGTTGCATTTTGAGAAATTTGATTAGAAAATAATGAACAGCTCGAATTTGTTTTAAAACTTGAACATATTTCATTCTTGAAAATTTAAGCCCATTTAAGCTTTTCGTTGTTTAAAAGATTTGTCTCTCTACCAAATGGAACACTTGTTTTGTGGATTCATCTTTAAGCCAACTGAACAGTTGAATGCACTTGAAAATTGGGCAATATTTGAGAATGGAACAGTCACTCGGAATCTGGCTGGACTGTGTGGATCAGCTTGAATGTGTTCAGCCAGAAAAGTGGAATTTTCATGTTTGGAACACCAAATCTTAAAAAAAGATTTTGTATTAGAAATAAAGAAATTTTTGTGTGCAAATTCAAATTACCGTGCCGTACGAAATGAAGAACAACTGTTCGGGTGTGAATTGTGTTTGAAAGGATGGACACGACAAAGGACATGCTCGATCACTGATTTGTGAATGTTTGAGTATCGCTGAGAATGCTCGATATGCTATATTTAATCCACCATTATCGGAAATATTTTCTCCTAGAGTAAATGTTCCGTTGATCTGGTAAGATATACATAACATTAAAAACAATCAATGTAATAATTTAGGTTTACCTTTACGCCCGTTACTGGTTCAGTTAGATCGTCATACTGTTGCACAAAGCATTTCGCCTTCTTCTCAAATTGTTCCCGCGCAGAATCGGTCCACCAGTTGACCTTTTCACCGGTTTTGTCATACAAACCTCTACCGCCAAAGCCATGAATGATTTCGTGTCCAATTGTAAAGCCCAAATTTGCATAAATCATTGGCGATACTGAATCAACAAATATCCATGGATTCAACAGTTGGGGTGGTGCAAGTACTGTTTGGATTAGATCAATATTATGTTGGAAATCAGTGAAATTGTAAATTGAAGCTCATAGAAATAATACATACTAATAGTGTTCAATTGTGGCAAATAGCCTGCAGAAATGACAATTGGAGGAAAAAATGAAATTTCTATTATTTTTAAGATTTTCGTGCATTTTTCTATACGTTGCACTGTATTTTTAATCTGCGAGCATTGAGATAACTAGCAGCGTACTGTCCTTTGATTATCGATTGTGAATCGATGGACAATTGGGAGAATCCACATTCTTCATCGAGAGCGCCATCATCTAGGATCCAATCGGGAAATGCAATCATCGATTTCATGTTTTCGAGTTTGTCTAGCGCATTTTGTCTCGTTTCATTATCGAGCCAATTGTGTTCGTGTTTCAGTGACCCCCGAAAAGTCTCTTTCATTTGATTTGTCAGTAAAATAACTTGGTCTCGTGCGGCTCGCATTTGTTTTCGCCCAATCTTCTCGATGAACAGACGAGTCAAGATTGGCAAAAAAGTGTTTATTAGCAACAATTTCTTCAACAAACAGAGTAGACATGATAAGATGTTTATGCTTGTCGCTAAGTGATGTTTGATTTGGTGGAAAAATCCTGTCGAGATTGAACGCTGCATTAAATAACATGCGTTTAATTGACGGTTCTCGGAGCACTTGTAATGCAACAAAAAATTTTGAGTACTCGAATTTGGGTACTTGCAATGAGCTCAGTGAAAGGTTTGAATTCGTTGAGTTGGTCAGCGTTGACGTAAACTGAATCTTTGTCTGTGTATCGAAATGACGAACCGGTTCGACTCATAAACTTGTTCAACAAAAGTGTCCAATCGAAGGCAAACGAACTGTACAATTTGCTCAATACGGATAGTTTGATTGATTTGCGTTTGGTAGGCGACATTTCGTGCCATTCTATAGACCTTGACTTGAGAATTTTAGAAAATGTCAAATTAAAGTGCAACATTTCAAATATGGCAAAGTCTACAGAGGCATTCCATTGGTCGGGTTCGAGATTCATAATCTTTAGTGCGATTTCACAATATTTATGAAACAGGTTATCAATATCTTCTTCATCACTCGAATCATCATCATCAACTTGACTCAGTACAATTGTGATTGTTCTTTTCCAAGTCTGCTTATCAAGACTCAACATATCGTCAATCAGTGAGTTCACCCCAATCATTGATGCCTCAATATAGGAATCCATCCATTGGGCTAGATTGGGTTGGTCATTGGGCAAGAATGTTGATGTTGATTTTGACTTGTTCGACCGCAGAAACTTCCAAGATTTCCATATTTTTTCAAAATTTGAAGAATCCAATATTAGGTTGGTTCTGGATGAGTTGAAATACTCGACAAATTTTGTTGATTTTTGTGAAGATGTCAAAGCCGAAAAATTTGCAAGCAATGGCCACTTATCATGACCGATCACTTGTTTCAACAATTGTCGGGCTGGTTTGAAGTTGGCCAAGTTGTTCACGTTGAGATGCATTGGAATATTCTTTATATAGATCCATTAAATATTGCACTGCTTTTGAATTGTTCGACGTGCTGTTGTTTATTCCAGCTGAAAAAATTCTTCCAAATTCCTATATTTATAAAAATATGTAAAATATTATATTTTTTTTAATAAAAAAAAATATAATATTTTACATATTTATGAGTTTTTAATTAGAACGACTCTGCAACCCACAATTTTGCTGCCTTCAATAGTTAGGGGCAGTAAAGCCCAAAATAAAATGATGACAAAGTTGTTGTAAAGCCAACAGTAGCAAAAATCGCTAATACAGTAAGAGTAAAAATATGGGTGCTCTGCCACCCATTGGTCTATTCACAAACAAAGTTACCTATTCTGAATACGCTGCCCCGCTGTAAAATGCAAAAGCGTCACTGCAACAATGAACTACTGCTGGTGATGCTGTTGTTGTCACTTTTGAGTAGTGTTTTGTGTTGATGTTTTGCTAATGTGTACTGATTTACTCATTTGTTTTTGGAAAACAACCAGAACCTGGCCCAAATTGGTTTTATTCGTGATATTTTATTTCCACTACGTCTATTGTGCTGTAAATGTGTTAATGTGACAAAGTTGGTTCACTTTTGACAGTGTTGGGATAAACGAATTTGTTTTGTTGTCTTTTGGGTTGGAGTTGAGTCTCAGGAAGTATTTAAGAAAATTAATCGTGATATGACTGTTGTTTCAAGATTCGCTTTCAAATGTACTCAATACTCAACGTGAGATGTATTTGGTTGTTAAAAGGTTTGTGTTTCAAGATATTTCCTTTGGTATTAATATGTTACTTTTGTGATTTGTAGATTAACTTCTGTACAATTCTTAACGTATTCTGTAATCTTCTCTACCAAAACTCCCCAGATGCACTTTATTTAATATTGAACAGGTTTGTTTGCATGTATTTTTTCTGTAGTAAAATATATATTTTTTCTTTATAGATTACCTTAAATGTTCATAATTCTATACATTTCTCGAATCGGCTATATTCAATACTCAAGGTGTACCCTGTATTTGTTTTTACAACCTTTATGTAATTATAAATGCTTGTTGTTGTTGCCTTTTTGTTTATGTTTGGCAAATATTTTTACTGCAAATTGTATTTCTCAATGCTTTGCTTTAGGCAATCAAATGTTGTGATTGTGCTTTGTTGACAGACGTTCAATTGTACGTTCAGATGTACAATTGTCACTGAATTGTGTAATCTGGTCTAATCTGGTTGTGAGATGGTTTGTTTGTCCGAATGTATTGTTTCCATTAAAAAAATATTATTTTTACGTTTTAGATGAATTTTCTGTGCAATTCTCATCGAATTATGTTTCTGCTCAACGAGTCATTAGCAATCTAACATGATTCTGAGAATTGTGGAATCTAAAGAGGCAATATTGGGAGCAGAGGCATTTGGAATGAAATCAGACTAGATTTTTATTAGTGAGCCCAATCAATTAGTTTTGTGATGAAATGTTCACTGTAGTTAACCCAATCTTTATTGCGAAAATGATGATAACTTGTTGTATAAAATCATAGATTTTAATGAAACTGAGTTTTTAATTAGCGCTCTAAAATGGTAAAAACTTGAATGCGCTCTAAAATGATAAAAACTTGAATGCGCTCTAAAATGATAAAAACTTGAATTCGACATTTGTTTTGTTGATCTTTAATTAAAAACTCAGAGAGCCATCTATACGATTCAGTAAGTTGAACTTAAAGTAGTTTTAATTTAATCACCTGAAGTGCCAAAAACATAGTTAAACCGGGATTCTACTAGATTTGAAATTGTAGCCACTCATCTGAACTGAATTATCCCATGGATGAGTTATGTTATCAATGAACAGATGGCTTGTAACGGTTTGAATCTTAATGAAACTAGGAAACTTTATTTGTAGTGAAACAGAAGTGATTTTGTTTGTTACTGATATCTCTTGGGTTCAGATATTATGTGCGGCAGAAATTGGTTATTTTATGAATACCACGTACCTTATGGATAATGAAAGTAAATGTGATGCCTTGAGTTGAATATTTTGATAATACTGAAAAAAATCGTCGAAACATTACGAAATAATTTGTGTTTAAAGTGACTCACGTTGTTATTTTAAAAATTGAATAATTCTCGTTATTAATTTCTAGTCCAGAGTTCATTTTCTATTAGAACAAAAACCAAGAAGCAATCAAAATATTCACATGAACAAGCAAAAAATTTCTCTAACCAAAGAATGCAATTGCCAAGATTGCAAAAAGCCACGGAACTGAATAGCGTCCAACTAAAAGCTAACAAATAAACAACTGCAGTTGAATTGCTCTCTGAGTTTTTAATTAAAGATCAACAAAACAAATGTCGAATTCAAGTTTTTATCATTTTAGAGCGCATTCAAGTTTTTATTATTTTAGAGCGCATTCAAGTTTTTACCATTTTAGGGCGCTAATTAAAAACTCAGTTCCATTAAAATCTATGATTTTATACAACAATCAATTCGTGAATTGATTGTTGTATAATTCGTGAAAATAATATTTTTTAATGAAAACAATACATTCGGACAAACAAACCATCTCACAACCAGATTAGACCAGATTACACAATTCAGTGACAATTGTACATCTGAACGTACAATTTAACGTGTCAACAAAGCACAATCACAACATTTGATTGCCTAAAGCAAAAGCATTGAGAAATACAAACATTTCCACAACTAAATACTTGACACAGCTTGAGTATTGAGTACGGCATAAAGTGAATCTAGAATCTATGTTACTATCTATTCAAACCCAACACAATTATTCCTAAACATTTTTTAGACTCATCTAGCGCAACACAATCAACTCTGTTGGCAATACGAGACCATAATATCGTGCTAAGATCACATGAAAGGGGATAATGATTCATTACAAAACTCAATCTCAGTGATCTAGGTCTCCCGAAAATGAAATGAAAATATGTTCATTGGGAAACTTGCCAATTTGAATTCTGAAGGGTTTGCCGGGAAGTTTTTTGACGAAAAAAGTTAATATTTCCTGGAAACATTCTATTGTTTTTCTGCAGAGCACTTTGTCATAGTAAATAACTGTCAGTAATACTTTATTTTTTTATTTCATTTTTAAAAAATGGCAATGTATGAACTAGCTTCTTACGACGTTTATTCCTTTTAATTAGGCACATTATTCACATTTATTTTAGATTTGAAAAATGTAGCCACTCATCTGAACTGAATTATCATATGGATGAGTAATGTTATCAATGAACAGATGGCTTGTAACGGTTTGAATCCTAATGAAACTAGGAAACTTTATTTGTAGTGAAACAGAAGTGATTTTATTTGTTACTGATATCTCTTGGGTTCAGATATTATGTGCGGCAGAAATTGGTTTTTTATGATTACCACGCACCTTATGGATAATGAAAGTAAATGTGATGCCTTGAGTTGAATATTTTGATAATACTGAAAAAAAATCGTCGAACATTACGAAATAATTTGTGTTTATAGTGACTCATGTTGTTATTTTAAGAATTTAATAATTCTCTTTATTAATTTCTAGTCCAGAGTTCATTTTCTATTAGAACAAAAACCAAGAAGCAACCAAAATATTCACATAAACAAGCAAAAAATTTCTTTAACCAAAGAACGCAATTGCAAAGTTTGTAAAAAGCCACGGAACTGATTAGCGTCCAACTAAAAGCTAACAAATTGAATCGCTGGCTCTCTGAGTTTTTAATTAAAGATCAACAAAACAAATGTCGAATTCAAGTTTTTATCATTTTAAAGCGCATTCAAGTTTTTACCATTTTAGAGCGCTAATTAAAAACTCAGTTTCATTAAAATCTATGATTTTATACAACAATCAATTCGTGAATTGATTGTTGTATAATTCGTGAAAATAATATTTTTTTAATGGAAACAATACATTCGGACAAACAAACCATCTCACAACCAGATTAGACCAGATTACACAATTCAGTGACAATTGAACATCTGAACGTACAATTTAACGTGTCAACAAAGCACAATCGCAACATTTGATTGCCTAAAGCAAAGCATTGAGAAATACAAACATTTCCACAACTAAATACTTGACACAGCTTGAGTATTGAGTACGGCATAAAGTGAATCTAGAATCTATGTTACTATCTATTCAACCCAACACAATTATTCCTAAACATTTTTTAGACTCATCTAGCGCAACACAATCAACTCTGTTGGCAATACGAGACCATAATATCGTGCTAAGATCACATGAAAGGGGATAATGATTCATTACAAAACTCAATCTCAGTGATCTAGGTCTCCCGAAAATGAAATGAAAATATGTTCATTGGGAAACTTGCCAATTTGAATTCTGAAGGGTTTGCCGGGAAGTTTTTGACGAAAAAAGTTAATATTTCCTGGAAACATTCTATTGTTTTTCTGCAGAGCACTTTGTCATAGTAAATAACTGTCAGTAATACTTTATTTTTTATTTCATTTTTAAAAAATGGCAATGTATGAACTAGCTTTTTACGACGTTTATTCCTTTTAATTAGGCACATTATTCACATTTATTTTCAAAACCCAAATAACAAACTAAATAAATGAAAACAAACACATTTGCCAAACATAAACACAGTCACAAAAAGGCAACAACAACAAGCATTTATAATTACATAAAAGTTGTAAAAACAAATACAGGGTACACATTGAGTATTACCGATTATAATACAGCCGATTCGAGAAATGTATAGAATTATGAACATTTAAGGTAATCTAAAAAGAAAAATACCATGGTATATATTTTAGTACAGAAAAAATACATGCAAACAAACCTGTTCAATATTAAATAAAGTGCATCTGGGGAGTTTTGGTAGAGAAGATTACAGAATACGTTAGGAATTGTACAGAAGTTAATCTACAAATCACAAAAGTAACATATTAATACCAAAGGAAATATCTTGAAACACAAACCTTTTAACAACCAAAAAATACATCGCACGTTGAGTATTGAGTACATTTGAAAGCGAATCTTGAAACAACAGTCATTCACGATTAATTTTCTAAAATACTTCCTGAGACTCAACTCCAACCCAAAAGACAACAAAACAAATTTGTTTATCCCAACACTGTCAAAAGTGAACCAACTTTGTCACATTAATACATTTACAGCACAATAGACGTAATGGAAATAAAATATCACGAATAAAACCAATTTGGACCAGGTTCTGGCTGTTTTCCAAAAACAAATGAGTAAATCAGTACACATTAGCAAAACATCAACACAAAACACTACTCAAAAGTGACAACAACAGCATCACCAGCAGTAGTTCATTGTTGCAGTGACGCTTTTGCATTTTACAGCGGGGCAGCGTATTCAGAATAAGTAACTTTGTTTGTGAATAGACCAATGGGTGGCTGAGCACCCATATTTTTACTCTTACTGTATTAGCGATTTTTGCTACTGTTGGCTTTACAACAACTTTGTCGTCATTTTATTTTGGGCTTTACTGCCCCTAACTATTGAAGGCAGCAAAATTGTGGGTTGCAGAGTCGTTCTAATTAAAAACTCATAAAATGCAGAAATCACGATAATTTTCTTCACTTTATGATCACTTTCAGATGTACTTTGAGTGAAATTGAGACAGCCTGACATTTTGGACTTTATTGAAGTTTCTTGAATTTTGACATTTCTGTTTTACGTGTTTAAGGTGCGTTACATGAAAAATATAAAAAATCAATTAAACAAAGAATCAACGGGTCGATTTGTACTTTCAATTTTAATTTGTTCAACAAGTTTAACTTTCATATCTTTTTGAAATTTTAAATGAAAATATAATAAGATTAGAAATTGAGTTAATCATATATTTTTGTTTGTTTGCATTCTACGCTGATTTTTCACTACCCACATAAATAGCATGCCAACGTATGAGATAATCTTAACGGGAAAAAAATTAAATTTATAATTATTTGTTATAAATTTTTTGTTCCCAAAAATTACTGCATGAAAAGACTTTGAGGTAATCCGAAAGCTGCCAATCAGATGGAATGCATAGATATGAAGCGAACGGGGGAACTTGCAGGGATTCTGCCTATAAATGGGAATTTTATTATGGGAAAAACTCAAATCACTCACTCACTTTAAGCAAATTCCGAATTTTCACCGTCCAAATTACATTTCTCAAACGACACAATCGTTGGTAGAATTTTCTATTTTCCCGCAGAATTGCCTGATTGCCCTTCACAACTTTTTGCACACTGTCGAATTGTGAAGTAAATCATCAAACAAACCATCACAAAACAATAACCAAAGAACAGTTTCATTCCAATTGGAAGATCAAAGAAAAATATGGCATAAATCATGTAACCCTGATAGAGGGTGTACTCGCCAAGGGGTGATAGTTGGTGGTAATACGGTAACTGTCAACAGTGTTGTTGTCAAGAATATAATTTTTCATATTATTTTAATTAAAACCCGAATCATTATGAGAAATTAAATTAAATAAATTCAGATTTATTATCTGAGAGCCTGATGATGATTCATTTTATGCAATTTGTTATTTTTATCAAGACATTTCAAGGACATACCAATTTCAAGGGTATTCCAACAAAATTTTTAAATTTAGAAAAGGAAATGAATTTTATTGAGATTTTAATTATAAACCAGTTTGCATTTTAAAATCAAAATTAAAACAAACAGTATAATCCTTAACACAACAAAAATCACTCTTTTCCTATTTTTACGAAAAACTCTTTCAAATCCACTGATTTCTTTAACAGTTGGTAGCGCAACGAACACCCGTTCGTACCATCCATCTAACTTGGGTGTAGTCCAGTCATTTGCAAACCACCGTTTCAGTATTGGAAAAGATACAACAAGTGAAATGTCTGCTAGGGTGGCGATGTCACCGGCAAGGAATTTCTCGTCACCCAGTAGTGTCTCGGCGAGTTGAAGTTTTTCTTTAAGATTTGTCTCAAGTTCTGCAGATGGTTGAGTTTTATCACGCATTAGAGGAAGCTATTTAAGTGAAAAAACATTAGTAGGAAAATCAGATTTATAAGTAAGTTTACCATTGCAGCTATCTGAGCAGCATACATGCTTGCAGCATCATTGTACAGATAGCGATCCACTCTAGCTCGTGCCCTTGCATCAGACGGATAGATTGAGTTTTGTGGGGCATATTTATTAGCCAGATAGCACATGATGGCACGACTTTCAGTGAGCACAAAACCATTGTCAACCAATACCGGCAATTGGTCTCCTGGCCAAATCTGAAATTAACAAATCAACAAAAAGATTAACCAAAAAAATATTCAAACCTTTAAAAATTCCGGCGATTTCTGTTCGCCCTTAAATAGATTAATCGATTTTTATCTTAACCTCAATGTCCAAATGCTTCACGGTGATGAGAACTGCACGCGATGGTGGACTCGGTAAGAACATGTAAAGATCGATGGCCATTTTTGATTGGTTGCTTGGTCGATTGTAGAGTGTGATGAATTGATTGAAGAAATGATAAATTGAACAATCTTTATATACTGCCAGCAAAATACAAATAGAGACAAAAATGTTTGATAAGACAGACGAATGATAACAGATGTGTTGGCATAAAGAAATTTTTGCACAGTCGAAAAGTGCATAGCTAGATCGGAAAAGTGTGTTATGTAGTGTATAACATTGGGTACATACCAATTTGGGTGATGTACATGTAATGAGAAACACTTTATTAATAAAACAAGGGGGACTGTCCACATAGAGTGGGATGCCAAAGAGCACAGCGTACATGTCAATCCGTATATTAATTCATTTTGACATTTAAAAATATATTTTTTAAATTTGCATGTACTCGTAAATATACGGCTTGTAAATACACGGCTTGATCAAAATCATATAATCATTAGTAGTCAAAGATTCTAAAAGAGTGACCGTCAAAACAGACCGTTTTTCGCCCAAATTATGATGTGTGTTCAATCTACGCGAAATGTGTGTCAATTTAAAACTCTTTGAATACTGATTCTGAAAATGTATATTATTCATCTGTCCGGTAACTGATTGAACCAAAAACTCGTATCCAAAGAATTGAGATATTTATGAAAACATTGACACTAAATCTGCTTGCAAGTGCAAAGTAGACGAGTCATTTTGAAAAGAACGCCAGCAAATCTAGATTTAACTATGACTGTTGTTGATTAAACCAGTCAAATTAAAGTTGAAACGGAAAGATAAGCAAAAATTGACCGAAGAAATTGAATTATCTTGTGATTTGATGAGTTTACCTTTGTTTTCTACATACAAGTTTAGATAAAGTTCTTTATAATGACTATTGTTGTTTTAAACTTGTGTATTGCTTTGTTAATTTCGTTGTAAATAAAGATAATTTTGATTGTGTGTGATGATGTCGTTTTTGAAATAATCTTGGATCTATTTAACCCATATCTGCTAATCGGAAAGTAATATTATATGCATATTTGAATTCAGCTCATCAAAATCTACAAAATAAGCTTACTCTCATCCAAATCAATTACACATTGATATTTGGGCGAAACTGACGGTCACTCTTTAGAAATTCTAGTGTGTTTATAAAATTACGCAACATTAGTATGGATTTTGTCCTGATTGGAATATTTAAATATTTTAAGTAATTTAATCTTAAATCTCAAATGCGATCTCAATTGCAGAAAATCATTTGAAAAATGTTATCAATTGATAACCAATGTTTGATATTGCAAATTGTAAATGTAAGGCCGATCTCTCCCACAAACTTTTTATGTATAAGAAATAATAATTTGAGTCACTTGAGATGATATCCCAATGACTCAATATTGAGCAATGAGTTGATATAAATGAATGAAACATTCCAGTCCAGGGTATCCGTGGAATATAGATTATGAAACATGTAACATGTGTAACAAAAAAATGCTACAACTTTTTTTGGTATATAAAAACAATTTGTTAATTGACTTTTTACAATTACAACAATACAATCAACTGTTTTGTCAAATCAAACAATTGTGAAACAATGTTCAAGTTAATCATCCAATTTTTTTGCTTTGTCACTGTAGCTTGTGCACTGCACAATGTGCAGCTGCTATTAACGACAATATTCAATTCTTTGATTGTGGTAATTATAATTTATATTTTAATTATTAAAATTTACATTTTTTAATATTTTAAATTTTGTTTTTAGGTCATCATGAAATTAGCTCAAATCAATTTACTGGTTGCACTTCCACGGACACAACTTGCAAGATCGCCAAAAGGAAAGAGTTGTATTGGACGCTTCATTTCACCGTAAACCAGAACTCGACCAGTGCCATGATGGTGCTGTCCAATGTGAATGGCAGCGATGTGCCCCTTCAATGTGGATGATTCAAATGTTTGTGAGCAAATAAAGTGTTCACTGGTGAAGGGTCAACAAAATTCGGTGACCAAAAAATTCCATTTTCCAACCTTCCTTTCCAAATTTATGTGTTTTTTTTAATTCTAAATTTTTAAATTTGTAAATATTTTTACAATTTTTAATTTTAAATTCACGCCTCTCTCACTCTCAAGCTTCTAGGTGACAACAATCCTTATTTGTTTTGTAGCAAGTTAAATGGCAATATTTAGTGATAAACTGTTTCCGTTTATTTAATTATTTAATTGGGATTTTAAATAAATAAAAATTACCATTTACAATCAATTACAAAAACAACATTTTGCAGCTTTCTAGTTCCGGCCCGACTAAATCCTCCTGGAATATTCTACAAAAATGTAGTTATTATAAAAACACCATTATTCGGTCATATTTATATATCTAATTATATACCGAAAACAGTTATTTCAAGATAGCAGCCACTAATGATCCTCTCAATTGAATCATTAAGTGGAAATGTTTAGCAAAATTAATATTCCAAATATAACAATTTAATTACCATTCTGATCTGCTGTTAATTGTCGGTAAAGTTTATTTTAGGAACATATTTCATATTCAATTATTTCGTCACCGATCTAGTGACAGGAATGAGACAATATAAATATCTTGCATATTTCCTCTCAATTTCAATGCAGAACTATCCCCGATCCTGATTAATACGGACAAATATAATATAAAATGAAGCTTAACTTAGCAATCTTTCTGTTCGGACTGTTTCTATGCTGTAAGTAAATTTCTTTTACTGATTAACTTTAAAAAATTTAATTTTTGTTGATTTCATCTCTTAAGATTCTACCACAGCCGGACACAGTCAATTCAAGCCGAGAATAGTATCTGTGGCAAAACGTATTTTGGCACGAACCGCAGTTGTGTTTGAGCACTATCAAACAAGAAACCTCCACACCGCCTGTGACCCGAAAGATGACCGTAATATGATTCTACAGTTACGAATGACATCATTTGAACTTTTTATACAAATTATGAAACTTGAAGTTGAACGAAATGGAGAGAAATTGAAGCATCTTGTTCATGAGATTGTTGGTGTAGAGTTGAGATTGAGTAACCTTTTGCAGGCGTACTATGATCGCCATATTGCTGTTCAACAGCAGCAACCAAAAACCTCACTAAACGCTCTTAAAATGTGGCTTTGAACTTATATCAGCCTATTTATCGTTTGTGAACGCTATTTAAGATAGGGATAATCATCAACTTTCCGATTACAAAGGTAATTCAAAAACGCAAATCGCGTGGAAAACACGTTTTTCAAGAAATCACAATTAGATAGAGTTAACAATGTCCATCTAATAAAGTCTACTTTTTATATATTGATTTTTGAGATTTTGAGGGCTAATTCCATCAGGATCTTATTATTTGGTGGTTGTCCTTATCGGTGCTTTTGGTTGCTTGCCATTAGAAATCTTTATTGATGGTATATAAGATGTGGTTCAGTTAATGTAATTCATTCATCAGTTGAATATTTCAAAATGAAGTTTTGGTTCGTTTTTTTGTTGTTTAATTTCTTCGGTTTTCTGTGCAGTTCCCTGGGAGCCATCACCACGAGAAGGTGCAGCCCACCAGGCCCTTCTCAACCAAACTAAAGAACATGCTGCAGATGTAAAGGTTGTTTTCTTGGGTGATTCCATTACCAATGGCTGGGCTAGAGGTGGTAAGGTGATTTGGGATGAGTTTTATGCTCCACGAGGAGCCTACAACTATGGCATTGGTGGCGATCGGACTGAGCATATTTTGTGGCGTATTGCACATGGAGAGTTTGAAGGAGTCAACCCGAAGTTGATTGTCTTGAAGATCGGTAAGATCAGGGGTTTTCAAAAACTAATCTTACTAACAAATCTATATTTAAGGAACCAACAACCTTGGCACCAACACTGCTGCCGAAATAGCCAAAGGCATCCACGCTATCCTCGACTCGCTTCACACTAAAATGCCAAATGCTAAAATTTTACTGTTGAGCATCCTGCCCCGACAGCCCGAACTTGTAGACGAGAAAGTTCACGAAATCAACAAGTTGATCCAACGTTTTGCCGACCAGAAGCTCATTCACTATCTCAATTTGGCTGTTCATTTTGAACTGAGTTTGGGACACGAGATTTCATCACTGTACACTCCTGATCATGTGCATCTGAGTGCGAAAGGTTACAAAATGTGGTACGATGTTATGGAACCGACCTTCAAGGATTTGATTGCTTAATTGCTTTTTTAATTGCGAAACAATAAATTATTTTTTAATTGGATATTTTTTGTAAATAGGTTAATGCTTTCAGATAATAATAATCTGCGTAAACCAGAGCTCGATCAGACAATTCTGGATGAGTATCTGCATGAGCAATCGTAGTGTTTGCCAGAAGGGCTGGTAAATGGTACTCAGGGTTACCCGTTGCGAGATATTTTTGAACTGCCTAGCGATTGGACAATTTTGTGAGCAGTTTCCAGGTAACGCTGATTGTTAGTGTGTCCGTACAGTTCAAATAGTCCAACTGATGCAATCGCCCCTGCGGAAACATCACGGGGAACGTAGGGATGGTGTATAAGATCGTGCGGTGCGTTGAAATCCCACGAAGGGATACCATCCTCCTGTAGGTGATCAATGAAGTATTTAGATACACGTTGAGCAACATGTATGAAATGTTCCATTTTGGTAAAACCATACAACTTAGCATAACCAGTGACCAACCAGGCCTGTCCCCGTGCCCAGCATGACTCATCACTATAACCCTGAGAGGTATATTTCCGTATCACCTTCCCATCAGTCTGATTAAAGTTGACAACATGATAACTACTGAAATCAGGTCGAATATGTTCGAGTGCAGTACGATTTGCGTGCGCAACTGCAATTTCCACAAAAGTGTGATTCTTACTGAATTCGTACGCCTTCATCAGCAGTTCCAAGTTCATCATATTGTCCACGATTACAAGGAAATTTTCCGTCTCGTTACGTGCGCCCCAGGATCGTAAGCAACCCACGTGACCTATTCATAAAGTATTCGTATGTTAGTTATAAGATAAAATCGTTTCAAAAGTACTCAACTGTTAAACCTTGAAGCCAAATGCTTCGCAGCATTCACGATTATATCCGGATATGTCTGATTCCCCGTCAGTGCATACCCCTCCCCATAGGAGCACATAATTTGAAAGCCAACGTCATGATTGTAATCATTGTACTGTGTCTTGACGAGTCCATCCGTTGCCAAAATAGCCCTCTGCTTCCAAACATCATTTTTCGTATGATTGTAAAGTTGCCATAAAACTCCCGGGAAGAAGCCACTTGTCCAACTGGTTGCAGTTGTAGCCCAATGGTCACTGATAAGCACGCCTTTCGTTGGATACTGATGACCTAGCGCTAGTTGAGCCACAAGTCGTTCATACTGTTGAGCTGCTATCTCAATCACGTGTTTCACATCAAAAGTTGAAATACTGATAAGAAAAGCCGTAAAAACAAGATAATAGAGCTTCATTTTGGCCTGCATTATATCTTTATTAAAAAGGGATACACGGGTTTATATACGCTCGAAAGTAGACAATAAGATACACAAACGGATCTCGTTTTGGGTATTTTTCCATTCGATTTGTCTATTTTGATAGCAAATTGGGATTACGCCTTGACAAAATTGCGTTCACATGATAAACATTAAACATTAATTTGTTATTGATTGTATGCTTAACCCTTAATCGCACGACCTTAAAAAGAAGGCGGCATTCACAACGTGAGATTCCCAATCTCACCTTTCACTGCGCTTTAGCGCGCTAACACATCACAGTTCTCCTCTTGCTATCCGCACACACCACGCACACCACCACACACTCACAGCGTGCTTTGGAGGAGAAGCATAGGCTGAAGGTGCAGCTGACACAACTTTACTTTAGTTTTTGGAGTTCCAGAAACAAACCACTGGATATTTGGGCATTTTAAGTGACTCAAATGTTACTTAGATATATTCTTAACACATACCCAAGAGCCTTATGCCGTATTCTTTATAGATTACTGGCGACAGCCATTCAAAAATCAATGTGAGATTCCGAATCTCACGTCGTGCGATTAAGGGTTAAAAATAAAGTATCAAAATCCGCTATTGGAAAGGTATAAAAGAAGGATATTTGTATATGAAGCAACATTATTTGACTGTTCAAAGATGACGTTCCGAATTGTTCTCACTCTCGCTGTTGCGATTTCAGCCGTTTCCGCGGTACCTTATGTAGCGAAGGCTCGTACCGATGCATGGTGGACTCACATTCACGAGTCAAATTTGGCTAAAACCAAGGCTCACCTTACGGAGGAGAAGGTGATTTTCCTTGGGGATGATCTGATTGCGGGATGGGGTTCAAATGGGTTGGCAGTTTGGGATGCTCAGTATAGGCCACGGGGTGCATTCCTGTATGGAATCAATGCGGACGCTACGGAACATGTCCTGTATCGTGTTGGAACCGAATTCGAGGGAGTCAACCCAAAGTTGGTTATTTTGCAAGTTGGTAAGATGATCCAAATTTACCTTTTGTTTTTATCTAATACTAAATCCAAATACAGGAACCCACAATCTACCCTTCAACTCGGTGAACGACATCGCTAAAGGCATTCAAGCAATCTTGGACGCGCTGCACACTAAACTACCAAACGCCAAAGTCCTCCTTCTGAGTATTCTTCCCCAACCAACCGAGAAACTGGACACAAAGGTGCACGATGTGAACAAGCTGATCCAGAGATTCGCTGACCAAAAGCGAGTACACTACTTTGACTTGGCGGTGCACTTTGAGATGAGCGTGGGCCACGAGATTGACGAACTGCCGATCATAAACATCTCAGTGAGAAGGGCTACCAGCTGTGGTACAAATTGATGGAACCCTCGTTCAAAGAGTTGACTGCTTAAAGTTTGATAAAACCATTTGAGATTGATTTGAGATTTGATTTGATTAAATCAAATAAAAATTAATTGTGCAGAGAACTAAATTGCTATTGGAGTTTTTGATGAAGTAAAATTTGACTAAATACATTTTAAACTTATTAAAAATAAAAGTCAGATTTAGCATTCGAATGGCTTATTGTGAAAGAACCATCTAGATTAGGTTTAAAATATTAGGTTTATTAGGTTTACAAGGAATTAAAGGGCTATCCACAAACATGTGTTACATTTGCTCTGTTGAAAGGGGAAGTCAGCACTGTTGGATTATTTATGGATAGGCTCCCTTTTACTCAGGGGCTTCTAATTCATATCTTTATCTATTGTATGTTTTATCTGCATAATTCAATTTTAGAACAATTCAACAGTTAATCAATAGGTTCAATGATAAAGTGTCGGCTTGTTATTATACTGTTTGTTTGGGATCAAAATAAACCAATAATCATTCGATAAGTGAGATTGCTATTGTCCTTAAGTTTAAGAGAACTTACTAGTAAGTAGGCCAACAAACAACCTATCTGCGTCACAATAAAAAAACACGTTGGTTTTAATCTAATTGATTATAAAAATGAATATAAAACACAATAATCTTTTCACGCTTCCAATCTAAAGACATTTTTTTATCAGGTTAGTAGATGATCATTGAGCCACTTATTGTTGCCAAATGGAATGAGAAAGTATTTATATTTAGGTGGATCCTTGATTAATTTGTTGGTTGTAGCATGAAATTAATGTCCTTTTAATTAAATAATATGATTGGTATGTTGATTACTATGTACTTTAAGTAATTTACTGATTGTTTCTGGTACTGTCCAATAATCCAATAATTGATGGACAGATAGAACTGATCAACAAATGTGCTCTAAACAAATAAGTCAATCATTTTGGCAACATGGCAAATATGATTAAAACACAAAATCTTTTGTATACGTCCTATAGATACTGGTACTGGAATCCTGTTCCATTGTATCAGCGCAATTATATTTAGATCCAAAAGTGTCTGGAAAATCCCCCATCGCAACATCCGGGTTGGTGAGTTTTTGAACGCATTGGAGCAAGGTTTATTATATAAAGAATGAAATTTTACTACTTTATATATTAATTCGTATCGTTCTTTGAATATCAAAATATGAAATTATTAATTTGTACTTTCTCTCTAATAGCACTGGGGGTTTGGGGTTCCGAGCCAGGCAAGACCACCCGCTACTGGGACTGTTGTAAGCCATCGTGCAGTTGGCCAGACACTCATCATCACCAGCGAACTTTTGTCCAGTCCTGTGACAAGTCGGGTGCACATGTCACTGGTGCTAGTGTCACGAATGTGTGTGGTGGAGGTGGTGTGCCTGGCAAGTCATACATGTGCAACAGTCAACAGCCTTTTGCGGTGAACAGTTCACTAGCGTTTGGCTTCGCTGCAGCGCATATTCTCAATCAAACGGCTGAGAATTGGTAAGTTGTATCAAGTTTTTATGTCAAGTTTTTTTTTACTAAATCTAGTTTTTTTATAATTTAAGGTGCTGCGCTTGTTATGAGCTGACCTTCACTAGCACAGCTGTGGTTGGCAAGAAAATGGTTGTCCAGTTGACCAATCAAGGCGGTGATCCACGAGTGAATCTATTTGACATTCAAATGCCAGGTGGAGGTGTTGGTGCCTTTACGAAAGGTTGTGTAGATCAGTGGGGAACGCCGGTTGAGGGTTGGGGTGCCCGTTGGGGTGGCGTTCACAACAACACAGAATGTTTACTACTTCCCAAAGAGTTGCAGACTGGTTGTGAGTTTCGTTTTGGCTGGTTCGGAGGGGCCTCAAATCCTGCAGTCACTATGCAACGAGTGCAGTGTCCTAAAACGTTAACCACCAAAACTGGCTGTCAACGAAACGACGATTCGACAATTGAAAACAAAGATTATGTCAATCTTTAAATGCATTAAAAATCCATCAATTTATTATTATTTTATGAGTTTTTAATTAGAACGACTCTGCAACCCACAATTTTGCTGCCTTCAATAGTTAGGGGCAGTAAAGCCCAAAATAAAATGATGACAAAGTTGTTGTAAAGCCAACAGTAGCAAAAATCGCTAATACAGTAAGAGTAAAAATATGGGTGCTCTGCCACCCAATAGTCTATTCAAAAACAAAGTTACCTATTCTGAATACGCTGCCCCGCTGTAAAATGCAAAAGCGTCACTGCAACAATGAACTACTGCTGGTGATGCTGTTGTTGTCCCTTTTGAGTAGTGTTTTGTGTTGATGTTTTGCTAATGTGTACTGATTTACTCATTTGTTTT
The DNA here is from genome assembly GCA_023373905.1 of Rhizoglyphus robini. Lineage (NCBI taxonomy): Eukaryota > Metazoa > Arthropoda > Arachnida > Sarcoptiformes > Acaridae > Rhizoglyphus > Rhizoglyphus robini. The sequence continues at coordinate 25,435 of JAKIJQ010000074.1, read as the reverse complement.
TGGAAAACAACCAGAACCTGACCCAAATTTGTTTTATTCGTAATATTTTATTTTGTTTAATTTGTTTTGTTGTCTTTTGGGTTGGAGTTGAGTCTCAGGAGTATTTAAGAAAATTAATCGTGATATGACTGTTGTTTCAAGGTTCGCTTTCAAATGTACTCAATACTTAACGTGTGATGTATTTGGTTGTTAAAAGGTTTGTGTTTCAAGATATTTCCTTTGGTATTAATATGTTACTTTTGTGATTTGTAGATTAACTTCTGTACAATTCCTAACGTATTCTGTAATCTTCTCTACCCAAAACTCCCCAGATGCACTTTATATAACATTGAACAGGTTTGATTTGCTTGCATGTATTTTTTTTCTGTACTAAAATATATTTTTTTCTTTATAGATAACCTTAAATGTTCATAATTCTATACATTTCTCGAATGGGCTATATTCTATACTCAAGGTGTACCCTGTATTTGTTTTTACAAACTTTATGTAATTATAAATGCTTGTTGTTGCCTTTTTGTGACTGTGTTTAGTTTAGAATAGAATTTGGTCCGAGTTGGGTTCTCTCGTGATCACAGAGTTCTCTTGTGAAATTTTGAATTACCGTACTCTGTTGACCTCAAACTCTACACTCATCCTAACCGTGACAGGTTTGTTTGCATGTATTTTTTTCTGTACTAAAATATATTTTTTTCTTTATAGATAACCTTAAATGTTCATAATTGTATACATTTCTCGAATGGGCTATATTCAATACTCAAAGTGTACCCTGTATTTGTTTTTACAAACTTTATGTAATTATAAATGCTTGTTGTTGCCTTTTTGTGACTGTGTTTATGTTTGGCAAATGTGTTTGTTTTCATTTATTTACTTTGTTATTTGGGTTTCGTAAATAAATGTGAATAATGTGCATTATTAAAACGAATAAACGTCATAAGAAGCTAGTTCATACATTGCTTTGGAAACTAATATGTCATTATTTAACAAATTACAATTCTGTGCTTGTTTTAAATTGGTCTTGAATGCTGCAACTAGAACCAAAAATGGTGGTATTCAAATTTGATTGATTGTAAACAAATAAAGTGATTTGTATTTATTTTGATACTTTTTATGTGGAAATGAATTGAGAAAGTTTATTGAGACATTAGGAATTGCCGTTTTTTCGGTAGATTAGTCGTACCCTAAACATATTTTTTTGCTTTCTGTGATTCATCTATTGGTGCAACTTATAAAAAATATTTTTTTATGAGGAGTATTTTAAGATAATAAAATGTGTAGTTTAATGCATTACATATCGTTATTAGAACTCCTTCGAAACTAATTTTCTTTAATTTCCACTTATCTATAGGTGCAACTCATGAAATTAACATTAAAATTTAAAAAATTAGCTCACTGCGACTTATCTAAAACTTATTTAACCCAATCATTATAGTAAAAATGGTGAAAACCTGTTGTCTAAAATCATAGATTTTACTATTTATGAGTTTTTAATTAGCGCTTTAAAATGATTGAAACTTGAATGCGCTCTGAAAGGAATAGAACTTGAATTAAACCTTTGTTTGGTTGATCTTTGATTAAAAACTCAGAGAGCCAGCAATATGAGTCATTAAGTGGGACTTAATGAATGCAGTTTCGATTTAATCACATGAACTGAAAAAGAACATATTTAAACCGGGAATACATTTATAATTTTCAAAATTCAGCCCTGACAAATATACAGAATTATCTCTGGGAAGAGTTAAATCATCAGTCCTCAGATGGCTTGTTACTGTTTGATAACTTGCTTTGATTTTGACTAAACGTGCGATTTATTGGTAGCGATACAAAAGTAATCGTGTCTGTTACTCTATTTGATTCAGGTATTAAGTTTGGATTAATTTGTTATTGCTAGAATTTCACGTGCCAAGTGAACAATGAATAATAAATATGATACGTTGAGTTGGAGATTTTGTTAGTTACAGAATAATACTGAAAGAAATGGTCGAAACATTACGTGATCAATCGTGTTTTAAGACTAAAGAATTAAGTGAATCGTGTGATCATGTTAAGATTAAACTAATTTTGTTTTTTAGTTTCTAATCAAGACTTCATTTTCAATTAGACAAAAACCCAATGAAGGACCAAAGAACCAAATGAATCGCATGAACTTAAAAGCAAAAAAAATTATTACTACCCAAGAACGCCATAAGCAAGCTTAATATCGCCTTGGAATTGAATATCGTCCATACATAGGAAAACAAACAAACCCCGTGGTCGAAGTTCTGGCTCTCTGAGTTTTTAATCAAAGATCAACCAAACAAAGGTTTAATTCAAGTTCTATTCCTTTCAGAGCGCATTCAAGTTTTCTCCCTTTTTGAGCGCATTCAAGTTTCAATCATTTTAAAGCGCTAATTAAAAACTCATAAATAGTAAAATCTATGATTTTAGACAACAGGTTTGTTTATTGACAAACAAGGTAATTTTGCAGCACACATGTAGCCGGCCAATGTCTAGATCTTTTATGTTTTTATAAAAAATAATTTTTTTCCATTCACCCGCTAAACGCTGAAATATATTTCCTTTTATTTCTAATAAGTTAAAATTCAAGTATTAAAAAATGATCAGAATTTTTTAATATTTATAAAATTCAAATTACCTTCTGAGAAGCGTAGATTATATTCTGAGTCTAGAAATGACAGCTTCGCAATAAAGGTAATCCCTTTTTGTTCATTCCAATTGTCGATAAATAATCGAAAAGAAATTTGATCATTTTTCTTCTCGAAAATTTCTGAATGACATTCAAGATGAAAGTGATAGATTCGAGCGTTGATCATTGATTGGAATTTGATCCGCTTGGATGACTGCGTGCACGAGGCGAATGATTTAATTGTTCACGAAAAGGATGTCACTTGCTTCTATTTAGTAGATTTTTCTAGACTCACCAAATAATCGTAGGCTTCTATCAGTTCCAAAAATTTTTGCTTTTCACCATTTGGATAAAACTTGAGAGTATCGGGATAAATGTGCTTGTCAGTCAGCTTTCGATATTGCTTTTTTAACTCAACCAAGGAAGCATCGCATCGTTCAAGTCCCAAAATTGTGTAAGCATTCTTTTTCGTCCATATTAATTTAGCCATTTGAAAGCAATTCTGAAAAGGTCGAATTAGATTAGAGGTTTTGGTAGTGCCATATTGATAGATGCTATCTTAAGAATATCTTGACTGCCACTTGGTGTTTGATAACCAAAGATCTTTGTTTCAATTGTAAGGTTGCAAACAAATAACAACAAAATTGTTTAAACAAACCGGATTTAATTTGAAGATAAGCAAGGTAATCAAACTATTAACAATTGTTACTTCTTGACTTTAGCACACACAGGAACGCATAATCTATCATTGCAAGTATGAGTCAACACTGTTGGCTTATTTATGAATAGCCCCCTTGGCCTGGGACTGTTTATTCTTAGATCCTATCACTCTTTTATCTATAGTAAGTTCTGTATCTGTTTAGTTCAATTTAGTTCCTAAATATAAGAAGACAATTAAAATTATCAATTAAGTTGGTCAATGATAAAGTGTAAATTTGTTATTGTGCTATTATTGACAAATGTCTATCAGTACAAACAGTACAGACTGATAACAAAACAGGTAAGCCACTTCTTATTACTATTATCAAAAGTGACATGAGAAATTATTTATATTTAGGTGTATCCTTGATCGATTGATTGGTGATTGTACCATGAACTTTGCTATGAACCAAGTACAATTTTGTTGACTTAACTCAATGTTTTTTGGATTTCCTGATGCATGCTCATTGATAATACAGATAAAATGACAGACAATTGAGGGACATAAATACAGATGTGACATTTTGTATTTTTGCATCAAAAAGGTGATTTACTTTTGCGCACATCACTTTAGGTAACTTTATTTGTTATTCGGTTAACTTACTTAACAATTTTTTTTGTTTAGAAGTATCTGGTACAAACATGAAGTGAATGATGATTGATTGAATATCTTGAATCCGTGGAACAGATCTTACCTGAAGCAAAACAATATTTCTCAAACTCGAAACTAATTAAACTAATCGGAGAGTACTCGTACAAAATGTTGATCGACAAGAACTGGTTTGTCAACTTTGCGGACTCCGTTCCCATCATCAGTTACCCACCATCACTATTGGCAAAATTCGGCGAACTTTTCAATGAGGACAAGTTTAAACAATTCGCTGCCTATATGTTGCCTTTTGCCAGTCACAACAACAAGAATGCATACTATCACTCTCTTTTGGACGATTTAAATGAATTTTTGAACTATGTTAGCATGCATAAGGAAATCGAGGCATACAAACCTGCAGCGCCTCATGCAGATTTGGTCTGGTTTCCCGATATTCAGGTTGTGAATAGCCGTTCGAAGGTTGATGCGGCGGCTCAGATTTTTGTGGCAGCAAAAGCTGGAAATAATCGTAAGTGTTTGAAAAGTTACTTTTACTGTTTTTACTGTTTTTACTGTTTTTACTGTTTTTACTGTTTTTACTTTTTTAACCGTTTTTTCGATAAGACGAAAGTCACAATCACAACGATGTGGGCAGTTTCATCCTATTCCAAAATGGCCACGCCGTTCTAATCGACATTGGTGTCGGCACCTACACTGCCAACACTTTCAATTCTCATCGGTTCGAGCTGTTTTACATGCAATCCCAATATCACAACACGCCCACCATCAATGGAATTCAACAACACGAAGGCGACCAGTACAACTCGCACAATGTTACATTTAGCGAACTGCCAAACCGTGGTGGTTTTATCTTTTCGGCTGACATTGCTGGTGCGTATCCAAAGACGTGTCATGCGAAAAAGTGGATTCGTACAATTGAATTCAATCGAACCACGAACGTGGTTCAAGTGGATGATCGATACGAGTTGGACCAGTTTGTTGCACCACAGAAGCTTCATTTTGTGACAGTTCAGGATATTGAACAGGTAAAAAATGATAATGGTCTAGTGTTGAAAAATGCAAATGTCAATGTGTTGATGGAGTTTGACTGGAAGCTGTTCAATTTGAGTGTTGAAGTGAAATCACTCGAGAAGGACCATCACTTGACAGATGTTTGGGGTGAGAATGTTAAACGAATTACTCTGACCACTAATGAACAACACAAAGAACTGAATGGTCATTTTACTGTTCGATTTTCGGTGCAATCTAAATAATAAATCTAATAAACAACATTTTTAAATTTTGATGCAGCGTAGAAACTTTTTTAAGATTTACAAGAGATTTTGAATTTTATAAAAATCCAACTATCCAACAAAGTCTTTGCCAATGATTTTCTTTTTTGAAAATTTTCTTAAACAAAACTGTGATTGAGAAAAACAACTAAAAATACAATATTATTTTTTTCGAAAAAAAGTCAAACCAAAGCTTACAATTTCAAACATTCTCGAATCGATTATTCCGTGGTTGATGTACTGGAAGCAATTACGAATGCCTCTGTAGTTCGAGATCAATTTGTTAAGCTAAACATTTTTTAAACGAAAATTTTAAATAAAATAAATTTGTTATTTCTATTTTTTACCTTGAGCAATCTGTAGTTGGTTGAAGACTGTTCAATGAAGAGTCCGAGCGAAAGCATATGCAAATTGACGATTCTTCCTATACAGAGCCACATTCTTACGTACCACAATTGAGCACTCGCTAGTGATCAACAGAATGGTGGACAAGAAATTAATGGCAAAAAATAGATACAGTGATATTTCTTCACAATAGACTCCTTTCCAAAGATGTATCCATATGCGAGATAGCAAATGATTATGTAACCAAACACATAATCAGTCAAGATGAAACTCCAAAAGTGATTGTACTCGCGCAACTCTTTGAATAAATTCAACATTCTTTGATTTCCAGCACAAAATTTGCTCCAGATGACCATGTGTAAGTTACTTTTTGTTTTCGATTGGATGCTTTCCCTGCAGGATAATAAAATAAATTATATCTTCAATTTTAAAAATATTTAAATTTTAAAAATTAAAAATTTTAATTTTAGGGGATTTAACGATTATTGTCTTTTGGCTCGGTTGGCAATTTAAAAGTCCAAAGTTCAACCAACCAAAGCCTGCAACATTTGCACATTTATTGGTTGTTGACATTAATTCCTCTCGTGTCCAATCAATGTTCTCAATAAGACAAAACTTAATATTTTCACATTTTGCATTCATTTTAGTATTCGTAAAAACAAACTAAACATTTGTAAACGAATTTTTATACATTCAGAATTGTAAAAAATAAAATGTTCTTGTTGGAAATTTTAAAATAGATTCGTACAAGTCCCGCAAAACTAACGTTTTGCCTCTGGGACTTGTACGAAACCGTTGGCAGCAAGCTGCCAACGGCACCACCACCCCTCACCTCACTCAACTCACCATCTCATCACCTTAGGAACAACGACAACCAACCTCCAATGCACCTAACCTAATCTAAACCTACTCTTAACGACGCTAACCACCCACCGAACCGCCTAACCCAAACCAACACCTAACCTTAACGTAACGACGCCCAAGCTCAACCGAATCACCTAACCTAACCTAAACCTACACCTAACAACGCCCATTCCGCAACTAACCCCTAACCTAAACTATCATAAACCTAACGACGCCTAACCCCCACTAACCACCTAACCTAACCTAAACATACACCTAACCTAAACCTACACCTAACCTTAACCAAACGACGCCCAACCCCCCACCTAACCACCTAACCTAACCCAAAACCCATCCTAACACGGCACCTAACCTAACCTAACCCAAAACCCATCCTAACACGGCACCTAACCTAACCTAACCCAAAACCCATCCTAACACGGCACCTAACCTAACCTAACCTAACCCAAAACCCATCCTAACACGGCACCTAACCTAACCTAACCCAAAACCCATCCTAACACGGCACCTAACCTAACCCAAACCCATCCTAACACGGCACCTAACCTAACCTAAATCTAACAGCGCCCAACACACACCAAAACACCTAACTTAACCAAAACATAAGCCTAAGAAAGTTAAAAGAAAAATTTCAATTGTTGTTCAACCAATTATAAATTTTTCGAATAATGTCATTGTTGAACACAACAAACAGCGTGACGGACGTACGAACAACAGAATTTTAATAGAAGTGGGATGGGATAGCATAATAAAATTTTTATTTTTAAGTTTAAGTTATAAAAAAATGAAAAAGAACTCAATTGTTTTGACACGATATACAAGTTCAATTTGGAGAAGTTTGATTAAATAGAATCATTTGACCAGAAGTGCAATCGTACACGATGCAATTACGCGCTTTTCTGGTGCTTTGTTTGTGTGCTCGCTGTGCAGAATAGTTTGGTTTATTTTTTATTAGTTCGCTCTTGCAGTGATGCGCTACTGTGGGACAATTGTAGATGTTTTCTCTCAAATGTTGGCTCAGTTGCATTTTTTGTTCCTCTACTTAGTGGATACAGATTCATTGACACAGACTGAGACAGGCAAGGTTCTGGTAAGTTCAAATAATGTGATGACTTGTTTTGTAGAATTTCACTTGAACAGGATCGAACTGATTGGGTATCAAATGAGTTGGCTGTTGAGAGCACAATGCCCACCGGAACCGAAGTTGAAGTATCGCGCCACAAAGTGAATGTGAAATGTGAATTTCCATGTCGTGTGTTGCGCTGCAATGAGTTACGCAACACTTGTTTCACATCGCTGTCCATGAAGCAGTACAAAATTGATACAAAAATGCCCTTTGAAAATGATTTTTTTAACATTTACACAAAAATATATAAATAAAAGAATTTTCAAATAAAAAATACCTGTGACGACTGCAGCAAAGCATTTGCGATCATGTACACATCCTCAAGTTGGCCATTGTCGTTTGGATTGATGAAAAACAAAAGATGAGAAATCCCTGGAAAGCAAGTGTAAATATCAAAAATATCAAAAGGACATTTTCACTCCCCATTTACCGAGCATTGGAAACAACAGTACAGTGGCTTTGAAGGCCTTCTTGATCTGATCCATCTCGGCGGTGACAGTGAGTCGCAATTTCGTAAGCAATATTCGAATGATATTAACCAAAAATATACAATTGAACTAATCGATTTGATGAATAATTTGATGAGTGAATTGGTATAATATTAGAATATTTTGCAGACACAACCCCCCCCCCCATTGGAATACTTGCCAACAATGCAACACTCATTGGTCCAATGATGATCCAAATTGAGATTGAGTCAGCATAGCCTGACCAACAGTGCGTCGAAAGTGTGAGGCTCATTTGAGTTGCCCAAATGCAAATTAAAATCAACGGTAGACCTATAGGTTGGTCAAAGGCATTGTGGAAAATTAACATTCATTGGACGTTTTTCTTTACAGAAAAAACAACATAAACAAACTTACCCCATCCAATCAAGTGGTACAATTTGAATGGAGCATCTTTGCGCAAAATGGACACAGTGAGCCGACTGTACAGCAACAGTCCCTCGATGAACATCCAATTGATCGAGGCCAGGGTCGAGTAGAGCTGCATAGTTAAAATCAACTTGCACAACCAGTCCTTTGGGTGAAATGAAGAATCGTTTCCAAGCGTTTACAAGAAAAAAAAGTTATAGACGTGTGACTTACTATCACAATCCAATCAAAAGGAAGCCGTTTTACTGAAGATGTCATCGAAGAGGTTGTTGCGTTGTTTGCTGTCAATTGTGCAGTATGTTTCGAATCATCTGTCCAGATACGAGAAATAGAAATTGCCGCTAAATGAGGCCAAGCGAGTACAATCAACAGTGTCGAGTGAATTATCAATGCGACTATTAGATTTTGGTGCACTCGAATGCGACTGCTTTTCAATGATCTAGATGTTGGATTATTCGAAACATTAAAATTTTGTACTGTTGGTTCGATTATTATACGACACACACAGTCATATTCATTAATTCAAATACTTACTTGAAATAGATAAATATAGACAAACTAATAAGAAGCAAAATTAATGAAACAGTTGAGCAGAAGAACGTTATTAGGACCACAATCTGACGAATGAGTTGATGCTGTCTGCTGTCACTCTTGTCATCAGATTCAACCTGCATTATTATAAAAAATATTATATTAATATATTATTGTAAAAAATGAGAAGAAAACAAGTTTAAACGAGAGGTTATAAACTTTTTGACTTTGCAGTTTAAAGAATTTACTAGAATTTGCAAACACTCCGTATAGTTGGTCCAGTTGTTGTGCCAAATGCCATTGTTGTCGCATATTCGGTATGCGTAAGCTAAAAATTAAAAAGAAAATTTAAATTTTAAAAAATTAGAAAATTTTCTGAAAAATAACTACAGCCCAGGCTGTCTCAATATGTTAAATTATCTGGATTTGGCAGTTTATCGTCGCTTAGGAGTTGTCAAGACAAACAAATTAACTTTTGTTTTTTTCACCAAAAAAGTAGAGAGTCTATTTTGCGTCAATGCAATGAGTCACTTTTCCGTTCAATTCTGTTTTACTGAGAAACAATATGAAAACCCGTTTGATTTTACCAAGGAGACAAAAAATGAAGTAGATTCTTGCATTTATGCCCAAACTACTGATTTAATGCAAGAATTTATCATTTCACCGAGACAATTTTGAGTTTTGCAATTCAATTTTGCAATTTCGAACAAATCGAAATCGAACAATTTGAATTGTATCGTAGTCATTTTTACACTACACTACTGTACTAGACTGTCACATTTTGTCTGCTTTGTATATTTCACTGTCAATTGTGAATTGAAATTTTTTTATTCGTACAAACTGAGTGTGTGGCCAATCTATTTGCATTTTGATTGGTTATTTCGGGCACAATATGAGTAGTATGTATTTTCTTCTTTTAACGCGCTTAACCAATTTTCCAAAATCTATCAATTTATCCATCAATTAACACCAAAATACCACCAAATCTATCAAAATCCGAAAAATCATCGATTTTACTCCTCCCTCTTCCTCACATTTCAATTTTTCAATATTTTCAACCTCAAAAACCTATTAATATTAATAAATATACAAGAAATTAACCCATTTTACAAAGATAATGGTAAGTAAATAATAATTTTTTTGAATAAAACAGTCTACTCCCTCTTCCCTAATTCTACAAAAAGTAAATTATAAAACACAGTAAATTACAGTAAATTACAGTAAAATGCAGTAAAATACCGTAAAATGAATAAAATTTGTGCTAGTATCTCAACAACTAAAACACAAATATTTCAATCATTTTACGAATAAAATACAGTAAATTGAATGAAAAATTACTAGACCAAAAATCAATTTTTAAACAAATTGCGCTAGTATTTACACCTCTTTCTATTTAACTTTAATTGATAAAATAAGGTATCATGAACATGATACCCAAAAAATAGAGAAAAATATATTTATTATTTATAAATACATTTTCCAGAATTTAAGAAAAATATAAATACATTTTCCAGAACTCAAGAAAAATATAAATACATTTTTTCCATAATTCAAGAAAAATATAAATACATTTTTCCAGAATTTAAGAAAAATATAAATACATTTTTCCAGAATTTAAGAAAAATATAAATAAATTTTTTTAATTCAAATTCAGAACTCGAGTTCAGACTATTCAAATTCTAATCTCTAAACTCTATCTCTAACTCTATCACTAAATCTCTAAACTCTGAACTCGAGTTCAGACTATTTCTAATAAATTCTAATCAAAGAAATATTTTTTGTCAAATGCATGAATCGAACTCTCGAACTGTGAGTCTCGAAAATTAGCATTTTATCCCTCTGAACCATCATTGACTAAATATACATAGTAGAGGTAAAAATAGCTTAATATGTATTATTCTCTGAACTCAAGTTCCGATGAATTGGTTACTGTTAACAACACAATTTGTCTTATCTACTGTGTATTATGTAGTAGTGGCACAGTTGTATAGACTGCTAGTTTTCATAGTGTTAGTGTTAGAGTTCGAATCCTGTACATAGATAAAAAATCTTTCTTTGATTAGATTTGATTAGAAATAGTCTGAACGAGAGTTCCGAGGTTAGAGATTAGATAGAGATAGAGTTTAGAAATTAGATAGAGATAGAGTTAGAGTCTGAACTCGAGTTCCGAGTTTAGAAATTAGATAGAGTTAGAGTCTGAACTAGAGTTCCGAGTTTAGAAATTAGATAGAGATAGAGTTAGAGTCTGAACTAGAGTTCCGAGTTTAGAGATTTAATTCGGATTTTATTTTTTTATTCAATTCGGATTTTATTTTTGTATTTAATTTAATCTGTGAATATGAAATAATTCAGAGACTTTCAATCAGATTAGAAAATAGATTAGGAAATAAAATAGAAATTTTGCTAATTTCAAAACCCGATTCCGAAAAAATTTTAGCACATGTGCTAAAAATCAATTTATCAAAAAATAAAATAATCTTTTTACAACTTGAATTATTATTTTTATTTTCAATTAAAAAAATTGTGCAAAAATTAAAATTAATTAGAAAGTAATTTTTCTATTCTTATAAGAAAAAATAAATAAATTGTAATCCTAAATTAAAAAATTCAAAAAAAAACCAAAACAGTTTCTATTCTTTTCTTAAGGGCAACATATTACATTCATTTTTAAAGAAATAGTGTTTGAATTTTATATCTTTGACTAGTAGTCTGTGATTAAAATCATAATAATCAGTAATTAATTCAGTGGTGAATTTTTTCACAAAGAATACTTTATTTTCAAACTCAAATACATGATCATAGTCATATTTTTCTAAATTCCATAATCCTATAGGTCTTTCTTCGAAAATAGTGTTAACAGATGAAAATCTCATAATTTTAGTATAGCTAAGAGGTTTTGATTTTGAAAACAAATACAAAGAATCTTCTGTCATATTATAATAAACACCATTCACATCTGTAATTTGCAATTCGTCATTAATTTTGTTTAAAGTCAATTCATTTGTAAAATTACAATTAATTAATTTCTTATGAACTAGTCTGTCTTTATAAAATAAAAGCAAATCATTCCACAATTTAATCACACTCACAAAATCATCTTTTAGCTCATCTTCTTGAAAATAAATCAAATGATTGTATTTTTCTCTGCTAATTTCATAGATTCCATTTTTATTTTGAATAGTCCAAAACATTGAATTTTTATATAAATACAACTTATCATCAATACTAAAAATATTCGTAAAATTTAAATTATCATTACACCAGTCAGTTGTTTCTATACATTTAAATTCAGGATAAATTCCTTCATATTTAATTCTTTTTCTAGTTACTTTCACAGTTGGTCTAATTGTTGTTGGATTTTCATTAATTTTTGGAGTAATAGTTGTAGTTGAAATATCTGTTGGAATCGTAGTTTGTATATGTCTGTACTTTTCTTTTAGGGTATTAGCATCAATTTCAGTTAGATTATAATCCTCACCTCTTGATATTAAGATTGGATACATAATTGAATTGTTGAGATTATTATGATTTAATCCCAAGGAGTGACCCAGCTCATGAAGAGCTGTTGAATATAATGAAAAATTATCCCAATCCGCATCATCTTTGAAGTGAATATCACCATTTTCAGGGAAAAATGCATGAGCTAAAACCATAGGATTTGAGAAATCCATGTCCAATTCGAATAAATTGTGTTTTATATTCACAAAATAAATAAGTATATCTACTTCATAACTATTTAAAAATTGAAATCTAAAATCAGAAATTTTTTCCCATTGATCAAAAGCTTTTCTTAATTCTGTAAAAGTATTGATATATCCCAATTTTGAACTAGCATTTACAATAGTCCAAGTCAAGTCCATTTTATCCCAAACTAAATTGTTATTTATTACTATATCGTCATAATAAATTGGTTGATCTGATAAAATAGTTGAAGATTTAATTAAAGTCGGACAAATGAAACTAATGAGACTAAATATGATTAATTTCTTCATTTATAATTATAATATTTTTCAAATTTAGTAAACAAGTTAAAAGACAAAGTTTCAAAGTTAGAATCATTAGAAAGAGAAAATAAAATATATAAACAGAGATAACCACAATAATTCGTGTTAAATTCTTGTAATTGAAAAGACGAATAAATTATTTCATCTTTTAAATATTTTTGCAACTCTAATGGTGGTAATAATCCAAAAGAATCGAAATAAAAAATCTTATTAAAATCTTTATAATAACAAACCCAATGTGTTCCACTATTTTCAATTGAATCGAGATTGACGATTCCACATTCAATTTTATTTGGTTTTAAAGGTAAAGAATCTCTCATAAATACTCCTCTAAAATTCTTTATTTTTAATTCAGCAACTAATTTCAAAATATCTATATTACTCAATGGTTTTTTATTCTCATAAAATTTGTAATCAAATAGTCAGCTTTTCAATTTTACCATCATTAATCCTTTTCCATAGCATTTATCACAACATGAATAATTCACTAATTTATTTTCATCATTTGATTTATTTTCTTTTAAATTTCCACCTTTCGGAAAAACATATTGTAAAAATCCACCAGATTTAAAATAATCAAAGTCTTTAGAATCAATTTGTAAACTGTATCCTTTTAGAGTTTTACTCAAATTTAAAAATGGATTTTTAGGTATTTCTTTTACTTGACATGGTTTTAATTTTAAGAATATATTCTTATTATTTTTGAGACTATTTCGTAATTTGTTTCTTTGGAATTTTGTTAAATTAATCATTTTAATATAATTAAAATTCCACAATTTTAATAAAATTAAAATCCCACAATTTTTATCGATAGATAAAAATTCATTTTCATTTTTAATTAGTTAATATTTAACTCTTAAACTATTTCCATCACTTTCTAAATTCATTAATCTTTCAGTTAGCATTAAACAATAACAATTAGTATTTGGAGGTACATTTTTCAAAAATTCAGCCTCAATTCTAACATTTGAATTAGATTGTTTCAATTTATCATCTTGTTTCGATGTATCAATGACAAATAATGGATAATATTTTCTATAATCCTCAACATTTATCGCAAAATTATTATCATAGTCATTATAATTGTAAAAAGTTTTTCGAAATTGTTTCGCTAAATAATAACTAGTTGAATAATCACCTTTTTCAAAATCATTTAAAATTGTGATATTTGGATATCTATCAGCATTTAAATACACACAAATATTTATTAAATTGCAATGATCAAATACTGCTGCATTATTATAATTTTGATTCCTATTTGTTTGAAATCCAATGATAAAATATCTCGGTTTCTGAGTTGATGATTTTACACCTAATTCCCAAGTAAATTTATTACTATCACTTGGAACATGAATTGAATATAAATCTCTATAGAAAAAGTTAATTGGTAAAGAGATTTTCTTGTCAAATAATTTTAACAAAGTGTAATCTATATCAATATTTGGAGTAATTCGAGGAATTGTCCATGATAAAAGGTAATTTCAAATTTTGAATCCGGTGCGGCACTATCTCCTTTACAAATAGAATTTTTATTTCCACATCTATTCAAATTTAATTCATGACTACAACCAAATATCATCTTTTTATAATCTTCACAAAATCCGAAAATATGACTTAATGGAATGATAAATGATACATTAAATTTATCTTTTTTGTTATACTTCAAATGTCTAACTTTGAATCCTGATCTTTTGGCTAAATCAATAGTTGTTTGATCATCTGGATCATAATCTAATTCCCATCCGAAATTTAAACCACCACTTTCACCAAAATAATGAGGATATGTCAATAATCCTTTCATTAAACTAGCTTGACCTGGATGTCTAACAATTTCAATTGGTGTATCTCCTAAGAAATATTCTATACAATCAAACAAAAATATTGGTGAATTATTAGTCAAAGTAATCAAATTTGTAGGTGCTAATGCTGTTTCTGTCAATGATGAAAAATTACCTTTAATTGTCAAAAAACTTTCAAAAGGTAGATAATATGCAGATTTATCAGATGCTGTAATTTTTATCTGATTTGATTCATTCAATTTACAACCTTGATGCGGAAATATGACATCATATTTATAATTTTTTACACTTTCATCAATTTGTATAGATTCAGCAATTTCTAGATAAGACTCTTTTACATTTTCAACCATTTATAAATAAAAATATTTATATTATATTAATTATAAATTATGGATTTTGATGATTGGGTTGTTGATAGTGATGAATCTGATACTGAAAGTAAAGATGTAAATGAAACTATTGATGATGAAAAAATAGAGGAACAAATAAAAGAAAATTCAGATTATAGTTTTATTTCAATTTACACATCAATCATATATTCTATAATCGTTACAATTTTAATAGTTTGCATTATTATAAAAATAAATTTGTTTTACAAAGAAATAGAAAGTTTATTAAATTGTAAAAATTAGTTGATCGCCAACTAAAATGTAAATTTTAATAAACTTTTCATTTTTTTTTAACAAATTTATTTCTTTATAAATCACATAAGATTATTTGTTAAAATAATATGAATATATAAAATATAATATTATTATAGAAAACAATATAAAAATTAAAAACATTAAAATATAAATAATAATTTTTAAAAAATTAATTTGGTCATAAAGTAATTTACATTCATCATTTACACCTAATAAAAGATTTTCAGTTTCCATTTATTATTTTATTATTTTTATACATTTTTAAAGTTGTCATAATTTCTCTTTTAATATTTTCTCTAGTTTTATTTTTATTAATTATTTGATTGCCAATTAATGAATTTATTTTTTCATCATCAAAATCAGTATTGTTTTTTAATTGTTTAATTAAAACATTTTTTTCTGATGTTAAGATAGTTTTTTGATCAGATAATCTATCAATTGTATCAATCGCAACTTCACCTAATTCTTTTAATATTTTATTTTGATAAAATAAAGTTTCAGAAGCTTTAGCTTTTGATCCATGTGTAAGTTTTTGAAATTCATTACAATCAGATTTAATTTTAGATTCAATTTCTTTTAATATTCCATCATCAGCAATTGATAATAAAGCCATTTATATACATAAAAATATTTATTTAATCGATTCGAGAGCTTTATTAAATCTTTCATTATGAGATTCATCTTGAATATTACCACCAAGTAAATTTTTATTTGATTTTTTAGATTTTTGTTTAATATTATTATCGTTAGATTTTTCAATCTTTTCATTTGTTTTATGTTTCTTTTTATTTATTGGAATAGTATGTCTATAAAAACTTGAAATATTTAAGTCTCTCATATTTCGACTAAGTGTACTTTCAGATATGCTTAATTGAGCACAAATTTCACCTTTTTTCAATTTGGGTTGTTGTAATTTTATTTCTTGAAATCTCAATACATTATTTAACTTTTGATATTCATTAATATCACTAGAATTTATTTTACTAGTTGCTTGTACATTTTTAAGATAGTTTATACTCATTATTTAAAATAAGGAAAAAAAATTAGAATAAATCATCGTGACCGAAGGTGACCGAAGGTGACCGAAAGTGACCGAATGTGACCGAATGTGACCGAATGACACATTTTGTAATAAAAATCGCATAAAATTGATTGCTTTTAAATCAAATCATCATTTAAATGAATAAAATTGTTCAAAAAAGGACATTTTGAATCAAAAGAAAAATAAATAAATATAAATAATTAAATGGATTCAGAAATTGTGGAATATAAATCAAAGAGTTTTCCAATCAATCATTTAAAAAGAATTAAATATGAAAATCTAGCAATAAAATTTGTGGATGACTTGTTAAGTAATAAAGTCAAAAGTAAATCTGAATTTTGTATGAAAAATAATATTAGTAAAAATACCTTAAATCGTTATCTAATAATTATTCATTCAAATTAATCTGTTGCATTTCGACTTCGAGATTTTTTATATTTTCTTCTTTATATCCTTTATTTATCAAATATTTCCTAAATGTTTGATTTTTTAATAAACAAATTACAATCGTAGTAATTGTAAAACATACAGAACCAATTGAAATAGCAGCAGTTATAATAGTTCCATTATGATTTTCAACTTGTATAATTTCTTTATTTGTTGAATTATAATATTTTGTATTGATTTTATTTACTTGAATAAACTCTAAAGTATTATAATTATACTGAATCGTTTTATTTGAATAAATAAATTCAACTATATAATTTGAAATAAATTTTTGATATAAATAATCATTTGGTAAATTAGTAAATATATCTGATTCAACCTTTTGCAAATCATTAGTTATTAATGAATATTTTATAATTGAATCTTTATAGTAAAATAATAGTTTATGTTTTGGATTTGCATTATATATCTTTGTCTCAAATTTAATTAAAATTACTTTATCAAGTAAATTACATAGATTATTTACAAATAAATCACTATCAGATAATCTCCAATATCTAACTGTTTTAATAGTACAAAAATCCTTTTGACCTGATTTAGAGACTTTAGTAAATAAGAATATTTCACTTTCCGATGATGGAATTATTTTATCTGATGTAAATTCTGTAGTTGCAACAATAATTTTTTCATTAACTTTTTCCAAATTATAATCTCTATAAAATGATTTGATTGTTCCATTTTTAACACATTTGTTTACAATCTTTATTTTATTTTCGTAAACCAAAAACTTCGTCTAAATTATTTGTATGAATAGATCTTAATCCATTTGTTACTATACTCGATTTATGATACTCATTTAAATGATCAGATAAACCTGAATCGATTAATTTATAACTATTTGTGAAATTGATTAAATAGAAACTAATTAAAATTAAAAGAAAATTCATTTATTTATTTATAATTTTTTCAATTTATCTATCATTAATTTTCTTATTATTTTTTCATTTAAATGAGAATTAATAAAACAACACAAAATTCTAAAGAATTTAAAGATAAACCGACAGAAATAAAATTAGACAAATCAAGTAATGTAATCATTGATGAGAAAATCGGTTATCTAAAAGATACAATCAAAAAATGAAGCAATTGAATCTTTTAAAGAGTTTAAAAAATATATCGATAATAATTTTATTGGAAACTTAAATTTTCTCGAATTTAAAACTAGTTTAAAATCTAATACTTTGACAAATAATCAAAATATTAAAAATCATTTGAATTTGAATAAAAATCGTATAATTAATCTAGCAGATCCAAAAGATGAAACTGATGCTGTAAATAAGAAAATAATGGACGAATCTATGACTTATCTCAAAGATATCTATGACAATAAATTCGTTAGTCTAGGTGAAATTTTAAAACAACCAACTCAGCATTTTAAATTGTTGATTCATGACTCTTTAAAAAAAGAAATTAAAGGAGATTTGTTTATTCGAAACGAATATCAGAATATATTTTGTATTTATGGAAAAAATTGAAATAGTTAGTGATAAATTGATTAATCCTATGTTAATTTTACCAAATCCACATACAGCTAATTTTTCTATAGTAATTCATTGTATAATTAAAGAAAATACTAACCAGAGTGTAATAAATGGAGTTATAAATGCTAATACTTTGATCATATATCCAGAAAAGAATTTAAAAATTAATACTTTGTGTGTTATTGAATTAAATTCATTAGTATCTTTACCTAGTAGATTTCCGATGCATATTAAAATTTAATTATGGTTTAAAATTTAATAAATTAGTTTAAAATATAATTTATGGTTTAAAATTTAATTTATGGTTTAAAATTTAAATTGTACTTTTTATATGAAAAGTTATAGTAACTGTTTCACCTTGAAAATCTAATTTGTTTTGATTTTCATCAACTAATGCAATTTCAATATTATGAAGACTTTTATTAGTTAATCTATGGTAAATTAAACTATTTGGTTTTTCGATAATTTTATCACCGGGTAATGCTTTTGGAAAGAAAGAATAAATAAAAGGAAAATCACTTTCATTATAAATAGAACTTTCTGTTAGATTAGTCTTTACAAAAATTGAGTTGATTTGTAGTAAATTTATTGGATTTTTACCTTCATTGTAATAGTCTTTTAAAATTGAATCAAATCCTAACAATTTTCCAAAAGAATTTTGATTTGAAAAATCAATTTGGAATTTTAAATCTGTTATTATAATACTAGTTCTAACTCTTGATGTAACTGCATTAAATGAAAAATTGAGTGGATAATTTGAAGATCTCATTAATCTTTCTATTTCTTTGTAAATTGAATCTAAAGTATAGCAACCAATAGGAATTGTTATATTTTTCCAAGTTTTTCCAGCATCAAGTGAAAAAAATAAATTTATTATTAGATTCTGTGATATTTGGAAAACAATAAAATAAATCTATCGAAACTAATGCAACTTCATAGTCTAATTTGTTTTTTAAATTGATAGGTATTTCAAAGTGATTTGTGAAATTGTTGTTAGTTGATGATAATACAATATATTTTGATACCTTCATTTATCAGATTAAATAAAATTATAAAATTAAAAAATAATTAAATGGGAAAAACAATCACTTCTGATTCGATTATTAAAGATTTAACGATTGTTAGTAAAAACAATAGAAATAATAGTCCATTACTACCAAAATCAATTAGAGGTTGTATAATTGGTAAAAGTGGTTGTGGAAAGACTAATTTATTGATGAATTTACTTTTAAATAGTTTTGATGGTTATGATTGGTTAGATTATGACCATTTATTCATTTATGGAAAATCTTTACATCAACCAGAATATAAATTATTAAATAATTGTTTCAATTTAAATAATAACAAGAAAGATGTTTTAAGTTGTATAAACTCAAAGAAAAATCCAATAAAGAAAAATAAATTTTTAGTTGATAATGAAATACAAATAAAATTATTTGAAAATGATATTCAAATTATGGATCCGATTGAATTCGATGTGAATGATAAAAATTTGATCATTTTTGATGACGTTTTGCTCGAAAGACAAGACAAAATAGAATCATTTTACACTAGAGGTCGTCATAATAATATAGATTGTTTTTATATTTCTCAAAATTATTTTAAATTACCAAGACAAACAATTAGAGAAAATTCAAATTTATTTTTCTTATTTCCACAAGATGGTATTTCAATAAATAATTTCTATAGAGATCATTGTACTGATATAAGTAAAGATAATTTCAAATTTTTATGTAATTCAGCATGGAATGATAAATATGGATTTATTACAATTGACTTAACAAAAACTAAATTTGAAGGAAAATATAGAAAAGGATTAAATGAGTTTTACTTTCCAAAATTTTAATTTAAAAATTTATTTATTAAATGGATCCTAATGGATTAAAAGTTAAAACAATTGATAGTCATAGAAATAGAAAATTTTTAAAGAAACCTTTGGTTGAATCAGTGAACAACAATATATTTTTTGAAATGATTGAACCTGAATCAAATAAAATTCAAGAAATTGAATCTCAAGATTTGAAAGAATTGAAACCCGAAGAAAATAAAATTGATAATGATCAGAAATTAAATGAAGTTAATCAAAAATTTCTTAATGATTTTATTAATAATAAGATTTAGACTTTTTTAAATATATTCGAATACATTGTTTTATATTGACATTGTGTAATAATGTTCATTTTAAATAAATTGTCTAAAATTGAATTAATTCTATTTAATTCACCATTATTTCCAGCTTGAAATGATGCTACACTTAATTTTAATTGATCAAATAATTGATTTGGATCACTAGGTAAAATAATTGTATTTAATCCATCTCCAGTTGTTTGTTGTTTTTTAAACAAATCTGGAAACAATTCTTGAACTATTTTATATTTTGAACTTTTATTAAAAGTAATCAATTTATTTGCTTTATCAGATTTAATATATATAGCATTTGTATCTTCTAAAATTTGTTTATAATTGTCATAATCTTTTTGAACTAATTTATTTGCATCAGGATTAGATTTTGTTAATAATTCCATTAAACCAATGGTAGCTATATATTTTGTTCCTCTTATAACAATATCATTGTCCATTATAATAATATATGCATTTCCAATAGAATATGCATTTTTATCTTTATGATAAGCTATTGAATAAGTTGCAGTACTTCTATCACGATTATCACCTAAATATTGTGCAATTAAGTGACTTATTTTAACTTTATTGTCAGTTTTCAATTCTTTAGTTGGAGGTGCTGTAATTTGTTTTGGTTGTATCATTGGTGACATTGGTACTAATTTCGGTTGTCTTATAGCGTTCAGAATTCGAAGTTGATTTTGATTAATTAATGATAATTCTTTGTCTTTATTTTTAATTGAATCAATACTATTTTTTTCTAAAGTAGAAACAATTGGTTTAAATAATTTTTCTCTATCTTGACTCAATTCATCATTATATACTTTTTGATTGATATCATCATTTTGTATTTTATGTCTTAGAGCTGAATATTTTTTAATTTTCTTTTCATAATCTTTAATATTGTCTATTTTTAAAGATAACATTTATAAATAATAATAATATTATATATATTAATAAATGAGTGATCAGAAAATATATTGTTTAAAGTGTAGAAACTTTACTGATAATTTAGAGCCGATACAACAAATTAAAAATCGAAATAATAGACTTATGATTAAAACAAAATGTTCAATTTGCAATTCAACTAAAAGTAGATTCGTAAAAAATTCTTCTGGTTTTGGAACTAATATTTTAAATAAAATTATCGATGTTTTACCAGAAATGCATATGAGTGCAGATGTTGGTGAAAATGTAGAAAATGGTGACTTTAACAATACAAATAAATATAGTTTTTGTGGTCCTGGAACTAAATTGAAAAAGAGATTAAAAGAAGGATATAAAGGTATTAATGTATTAGATCAAGCTTGTTTACAACATGATATGAAATATGATCAGTTTTCTGATAATAAGAATCGAAATTTTGCAGATAATGAATTAGCAAAAGCTTGTAATGAAATTGCAAATAATGAAAATTTAAGCGAAAGAATAAGAAATGATGCAAAATTTGTAGCTATGGTAATGTCAGCTAAATCATATTTTGGATTTGGTTTGAGTTGACTAGAAACAAATGATAAATCAGATGATTTGCTACGCAAATTATATTATGATCCTAAAACTGGATATTCAGGAGTTAATGAGTTGGTTAGAAAATCAGGATTATCTGGAGAAAAAGTAGAAGAATTTTTGAATCAACAAGATACTTATACTTTACATAAACCAGCAAAGAAAAACTTTGAAACTAGAAGAGTTTTTGTTCATTATATAGATCAACAATGGCAAGCCGATTTGGTTGAAATGATTCCTTATGAAAAGGAAAATAAAGGATTTAGATATTTATTAACTGTAATTGATTGTTTTAGTAAATATTCTTGGGCAATTCCAATCAAAAATAAAAGTGGAAAAGAAGTTTGTGATGCTTTTATTAAAATTTTAAAAATGAGAACTCCAAATAAAATTCAGACAGATTTAGGAAAAGAGTTTTATAATAAAGATGTTCAAGATTTATTTAAAAAAAGGAAGATTATTCATTTCAGTACAAATTCGAATGTAAAAGCATCGATTGTTGAAAGATTTAATAGAACACTGAAAGAAAAAATGTGGAAATATTTTACTCAAAATGATACAAATAAATGGATTGATGTAATTGATGATTTAGTTGATAATTATAATCATAGTTTTCATAGATCAATTAAAATGACTCCGATTGAAGCTAGTATGAAGAAAAATATTGATAAGGTTGATGATAATCTTTTTGGTGATGTTGAGAAAAATATTAAACTCAAGAAAACAAAATTTAAAGTTGGTGATAAAGTTAGAATTAATAAATATAAATCAGTTTTCGATAAAGGATATTTACCTAATTACACAAGTGAAATATACGTCATTAGTGAAGTATTGAGTAGAGATAATCCTGAAAAAGAGATTCCTTCAAATACAATTGCTTACAAGATTAAAGATTTGAATGGCGAATCAATTTTGGGAATATTTTATGAAGAAGAATTAGTTTTAGTCAAATAGAAACCTTTGGTTTAAGAATCTTTGGTTCTACAATGTCCATGAGCTAATGTATTTATTCCATCTTGTAAAATGAACCTCTTGTCATCCTCAAATGATAAACCTTTCTTTTTCTGTTGTATTGTTGAAATTTTGTGTGTCTTTGATCTAATTAAATATTGTGTTACTTCCAATTCTTTCTTATTGAACAATACATCTTTGAATGTTTGGAAATTTATATCGTTTATTACACTCTTTTTTATACCTTTAGCTTTTTTAATTTCTTCATTAGAACCATTTTTCATATATGACATAGAATACATCTTGGCACGTAATGTAACCAATTCTGATATCACATTTCCATTCAATTCGTCTTTGAATTTTCCTACAACTTTTTTATTTTCATTTGAAAATAGAAAATGTTCTTTGGGGTAATCCGAAGTATCTAACAAGTCTTGAATTTCTTCAAAGTCTTTATATAAATCATCAGTTTGTATATTATAAATCAAACTATCAGTATCTTGATAACATAATTCTAATTTATCGCCATATTTTGGTTTCATTATATCATAATGAAATGAATACATTAGAGTTTTGCTCAAATCAAGAATTGCTGCGCCTACATAGATTGGCTTATCTAGTTTCACATTTGTTTTGGTAAACTCTATACTTGATAGATAAGGATTTATTTTCTTTTCATATTTAAATGTTGGTTTTGCTACTAATTTTATTAATCTTTTTTCATTGTTTACTAATTTCACGTCACATCTATTTCGAACATTCTCCATAGTTTTTCCAAATACAGAATTGTTCAGCAATTTGAAGAAATCTTTTTCAAAATCATTTGTAGCTTTTGATCTTAGATTTGTATTTAATTCAATATATGGTTTTAACCATTTTGATTGATCGAATGTTAGAACTCTATGAATTTTAGTAATTTTTAATCCATGATTTATTGCTTGTTTAAGTGCTTCATGATGAATTACATATTTTTCTTTGTTAAATAAAGTACAAACTAGTTTTGTAAATTTACCAATTTTCATTTTTTCTGGACAAAAGGAAAATCATTATGTAAATCATGAAGTTCTTTTGGATATTCTAAATCAACTTCAAAGAAACAACCTCTTTTATTTTTATTTAATTCTTTGACATATTCTTTGATTTTATTAATTTCTGGAATATTTTCTTCCCATTTAAAATCACCATATGGTAAATTTTGAGACATAGCCCAACCATATAAATTGTTTGCATCTAGATATGTAATGTAATTTGATAGTTTTTTACTATCAAAAATCAGATAAATATTTATTATTAGCTTTTGCATATTTTTTTATAGAATTAACAATACCACCTCTAATTCCTTTTTTCATAAATAAATACATATCTGGATCTGTGATTAAATCTAATTCTACTTCTGTGAATTTTAACATTGCATCCCGAGCTAATCCTGGTGATGTATAGTACCAACATGGATCTAATTCATATTTATTATAGCAAATTTTAATAAAGTTTTCGAATATATCTGTTAATAGTAAAACATCAGTTGAAGGTATAAATCATGATATTCTCCCAAGTTTTCACTTTTAATTTGTTCCAGACATTTTGAGCATGTTGGTATTCAGAATCTGAAATATTATTATTTGTTAATGAACTATAGAATTTATCAATTTTTGGGAGTTTTGTTTCATTAAATTTGTCAAATGAGTCTATATATTCATAAGGATATACACCTTTTCTTGATAAAAGTTCTATTTGTTCATTTGAATATTTATCTTTAAAATATTCAATTAAAAGTTTTTCTCTGTTCGAATTACCGCAAATTACTAGATAAATTATCTAATGATGAATTCATAAATGCGAAAGAATCTAGAAATCTAATTTCAAGAGTTTTATATTTCTTTTTATCATCATTAACGTCCTCATCTTTTTTGATAAATCATTAATGAAAATGAAATATATTTTTTCCGAATTATTTTTGAATAATTCTAATATTATCGATTTTGTTTTTGTTTCTCTATTTCTGAAATAAATAAATCTGAAAGAATTATATGACTATCATAACCTTTCAAATTATGAAAGAAAACTGGTATAAAATTTGGTTTTCTAAATTTGTTCATTTTGCAACACTTATATAGAGCTTTAACGATATTTTCCAGTGCTGGGGTCAAGATTCCTAACTTTTTTTAAAATTTTTATCATCATCTATAAATTCTTTGGAATTACATTTTACTTTTGAGATTAAAAACTTTCCAAGCTGATGACTCCAATCAATGATTAATCTTGATTATTTAATAAATTAATATATGTTTAAAATCAATGAATTGTAATACCTACCACCCACATTTTCAATGCTTTGTAATAATTTTGTTTCCCTCAATTTTTCACCATAAAAACATTATAGCAAAAGTTTATTAACTCCATGATTGTGAATTATTTACCTTTTTTAGTTTTCATTATCTGATTCTTGTATTTTTCAATAATCAGACCAAAATCAGTGATATATTCTAAAGGAACTTT